>JAMAFV010000006.1:1757667-2074074 GCA_023625935.1 Eurotiales sp. R13A2 | reverse complement strand
GTGACTCTGGAAGGGCCCTGGATCAGGGCCGTATTAGAGTATAATGCAATCTCTCTCTCTCTCTCTCTCTCTCTCTCTCTACCCATGAAAGTATAATCTATTACTTTATAATTACTCTAATATCTTAGCTAATTTTATTAAAACCTTAAACAATAATAATATCTCTATATTAAATTCCTTTAATATTAGTTTTATATTAAGAGTGTTTTATAATTATAAAGAAGAAACACATAACTTTAACTAATAAGCTAAAAATAACATCTCTAACTACATAAATAGCTTCTAAGAAGGGCTATTTTATACTAAATCTTAATACTTCTATAGTCAGAATTATAAGAATAATACTTTAGAAAGCTACTATAATAATATTTACTATAATAATTCTTATAAAAATATAAATAATAAAATAGAAAACTATTATACTAATATATAGTTTATCTATCACTACAATAAATATTACTAAATTTTTAATTTAAACAATTTACTATATATTTATATTAAAAACTGCTAAATTATTCTGTCTACTCTTAAGCCAGCTATTATTACTTAACTAGTAATTTTATAAATCTCTAAAATTATAAATAAAACCCTAAATGATCAAACAGATAGTTAAATTAAAACTATCTATCTGTTTATTTAAACCCCAAATCTTATTATACTAATAGATAAGAAACCCCTCACCAATATCTTATTTCTATTTTATAAGCCAGATACAGTCTATTATCATCTAGATCTTAAAAGACACCTTATTAAACCCTTTATAGATATTCTAGATAATACTGATTATAGCAAAAGCTTCAGAAAATAGTATTATACTACCACTAAAATCAGCATTAATAATTCTTTAATAGCTCTAACTTCAATCTATATAGATATAAGCTATATTATAATCTATATAGACTGGTCCTTACTATAGTATTATAGTCTAGACATTAAATTATATAAATTATAATAAACTCTTACTATCTGTGGAATTAATTCTAATTAATATCAGACTAATAAAATGATTTATTTTAATATCTATTTTCTAATAAAAATTAAGAATAAAATTATATTTATCTTTTTTTTTGTTAAAATCTATATTATTAATAATCTATAAACAGAAATACTATTTAATATTAATTTAATAGTTTAAAATAGTATTAATATAATCTTAATAGTCTGATTATTATATACTTAAATAAAAAGTTATAAAAATATTTAAATTTCTATTAATATTAAATTATGATTTAAAGCATCAAAATCAAGTCCTCACAATATCTATATTAAATAATGAATAATTATCTTTATTAACAGTATTATAATTCTTAAAATTAAAATAAATAATAAATTATTTAAAAACATAAATTACATCTTTATCTCTGACTATAGATGAGTAATATTATAAATATATTTAATTAATATAAATTTTTTCTGGATTATTATTACAAACTACTTAAACTTAAACTAAACTATACTATATAAGATAAAACTTAATGCTTTTAAAAACACTAAAAATATTTATATTTATTATATTAAAAATACTGCAGGTATCTTTACTAATAAATAAATAAATAATTATACTGATAATAATTTTAAATATATTTTTAAACTATATATAGTGTAATAGATAAAACAATCAAGCTTAATAATAATATTTATATTTATAATAATAATTTAAAAAATATTTAAAAATTATAAGCTATTATTCTTAGCTATAATATTTAATATAATAAAGATTTTACAGATATTTCTAAAAAAGATTAAATACTTATACTGTTTAAAAACAGCTAAAAAAATATTATAAATATTTCTACAAAAATTTACTCTTAAAGTTCTAAAGACTAAGAAATTATTAATAAAATCCATAATAAATTACACTATAAAAATTATATAGACAAGTAATATCAATCCGCCCCTACAAGTATATCTATTTTTATTATATATTGTTAGATCCAAATCAAAAAAAGACCAATATAAAAGAACAGAGTTATCACTAATCTATATAGCCTTAATAAGACTTTAATTAAAAATATTTATTTTATACTTAACCAAAATAAAATTATTAATATAATCTTAGAGAAAAAATAGATAATTATTATTAATACTATCTCTATATTTTTTTAATGATAAATAAAATATAAACACTGGCTAAAACTCTATATTATTATTTATAAAAATTAAAAATTCTATAAAGTTACATCTATAGACTATTATAATAGTTTAATCTATATATAATATTAAATAAAACTTTTTTTAAAGAGTTTTACAAGTTCTATTATATCTATATAAATAATATTTTTATTATATCTAATTCTTTTAAAAAATATAAAATTTATCTATTTTAAATATTTAATAAGCTTGAAAAGCTTAATATATATTTTAATTTAAAAAAAATCTTTATTAACTATCCAAATATTAATTTTTTTAAATATCTGATAGATAGTCTTAACTTAATTATATTAACAGATAAAGCTACAGCTATTATTAATCTACTATTTTTAGCTAATCTTTAATAACTAAAAATATAATTTAATATAGTATAATGATTTTACTTTTATATTTAGAATTTTACTAGCAAAGCTAAATCTCTAAAAGACTAGAAGATCTTTCTACTTCAAAATACCTCAATCTTTAATTATTAATAAAAGATATATATTAAATATACTATCCTAGACTATCTGATTAATAAAGAGTTAAAAATATTTTATTTTATTTAATCTTATTTTTAGGATAATTTATTTTTTTAATATTTTATACTAGACTATTAATTTTATATAGATTTAAATAGTTTAAAATACTATTTAAAAGTAATAGTTTATTATTTTTAGACTGATACTTAGACTAATAAAGAATAAAATAATCTATCTTTATTTATATTAATTAAAAAATCTAAAGTTAGTCTAAACTAAAAAAATATCTAATCAGTATTATTCTTTAATTATAAAAAAAATCCTGCTAAAACTTAATACTAATCTACTAAGCTTAAAATTATCTGTTTAATTTAAATATTATAAAAATTATAATATATTTTTAAAACTATAAAAAAATTTATTATAATCTATATAGATTACTTAACTATTTTTGCAATTATTAACCAGATCTTTCTAAAAATAACTTCAATTAATTATATTAATCTCTATTTAATATCAGTATTTTAATTTATTCAGTAATTTAATATCAAGTTTATTTATAAACTAGATAAATAGAATATAATTATAAATATACTATTATACTTACTATTTTAAAATTCTAAAAAAAATACTATTAATCTGGATAATATTAATCAGAATAATCATATTAAAGTATTTTATATAATAATTTTTATATTACTAAATAAGAATAATCTAACCACTCTAAATATAAATCCTGCACTAATTTATACTATAACTTTTATTAAATTATTTTCTATCTTTTAAAAGAAACTTACTAATAATTATTAAACTAACTTATATTATTATAAAATTCTTAAATAAATTAAAAAAAATAATAAATACTTTAATAATAAATAATAATATTATTTTATAAATTTTTTAATAATAGTCTTCTCTACTCAGTTAATTAATTTAAATTTAATTCTAAAAAACACCTTTATATACCAAACACTGCAATCTCTGATATATTAAAAATTATTTATAATTAAAAAGATTATAGCAGTGTTAAAAAATTATTAATTTATTTAAATAATTTTATAATTTTTAGTATCTTTTAGTATAATAAAAATTACATTTATTATTATTTTAATTATCTTAAGTTTAAAACCTGTTATTATTAACTATATAATTTATTATAATTTATTTATTCTTCTCATCTGCTTTTTTATACTATAATAATTAATTTTATTTTTTGTTTATCTAAGGACTATAAAAACTATAATATATATTTTATTATAATTTATAAAAAATCTAAATACAAGGGTCTTCTTACTGGACGAAAAATATAAAATAATAATATTTGGGCTAAGGCTATAGTCTTTTATTGACTAGAGAAAGATTAAAAAATTTTATATATAATTATTTTTAATTATAATTATAAATTTCTTAGCAAATTCTATCAAACTATTTTTAAACTGTTTAATATTAAATTATTATTTTTATTAGTTTATTATCTCTAAATTAATAGTTAATTAAAATACACTAATTAATCTATAGAAATTAATTTAAGATATATTATAAACATTTTAAATAATTCAAAAAAATAATAAAAGCTATTATTCTATTTATAATATATTTTTAACTCTATACTATCAGTATTATTAGGCTTATTTATTTATAAAATTATATATAAATAAAAACTCTATAATCCTACCACTTTATTTAATATAAAAAATATTATATAAAACTTCTTATTTTATTTTGATCTTTATAAGAGTTTATACTTTATTATTATAAATATAAAATATATTTATAATTATAAATATAAATAGATTACTTTTATTAAAGATAATTAAATTTTAATATATTTAAAATATAATTATAATATTTTTATAGATAGACAGTCTTAACTTAATTTTAAATTTAAATAATAATATTTAGAATTATATATAATATAGTATAAATTTAATAATTATAAATATAATAATATATTCTTTATAACTATATTTAAACTATATCTAATATTAAACTTCTATAATTAAACAGTTTTTCTGTTTAATCTAATTATTATAAATAATAATAAAATTAAATAATATAAAATTAACAGAATTATTAATAAATATTAAAAATATATAGATTATAATACTATTCTAATTATTAAATATTATATCTACTGGTATAGTTATTTCCTTAAACACAACTTATAATTTATATTTAATAAACTTTAAAATATTAAAAAAACTATTAATAACTTTAAGTAGATATAGAGAGCTTAACACATATCAGATCTTATTAAAAAGAAATGCAGACAATTAAAGAAAATGAATTTCACTTTAACTATGATATTTTATTTTAGTTTTGGCCAAGCTTATTAATCTATTTATATAATTATAAATATATTAATATTTTATATATATTTTTATTATTATTAATTTTTATTTCTAATTTTTTTTATATCTCTATCTATCTATAGCCTCTGCATATCAACTACTATAAATTTTATCTATTTTTTATTAACTATATGAATAAAACCCAATTATATATCTATAACAAAGAATATCTATTTTAAAAACTTATATATTATTTTTAAAATCTGTTCTACTATATATAATATTTATAATTTTTAATCTTAATAAATAAATATACACTAAATAAACTTATATACTAGTATATTAATAAACTATAATAATAAGAAAAATAATATATTAAGATATTAGAATAACCAGTATTAATATAAAAAATAGAATAAAAATAATAAATAAAAATAGATTATAAGAAAATAATTAAGAGATTTATTAGTAAATTTATATAATATACTTTTAATAGAAGAACTTAATAACCATTAAGAATTAATAAAAGAAATTTAGAATTTTAGAATCAGTTATAGTATATAATAATTAATACTTAATAATTTATTTTAATTACTTTTATTATAATACACTTTTAAACTCTAATAATATTTCTAAACTTTAATTAGACCAGCAAACTCAAACAATCATTATCTATTACATATATTTTCTCCTAATATTACTACTGCCAGTTATTACAAAATATTTTTATTTAACTATATAATATAATGTTATTTTTACTCTACTAGCTATTATAACAGTATGCAGCCAATATTTTATTTTATTTTTTTATTTTAATTATAATTATAAATATTTTATAAGTTTTACTTTTAAATTAACTTAGAAATATTTTAAATCATATTATATATACTTTTTTTATCTATTTAAAAAAATTTACTACATTTTATTAAAACTTTTTTTAATATAATTATAAGATAACCCTTGATAAATATAATCTTATTTTTTATAAAAGAATTATTATTTAAAAGTAAAATTTTTTTTTAATTACAGCTTATATCTAAGATTTTATATTTTTATTAATTTTTTTTTCTTATTTTTATCTTTTAATCTTTTTTTATAGTATTTATCATTTTTTTATTACTTTTTTATAATCTTATTATATTATTTATCTTTTTTTATTATAATCATTATATATTTTTTTTCTTTCTATATTATTTATTTTATAATACTTTTTTATTTTTATTACAATAGTTCCCAAGCATCTAGAGAAAAATAAAAAAAAGTTTATCTATAATCTTTTTAAATTAAATCTTTAGTATAATTATTATTATTATACTAACTAGATTAATTATTTTGCTATAGCTGGCCAAGATATTACAGATCTATAATAAATAAAGAATAATAAGAGTTTTTCTATTTTAATTATATTTTAAAAATCTAAATTATTTAAAACTATTATATATAATAAACTCTATTTTTATATAAAGATTAGTTCTAAGCTATAGAACAGCAACATTAAAAAAAACAGTAAATAAACTAAATATTATACTAATTAATATCTTAGTAAAAGAATTTAAACTGCACATTATTATATTAAAATATAATATAAACAATTTAGTATTAAACTACCAGTTAAAAAATAAGTTAAAGTCTCTGTAATAATCTATTATATACAGAAATTAGTAATTTGTTTATACTTTTTTTATCTTAACAAAAAATTAAAGAACATATATTGTGATATAATATTTAATATCTAATATAATCAGACATTTATTAATAAAAATTTTAATAATATTCAATATAATTCTAGCTTTAATATTTATTTTATTAAATGCTAACATTTCTTTTTATATAAGCTATCTATAATTAGCAACTTCAAAGATAATATTAAGCAACTTTATAATAAGTATTAATATTATTAATCTTTATTTTATACTAATAGTCACTACTCTTTATTATTATAATATCTATCTTTATTATTACTATAATACTTTTAATATTTCTATGTATTCTTCTAAACTATATAAATATATTATAGACTTTATAACACTATTAATCATTTTAAAAAGAAAATATCTATATTATATTATAATATTAACTATTTTATATAATTTTTTAGTATCTTATTTATAAATAGTCTTATTTCAATATTATATAATATACACTGTATTTTATATAATTTTTTTTAATATTTTTTCTCTCTAACTGTATTATTTTATTACAAATAATTATTATAATATTTTAGTATAATAGTTTACAGTATATTAAATATTTTATATATTAGCACTATTCTAATCATAGTATTATATTTAAATTAGAAAAATAATTAAGTATAGCTAAAATTCTATTTTTATTCTATTTAATTTTATCTATATTAGTGCAGTCACTCTTATAGTTCTGTCTTTATATTTTTAACTATTATTCTTTATTATACTATAAATAGTGCTTTTTTTTTATAGAGATAGATGTTATATTAGACACACCTATTTATTTAGACTAGTCCAGATTTAGTTAAACTTCCTGTAGCCCAGGCTTAATGCACTCTATTAAAATATCTTATACAAGCCAGACTTAGCTTCCGGGAGCATCTTTCTTAGCTATCACAAATCCAGACGCTTATTAGCCTCATTTTCTTCCTATATATGCCACTGGCATATCACTATTCTATAATATTAAAAAGCCACATCATATAAATCTAAAAAATATTAAATAAACTACAGAAATTTAGTCTAAATTATAAATTTAATAAATATAGCTTTTAAATTAATAAAATTAAGTATCTAAGATTTATTATTACTTTTTAAAAAATAAAAATAGAAAAAGACTAGATATAAATTATTAAAAAATAATTTATATTTACTATAATAAAGAAAATATAATTATTCCTAAAATTTATAAACTTCTACTAAAATTTTATATATAAATACTCAAAGATAAATATTATACTTACTAAACTAATTAAAAAATCTACAAAAAGAGCTAAATATTAATCTAAAAATCTAAAAAATAATAGAGAATTTAATTAAAGTAAAAAGACTAAATAAATCTTTATTAAAATTAAATATTTATTCTGTAAAAAATCTTTTTTTTAATATTTTAATTCTTTACTACTCAGAAAGCTGGAAACAGATGTATTAAAAAAAACTATTATAGCTATTTTGATCTAATAGTTTAAAGATAATTAATAGTATTCTATCATTTATTAGTCCTGGAAATTCTTAGAGATAGAAATAAAATATAAAATATATAATATAGAATTTCTAGCTATAGTAAAGGCTTTTAAATATTAAAAATAGTATCTGGAAAGCAGCTCACAGCTTATCTATATACTAATAAACTATAATAACTTATACTATTTCAGTACTATAAAGATGTTAAACAGAAGATAGACCTATTAAACAGAATATCTATCTATATATAATTTTAATATCAAGTATAGACTAAAAAAAATTAATCTAATAAATACACTAAGCCACAGACTTAATTATATAAAAAAAATTAAAATAAAAAAATACTATTCTATCCACACTATAAAATAAATTAAAAAGAAATTTTTTTATAAAGAGATAACTAAAAATATAATAACTATAAATATAATTTTATATAATAAGAGACAAGAGATCTAAACAGTTAATAATTATATCTATATAAGTACTAACAATATAAGCCTTACAGATAAAAGCTCTATCAGTAGTGATATAAAAAATCTAAAACTTTTAATATCATAGTCCCTCACACAGAAAGCTGCTAGGACCAAAACAGTCTATATAAATATGCAGCCCACTATAGCAGAACTCTTATATTAATACCAGCAAAAAAACACCTTTGCTAGACATATAATTAAAAAATTATAAAAGAAAATATATAAGATTAAAAATTTATAATATATTATATTAGAAAATAGATTACTTTAATATAAAAAAAAGTATATATATCTTTAGATAAAGTACTATAAATTAAAATTATAAAAGTTAATTATAATAATATCTAAGAAAAATATTTTGGTGTTTAAAAAATATTAGATATAATTTAAAAAAAATATTATTAATTAATACTATATATAAATATAGACTATTATATTAAAATCTATAAAAAATATCAGAAAATAAAAATATATTAATATAAAAAATATAAACTGCTAGTCCTATTATTTATTCCCTTAAAACTATTTAAGATTATTATTTTTAACTTTATAACTAGATTATCTCTAGCAGAATAAATTAAAATTATAATAGATACAATTGTTATCCTAGTTAATCCTCTATTAAAATATATAATCTATTTTATAACACAGAAAACCTTTACTGCAGAAAAATTAGCTATATTTATATTTAATATATTAATATGATAAATAATACTACTTAAGCACTTTATATCAGACTGAAATAAGCTAATCACTAATAGATTCTAATAGATATTATACTTCTATATAGATATAGAATAATAATTATTTACTATAGCATACTCTTAGGCTAATAGATAGATAGAATAATAAAATTAAAAGTTAGAATATTTTCTTTAATATTTTATAATATATAAATAAATAGATTAGCTAAGATAATTTATATTAGTTTAATATATTTATAATAATAATCAGTATAATATTATTAAAAAAGATCTAATAAAAATTTTTATAAAGATTTAAAATAATCTAAAAATTAATATTTATATAAACTTTATATTAAAAAATACTAAGATTATAGAAAAAATTTACAGACTATAAAAAGTTTAAAATAAAATTAAAATTTTTATTATAGTAATAAAATAATTATAAATTAGATACTATAATTATAAATAAATAAATTAAATATTTAAAATTAAATAATAGATAATATTATAAAATAAAAATATTATTATTAACTAATTCTTTTATAAAATTAATAACTAATAAATTAGATCTTTCAAGATATTTAATATTTAAAATATAAATATATATAAGTTAAATCTTTCTCTGCAGTATAAAAAGTTATATTCTATATTCTATATCTTACTACTAGAATTATATTATATATAAAATAATTAATAATCTATATCTAAGACAATTTAAATTAACAATAAACAGAAATATACCATAGAAGATATTCTAACTAAATATATATTTTAAAATATCCTATAGTATTTTATATAATAGAAAAACTAACCAATAAAAAAAACTATATAAAAATTATAAAAAGAATTAAAAGATATAGCAGTAGTTAATATTTATCTATTAGAAAAAAGATAGATAATAGTCTAAATATAAATAAAAATAATCATTAAAACAAAATAAATTAAAATAAAAAATATATATATTAAATTTATTTCTATTCTAGTTAGTTATTATAAAGGAAAAAGATATTTTAGTATAATAAAATATCCAGAGAAATATAACTCAATAGAATAGAGAGATAAAAATAAAGAATAGAATATTATTTATTAAATTAATAAATATATAACCTATAAACTGATATTTTATATTTAAAACTATATATTATAGATAATAATTATAATTAAACTATTAATTATAACAGTATATAAAGGAATAAAATAGAGATATTTATAAGATTTATAGTAATTAATAATATAAATAATTATATTTTTAATAAAATAAATCTTTTTATTATATTCTAGTATATTTTCTTTAAATATATTAATAACTTTTATAATACAAAATTATTATCATAATAATAATAGTAAAGATATTAAAAAACTAATTTATAATCTTTAATAATACATTTTTGTTCTATCTTATATCTAAGATTAAATTAATAAAATTATTTAGTAGTATTCAGTTTAGACTAGAACAAACTAGAAATATTCTTAATTAAAGGTTTTTTTATACTGCTAATAACAGCTATATCTATATCTCTGGAAATATATAGAGATGGGATAATAAACATAACAATAATTTTTTTAGTTATAGGAATAGTAATAACAGATTTTAATAATATAGATAATAAAGTAATAAAAATAAATAAACTTTTAGTTTTTATATTATTAATATTAGTAGCAAAGAATACTAATTTCAAAATAATAATATTAATATTATAAGAAATTTTATATAAAGTTTTATTAAACTGTAATATAAGAAATATCAAATTATTTAGTCTATTATATATAAAGTATAATATTTTATAAACTAATACAGTATAATATATAAATATCTATATTTATATATATTAAAAAATATATCTCAATAAACTAAAATATAATTACATATTAATTTGTATTCTGACTTACTTCTATATTAAAAGTGACAGTAGTCATAAAATACAGTAATCTTAGACTCATCTAAAGTGTTAATATAACACCCAATATTTATATCTATATCTATAGCTAGATAATAAATGTAGTACTGATAGAACAACTCAGTATAATAAATTAATAATTTATAATTATAAGATTTATATATCCTAGCAGTCTCTATATGATCTTTCTTAAGAATAATAGAAATATAATATTTTAATAAAAATAATAGTTTTTTAATTTTAAATAGATTTTTAATAGTATTTTTAATATATAGATTAATAAATATCTAAATAAATAGATAAGAATATTTATATTTAATATTTTTTTAATAGGGGACATATTATAGCAAGATAATTAAATAGATTTTTTAAATTAATAATAAGATCTTTTATTTTAATATTATATTTATAATAAATAAAAAAAACTAATAATTAAAAATAAATATAAAAAATTAAATTTATTAATTATAATATTTACTACAAATTTATAATAATATTAATACAGAAGAAAGAGAAAAATATATAAATAAAAAAAAAAAAATAAAAGATAGAATAAAAAATAAAATAAAATAATTATATAAAATAATAATAAGCTCTAATGTGCACCTGTTTATTAAAATATCTTTAAAATATAATTAAATATAAAATTAAGTATTAAACATAAAAATAAATATTTCAAAATATAGTTAAGTATAGAATTAAGTGCTGAGTATAAAAATAAGTATTTTAAAATGTAATTAAATATAGAATTAAATACTAAATATAAGAATAAGTGCTTCAAAATATAGTTAAATATAGAATTAAGTGCTGAGTGTGAGGATGAGCGCTTCAAGGTATAGTTGAGCGTGGAATTAAGCACTGAGCGTAAGGACGATAAGGCGTAGTTGAGCGTGGAATCGAGCGCTGAGTGTGAGGACGAGCGCTCCAAGGCGTCTAATGTCAGATATAAGGGCTAACCTTTTCGCCGGTGGCTTGCAGTCCCCTCTATACACTATCGGGCGTGTAGGTCTCCACGTCGTATCAATATAATTATATATAGCTTAATAAAAATCAGAATTAAAATTAGATTAGAATATAGAATCTATATTATCTTATACTAACTGGTATAGTGAATATCAACTAGTATTGTTTATATTAGTTGATAAGTTCTTTTAGTGGTGTAGAATATAGATAATACTAGATTCATTAGATATAGAGTGCTGCTATCTTTTTAATATATCTAGATCTTATAGATACTCTGCTAGGTCAGTTTTAGGCAGGACTAGCGGTGGCGTAGTTGTGCCAGCTGCCTCACGGCTGCTGGTGACTCTGGAAGGGCCCTGGACCAGGGCCGTATTAGAGTATAATGCAATCTCTCTCTCTCTCTATTCATTAACTAATTTAGGTCTAAAAAAATATTTATTATTAAAAATTACTCTTTTAGTCTTTTTTAAATTAAAAATTCTTATTTCTTTCTATAGATTTTATAGCTATTAATATATCTCTAAAATCTAATATTTAAGATTTATTATTTTAATCTTTTAATTTTTTTTTTTTTAATAATTATAAATTTATAAAGATTATAAAATTTAAATTTTTTATTATAAAATTATTTTCTTTAATATTTAATATTTTTAAATTATTTTTTAAAAAATTAATAATATAAATATTAATCTCTATTTTTAATTTTAAAATATTAAATCTAGATTCTCTAAATAAATTTATTTTATTAATATTAAAAAATTTTTTTTGTAATTAAAATAAATATTAAATATTGTCAGCATGGCATGATTTTTTATAGAGATAAAAAATCTAAAAATAGAAAGGAAGAGTAAGAGAAAAGATAATTAGAAGTAAAAGAAAATAGTGTTGAAATAATCCTTGAATTGCTTATTATTATGAATCTATAGATGGGAATTTGTTCTCTATTTCAGCCAATTTGAATATATCCGTTTGCATCAATTACTTCCGTTTTCAGTAATAATATCTGTTTTTAGATATATGAACTAGAAAACGTTGTATTAGGCCCTTTTGAAATGGTTTTGAAGCATATAAGAACAAAACTGGATAAATTTTGAAGGAATAGTTTCATATTCCTACAAATATTATATTTTTACTATATAAATTTTTTTTTTAAAAAATTAATAATAATTAGAATATAAGATTTTAGTAAAAAATAAATAATAATATTAATTCTTAATAAATATAAAAATTTACAAATAATAAAATTAATCACTATTTTTTTTAATAAAAAATTCTAATTATTTCTTATATATATATTCTCTAAATATATAATATACTATTAGAGATTTCACTCTATACTATTAGAATATATGAAGATTTCTAGTGGTGCAGAAAGGGGTCTTTGTGTCCCTGTGAGAAGAATGGTTCGCTGTTAATGCGCAGGTGGGCTGTGGTTCTCACAGTGACATGATTTCTGGCTTAGGTAAGCCACACAGGAAATGATAACGCTGACTAAGTCCAGTCGCCAAACTGTAGACTGTCCATGGCAGTTTGGATGAGAAATAATTGTATCACTACTTGAGTTTTAAATGAAGTGCGAGGTAGCTACGTAGCAGCAGGTGGGGAGGGAGTTCTGTACCATAATCCCCGCGACCACCACCCCCAGAGTTCAGTCTTGGCATGGCTTCTGGCCCGACGCTCATTAAGGTCGACGACCAACGATTTCTACTATCTACAGGCCATCTCCAGGAATCCTGATCATCTTAGAAATCGGCACTGTACCAGGATCTGCCCTAACGCTAGTCTTGATGGACCACCAGCGCCGTGCTACGCAGAGTTGCGAGAACTGTCGGGCGCGGAAGATTCGGGTAAGTATTCCACTATTGCCCAATGTATGGCTGTATTCAGACAGACGGACATAATCTTGAGAGGTACGGACAACCTAACAGTAGTGAATCCCTTTACAGTGCATCAAGCCCAGCAGAGATGGTCCTTGCTAGCGCTGTGTCTACCGCGGCTAGAACTGCACTCTGCCTGAGGGAAGACATGGCCGCCCTTATTATTAAACCTCAAAGGAGCGTTATGAGCTTATGGCGACCATTATTCAGCATTTTATACCAACTACGACCATGCAGACTGAAGACTTGCGACTTGCCGTTCAGAACCTCCGACCTCGGACGGGAATAGTTGCGTGTCCGACTCTGGGATCGCCCGAAGAGCCGGACAGTCAGACGCACAGTTCTGTCGATGGTGAGCAGGGGATCAATCATCTTCACTCTGTTGGCGTTTCACCAACTTCAATTTTATTTGACGGTCAGGACATATTGCCTCTCCACCATAGCGTAACTATTTCTCGTGAGTTCACAATCGGAGTATCTGGCGGTGCTGTGACTGACAATTCGTGAGCAGGCTTTGGGAGCGGCTCACATTGCGGCGTATTCAGTGCCAAAATGAGATCTGCACTTTCGGGGACCCATAACCATCTCCGAAGTATGCGGTATCTATCTGAAATGGATGTTGCTGACGGACCATCGTCCAGATTTCGCACAAACAACTGTCTTCCAGATATCAAGATCGTCAATTCTTCGCAGAGGTCAACAGTGTGATCAAGTTGTTGACGAAAGATCAGTTCTATGCTTATGTGGACGCCATGTACAGAAACGACATTCCTTCTTCGACAATCTCCGAATTCGCCGTTGTTTACTTGGTTACCGCACTCGGAGAAGATGAACAATGCTACTTTGATGTGGCCTATCAATATCTTCACCACATCGTCGAAGAAAGCTCATTGCAAAGTGTCCAGGCAATCATGCTTATGGTAAGATCATCCTGTAGAAACCACTTGATCTGAAAGCCTGTTTTCAGAACCCATCAGACTGACGCTTTGGTTTAGTCCGTCCACCAAGAAAACCACAATCAAATGAACACAGCGTGGGTATTACTGGGAAATGCGATCCGTATTGCCCAGTCACTCGGTTTAAATTGGACGAAGCTAAATGGGAAGACTCTCTGCCCCGTCAGATTGAAGCCAGAAAAAGGGCCTGGTGGGCACTCTATGAACTCGAACAGATCATGGCGTGCTCAAAAGGACTGCCATCTGGTGTTGATGACAGACTGATGAGTATTTCACTGCCCTCAGATACGGTACTTGACCTTCGGATGGCCATAGAATGGGTGTTTCTTTTAACAAAGTGGCCAGGATATCGACAGTGTACCCCACGTCCCGCCAGGCTATTCCAAAGTCTCCGTCGCCTTGGCGAAAATCGTGGACGACATTGTTCAAAAAGTCTATTTGCGTCCGCCTGGAATTTCTATCATGGAAAGTACCGTAGATGAGTTGACTGTAGACGTGGAGAGGTGGTGGATTGATCTTCCACCTCATCTGCGTCCAGGTTGCATTACTGCACCAACCTTTACCCGCGCGGTTCAATTTTTAGGCCTTCGATACAACGATGCCTTGATGCTAATTACGCGCCCCTATCTCTTGCAAGCTGTCGTTCGTCCCGATCTCAATTCGCCAACGCTCATGTTCCGAGTGAAAATCGGTGAACGCGCCAATCATAATTCCATTACTATTCTTCAGGATATGGCACGAGACAACTTACTGAGCGAAGCACTGTGGGATGATAAGCGCTATGCTCTCAATGACGGCATCGTTCTTTTCCTGCGTGGTCTTCGAACCCCAGATTCATCAGAGACACAGAGAGAGGTTGAAGACCTGGTGGCACTTCTTGAATTTTTCCAGAAGTCAAAAATCGCCATAGGTGCTAGTCGAGTCCTCCAATTCCAACTGACGGAAATGAGGACGAAGCCTGTTTCTGAGCCGTAGTAAGTTCATCTAGAAATGCG
Organism: Eurotiales sp. R13A2; assembly: GCA_023625935.1. Taxonomy (NCBI): domain Eukaryota; kingdom Fungi; phylum Ascomycota; class Eurotiomycetes; order Eurotiales; species Eurotiales sp. R13A2. The sequence continues at coordinate 2,058,174 of JAMAFV010000006.1, read as the reverse complement.
CAACCAACTCAGAGTCCTGACTACAATTACAGCGTACCATCGCTATCCACGAACGATGCCACCTTCGCCTCATTTCTTCACAACCTGAATGGCTCGCCATTGGGGTTTTCTTTCGACCCTGAATCTCTGCTTATTGACTGATGCCAGCTGGCTGCATAAAATTTGCAATTGACTTAACTCTTGGGCAATAATCCGCATTTTTTCTTTTTTACGTCGATTATTCACTGCCGACAGAGTTGAGCCAGATATGGAATTGTCTCCAGTGATGTTAGTTGACAGAGCGTGCGATCTTAGGCAACAGGCTTTGGATTGGATTGGTCGCTCTCCGCTCAGGATTTTAGGGATAATCAAAGTCAAAGAAAAAGAAAAAAAAAAAGAACGCGTCTTACACTACAAGGGGAGGGGTCTTCTCTCTAGTATTTATCTAGGCAGGTACCCGGACGTGTGTGAGCTTTTTGTAAATTGTCATTGTCTTCTTTTCTCCCACTTACGCCGGCCATTTTGGTGGAGAAGGTTTCTCTCTTTCGCATTTTTCTGTATAGTGTGCGCATGAACAGCAGTCTCACATGACCAGCCGCATCCCAGAGTCCGTAAAGCTTCTTATTTTCGTATAATACAAACGGATGCTCCAGTAGTTCCCCCAATTTTCGTTCCCGGTTTTTGTTAGCTCTTCCATCCGATGGTCACCGTTCTTTAATTACTTTCACAATCATCAGCCAGTGGTCGTGATGTTCAGATGAAAAACACCAGGCAGCTCTTGTATCGGGGAAAAAACAACATCTTAACGTGCACTTCTTTTCTGAGGATACGGAAAAGATGGAAAAGTGACTTGTTCTTGTTTCCTCCTGCTACACACACTAGGCGATACAGACAAGGCAGCCTCGTGAGCCTTAAAAATACGAGCATAAGAAGTATCTAAATTTCGCTAAGCCTCCACCATAGACAATCGTATACATATTCTGAAGCCACTTTTGTATGTGATTACTCCATATGCACCTCCTTCCCTGCCAAAAATGGTCCTCAAGCCCCTAATGATAATTTCAGGTCTCTCCCAAGCTGCACAATGGCCATCTTCGTCATTCTCACTCTTAGAGACAATCCGGCCTACCGAGGCACCAACCCCGAGGCATCACTGCGAGATCCACGGGAATATGTGACATGCCAATCAAAACGTTGGGAATTCACTGGCTCTGGTAGGGCTCACGAACTGCGTGAAGAAATTCGTAGTAAATCCTAACATTGGCGGCAGGACTCAAATTTGAAAACCAATAAATTGAAACTCATGCGCAGATTTCTTCTTCTGCCCACGGATATGGACCGGTCCAATTAAGCAGCTTCCTGTATATCCATACGAGAAAAGCGATGGGGCTGTCGTTCAAGGCGTATCCGATGGTCTGAGGCTTTGTTGACTGCTGAGGGAAGTATCCCATTCCTTCTATTCACAAATCAACCAGTCCGTTACTATCCTCTTTCTCCCTGTCACTGTATGAAGTCAATAAGTCTTGGAGAGCAAGAAGTGGATTTCTGGCTCAACTAGGCTCAGAGCCACTGTCCGAATTTATATGAGTCACTTTCACATGCTGAGGGTATTTGTAGGCCAGCATGCGTGTAACTTCGAAACCCCTGTCTCCACTTTGCGTGGCTATATAATTAATAGTAATTAGGACCAATTGTTTTTTCCTGCCTTAAATGGGGCAGCTTACCATATTCATCATACCCAAGCTGTAGCATGAGCTTGTAGGCTACTTCTGCGTACTAAGTAATTTGGAAGTGCCCTCGGAGCAACCGAAATATAGCAATGACAAAGCTATTACATAGAATGCCAGAGACCTTCACCCTCTTGTTCGAGGTTAGCAATGATTTTCTAGACTTCAATAAAATTATCAGGCCTTATTAAATCGTAAGACACATATATGAGACTACGTTTTAGAAGATTGCTATACTACGACGTAGAAATGACCAACTTACATCCGTGCACAAACAGTAGTGGTATAGCTGTAGTGAGGTCGCTTTTCTGATGCACAAGGTGTATCTGCAGCGCGCCAAACTCACCATCGACTACCACCTACGTCGTAAAATGTGAGAGTAAGCTGAGATTTTTCTCGACATTTCGCCAATCGAGTTCGTCACGCGAGAATTCCATCAAGCGCTTCAGGTCTTTCGCTGGGACACCATAGTACTGCCAAGCTCGGAGCAAGTTGGGCCTGAGATAGGCGGGACTTCAACTGGGGGAGCTAAGAATCCGGGATAGATATTCGAAATGAGACTGGTGCCATAGCTAACAACGTATTCGATCTATCGAAATAATAGATATACACAATTTCCTTCTTACAGTATAATGAGGATGTATTTACTTGACATTCTGATGAAAACAACACTGCTCGATTACACGTATGATTATGCTGATAGAGTGCTTATAAACAATTAGCCGCCGCTTCAGATAAATGAGTCAATAAAATTTAAAGTGCGCGAGACATGGCCAGCGGCCTACTAAACGACTCACGTCATGTAAGTTTTTATACATGATGTGTGGTTGCAGAAAAGACTACTTATTGTAAGGCTTGGCGCGACTTTTCAACGTGACTGACGCAGATGCAGGAATATTACAATAGCTTCAAATTGGAGCCCTAAGAGGAAAAGTTTTCGCGGAATTGCTCTATCAAGGGCTTTTCCGGACCCATTTCTCCTCTTCGGACGGGAGCCCTCCCCCCTCTTTCCCTTATGGATAATCGATTCTGTAATCTCTGTTGGAGAATCATTCCTTACATCCACCGCAGAAAACACTTAAATGAATATATCTAAATAATCTATGTATCTATTACTATATCTGTCATGGCATCGATAAATCATAAGCTTCGTAGCATACCAATATACAAAGCTTTGCATCTTATCTTTATTCCTTTACAACATAATGTTCCAGAATCGTTCAAATATTTTAAGGAAAACTTAGAATAAAAAGATTACACACATTATCCTTACTCTCACTGCTATAATCATTAGCACCAAAAGATTTGAAGTAAAGATATCAGGCTTCTCCCGACAAGGGTCCTCCTCTCCTCTCTTCAAGCCTTCATCGGATAAATCCATTAGAAGGTTGAACAGGTCGATTTTAAGTGTTATCAGAACTGTACTGCACTGAAGTTGTCCTTAAACTACCTAAATATGACAATCTATGACAAATTTTGCTACCGAAACTGTTCATATGCAGAACAGCCATAGGGTTCTAAATAAAAGACCTATACACAAGACAATTTATAAAGGGTAATTTTTCATCAAAGCCTCTTAAAGGAGAGCTTTATATCTGTCTAGAAATCGGATATCTAGTCATGGTCTGTTCAAATAAAGTAATACCACTATCGTAGGCTCTCTTTTAACCAAATCTTGTAGCACTGAAATTAAATTTTGCTACTCTTTGGATTTCACGCCTTTGGGCCACAATCCAGTACGCAGTTCTCCGGACAGAAGTACTTTTACTGGCGTTAGGTTACATTGCCGGTCTGCTATATTCACTCTAGCCAGGACATATGACCCCTACCTCCTTCTCGATATAACTTTACCAAATGAAACATGGCAGATCTTGGGGGCATTACTGGGTGTGCTACCTGACAATGACAATGATATTAGTGCTCTTAGTAAGGCCTATTGACTCATGGAGCCAAGTATCCTATTGCTTTGAGAAAATAAAAAATCCTGCGGGGCTCGAAGGACCATTTTGAGACCGAACGGCACAAACATTCTTGAGAGGTGCTGTTAGCGCATCCATAGACACCATCAAATTCCTTCAATATCACGCACTGCCACAATGTTTGACCGAGTGTGATTCTTCATGCATCAATCAGTTTCGACCTTGCCAAATTCGAATGGATGTTTGCTGATCGAGAGCTGCTCAGGCTCGTGTATCTGCTTCATGGATATCTACTAGAAACAAGATAATTGATGAAGGCTTGATAGTAACCATGGTGGTTTATGTAGCTATATCATCCCATTGGTAGTCAGGAAACGGAGGAAACAAGCTTAATGTTACCAATGCGCATCTCTAGAACATGGTAACATGGGTCATCTCTGCCTCTCTTGTGCCTACGTGTAGCTGATGGTATCTGAGCACGCGGCATATTGACCTTTAATGCCTTCCCATAACTTTTGTTGCTCCGCAAGCATGTTCAAAACTTGACTCTAGACTGGGTATATTTTTGATTTCAAATGCATGAGAAAGGGGCCATAGCGCTGCATTGTATCTCCGAAGGCGGTTGAAGATGCCAGGTGTTGGAAAATTATCTCATCGCAGTCAGGGAGCCGCGTCTGAATACAGGCGGGTGCAACCATCTGCATTTTGATTACCAAAGCCTCTCCCAACACATGAAGTCTAGCTATGACACTGACTCACGTTATTGTTGCGGCTTTCGCTACTGTGATTGGAGGTACCCAGCGCCCCATTGATTAGACAATGTGCCGTATTTTCAGCCTTCGGGATGCAATTAGAGCTGCGCATATATGTGGTGAACTATGATAATACGTTGTTTCTGGATTATAACTTCGGAACTAAGAACAACTAAAGGATAAGTATAATCTATGTTACATCTAGATACGAATTTCCCGCTATGTCAACCTCGATCCCAAAAATGAATCGGCGAGTAAATAGCGCACTGTGGAAATACACTGCGCCGAATGAACTTGAAGGCTAAGGCTTTACAACCACGGTCTAAGCTATTAAGTTGTTGAAAGTGTAGGACAAATGCCTCAATCCGCTTCCGCTCTCATTAGAGAGCGGGACGTATAGTCTAAAACAAATATTGACATACAGCAATTATGTGATACCAGACTCCAATTGGGCTCAGTTCAGTCTTCGGGAGGCTTCAAAACCCCGCAATTTATGGCCCCGTCACGCGTCTGCACTTCGTATTTCGTGTGTGTTCTAATACCATATTTTCTTCTTTCACTCTGCCTATACAATATAATATGCATGGATCGAAGTCAATTAAAGAGTATTAAAGTTTTACTCTTTGACCGACTATCAATGCCTATTTCGAGTCAGTTAGCGTTATGGTTCCATTCAGTGACCAATGTTGTAGGACTATCCACACCTGAGGCTCGTATTCTAGGTTCCCTTTGTAGGCTATATTTGTCGACGCTCAGTCGTGCCTTACGCTCCCTTCAGATTTGGCTTTCTAGATGTTTGTATGATCTCAAATATATGGATGCACATCCTGGCCATGAAATTATAAATATGTGTCTCCTCACCTTGCTTGTCTTGAATCACCATCCTTAACATTTTTTTTTCTCTAGCTCGTAAACTGTGATCGAATCTATCTACTCATTTGATTGTTATTTCAGCTGTCAAAATGAAGTTGTCTATTATCTTACTCGCTGCTCTAGTATCACTTTCTAATGCTTATGGTTTTGTAAGGATGAATGCACATTGGCTTTTCTTAAGAACCATTGGGGTTTGTATTGCTGCTAAAATTTAATTTTCATAGATTGTTTATTCAAGTGACGATTGTACTACTGGGGAGGGAAGCGATGTAAACCCTGCTGGGGTTTCGGAATGCTACGATCTCACAGAGTATGTTGTCTTCTCAGAGCCACAAGGTGATTGTTAAAGTCATATTACTGGCCTGGAACTGAATTGTATTGCCTACTTTAGTACCTACAGCGTGAAAGTCATTGACGCCAATTCCGACGACGAAGTTTGTTATTATGAGTATATCCATCACGCCTTTCCATGTCTGCTTTCAATCGCTGCCGATATACTGACGAACTCCATAGGGATTCTGGCTGCAGTGTGCCTTATCAGTACAGTCTTGGCGATGGCTGTTACTATGCTGGCCCTGCCTATTCGTTAAAATTCACTGGGGACTGCTAAGTGTTCATCGTGCTGATTGAGGGCGGCATGGCAGATTTGTATTGTGTTCAATGTCCATGGTGGATATGGAATGGTGGCAATCATAGCTCAACTCAGATTGAATAGCAGAAGTGACGTTCATGTCACATACGACCCTGTAATAGGCCTAGTATTTGTAATTTAATGAGGGGCTTCAAAAAGAAAGGAAAATCCTTCGTGGAACTTGGTCAAGCTTCCGCGAGTTGAACCCCGCTCGGATTGTATGAACTATGTAGCTTCTGGTTGGTTGTTTGTCAAGAGGCGTGCGTTAGGGTATCGGAGTCCATATGCAAGTGATCAATTAAAACCTGCACTTATTGAAATCACAATGCTATCGGGAAATCCCTAAATATCAATGATCTAGTTTTAGAAAGTTTCATCCTACGTAGTGATGTGGCGTTTGCATTACAACCACTTGCAGAAAGCAAGATTGCTATACTGTAAAAAGGCCTTGGAATCGTGGAGTTTATTGTTTCTCGGTGCGTCCTACCATCAACTTCTGCCTTTTGCATGACTGAGAATAGCCGAATCGATTCCAATTGATTCTACAGCATATCGTCATACACTAGTCGATATTGATACTCTGGAAGTTGCTTGCGTGTACCAACACGCTCGGGGAGGAACTGAAGCGTGGCAGTCTCCATTCATAAGCCAAGCAGCCAACAAGCAACACTCCCGGTACCTGCCGACGATCAACTCATTGGTCAAGGCTCCATGCAAGCAAAGTACATTGATGTCATTGTTAAGGCAGTTGAGCGTATGAAATAAAGATCTATTTATATGATATCGCTAGGAACGTCAGAACTCTGTACCAACGATCATTCCGTCGACAGGCGCATTTATAGGATGCAGGTGCGGATCTGAATCGTGCGACCATTCTCAAGGCTTATCCTATTTTGAGAGGAATCTAGACTTATTTGGGCAATCTGTTAAACGAAGCGACTCTCTTCACTTCTAGAAGTCTTGAAGACCGGGTTTCGTTTTAGCGCTTCAGTTGGTTGCGGTGTTTTTGGGGGGGGATTTGAGGTCATTGGATTGCTTATAGTATGTGACCCGATCCACTACACCAGTCTCTGTGCTATATTCAGGCATTCTGATGGATCTTCTCCAACATTTTGCGGAGAGAAAGTAGATCCCCTATAGGAATCTTTTCTTAGAAATCATTGAAATGTGTAGTTACATTTATGGGTGGAATTACCTCTTTACCCCAGTCCTCTGAAGTCATTTGCAGCTTGGATGAAATTTATGAAAGGGGCGTCAATGCCCGTTATTCTATCGGTCGAGATGTTTCTGTTCATAACCATCAGCTCAGCCATCAAACAAAGAAAACAAGACATCATCAATCGCTAAGCTCAACCTCATTGTGTCATTATAATCCAACCAAGTCAAAATGTTCTCTTCCCAGCAAGTCCTCGTTGTTCTCGCCACCACTTTCATGGCAATCCCTGCGGCCTCGGCATATGCCACTGGTACTTGCAAAATGGTTGCATGGCTGGATACCAACGGTATTTCCGACTTGGGCGCCGTAACCAGTGATGATATCTACATCCTGGACAACGACAATAACGAAATCGGCAGAATCATCCCCGATCAAAACGCCAGCCCCGTGTGCGGAGCTACGAAGAGTGTCGACTCGCAGCTCCCCTACGTGGTTGAGATGTCAACTGAATGTGATCTCCTGACCTTCAGGTACGTTTATTACTGGGTATTTCTCTGTCATTATTATCTAACTAGGTTACAGCTACGGCAGCCAGACTGATATTTCAGGCACAACGGGCAAAGACGACACCTACTACGTCGCCGGTACCAACATTGATGCTATTTGCACGGTCGAATTCGACCGCTAGGAACCTGCCGTCATCTAGTTTTACTTTTCCAATTTCATTTTGTAACATAGTGTGTAGTCTGAGGGTCCTCAACTTTGTTTGATTTTAGTTGATCTCAGGCTCGGATGGCTTTTAAGGTTAACAAGATGCTAGCTTACTGACGCATTCTATATTATTAACTCAAACAAGCTACCTCACTATCTCATACATTCATCATGGTAGATAGATTTGAAATAACACTTGCATGGTGGAGGGTTATATCTTGTGGCATGTCAAGGCAACACATCTAGATGATATAAACACACATCTAGACACAGCACCCATTACCTCTCAAATGATCAACAAATTCAAGACATTCAGAGTTATCTTAGCAATCAATCTTCTTTCGCAGTCAATATCGCCTGAATCTTGCCATAATACTCCTTGACAGGCGGTGAATCCATATACTCAATAACCTTTACAACTTCCTTCCCGTCATCACTAAAGTACAAAAACCAGGCAAAATCCAGCACCGCATCCTCGCCGGTCTTCCATTTCCCAGACACAGCGGTCTGCGCAGCCACGCGTCTCGCTTCCACGTCGATAGTCAGATGCTGAATCGCGGTCTTGGTGACTGTCCAGGCCTGCATGCCCTGCGCGATACGGTCTTGGTATACAGAATTAGGGATTTCGGCATCCTCGGGATAGCCCAGAGAGTGGCAGAAGCTGGGAGGTTGGAACTTGCGAATACAGTTGGCAGATAGACCGCGCGATATGATGTTAGGATCGCTGGCGAGAGAAGCATCTTCGTATTTGCGGAAGAATGCAATGGCGGACTCTTTGAGGGTTTGTCGTAGAGAAGTCATTTGTTCATTTGTTGCAAGATAGAGTGGAAGGCGATTCAAAAGCGGTTCCAATTTTTCGTGTACAGATGTTTAGATGCAGATGTTTTGCTTTACTTCGTCCTGTTCTTCCACTTGCATGTGCATCTTAAATATGTAACATCTTTGTTAACGGCCGCGGTAGACAAGAAGCGCCCGACAGCCCGAGAATGATAACAAAGGTACAATTCGTTAACAGGACTTTAACCAACAATAGCGGTCTAAAATCAACAATACTGAATAATGATTTGGTGGCGAAGGACGATCTCACTCGCACAATAACCCTTTGATAGTCTAGTGCATCGGGAGGGCTGAAAAACATGTCTGCCGTGCCGTCGGGTACGGGAGTAGAAGTCCAAAATCCGTGCCCGAGAACATATGAAAGTAAACAACAATGCGATCATCGCAAACCGTAGCGTTCAACCTCGGTGCTCTATATGCCTTTGGATCTTCCGCGTGTGGGCTGGCATGACTAAAAATATGAACTGAAGACAACGGATTCAGTTTTGAGATGTACCTGCAATAAAATGCTGGGCAGTAGATGAGCAGGCGAAAACAGTACGCGCCTGCTGAGGACTCTATTACTCGTTCTCCAAATATCTATTATCATCGCCTATTGCGGAACGTTCCTATAATTGGCCAAATAATCGTTTATTCTACTACGAAATATTCTTATACAATCAGCTGACTGTTTGATCGATTCTCTCTTACAGGAAAATGTCGTGATACCGTGAAAATTTGCGAGGGATAAACAGCTAACCATATTTGGCCAATTTCAGCTGCCACTGCCCAAATTCCCCACTCATCATATGTACATCAGATATTGTACCAAATTCTTGAATCGCATCCTTCCATCCGCCCGTCGTCGATGGCATCAACGTCGCTTTCGCCACAGATATACGGTTCTGCAGCGTCCACCTATCCTCTCCCGACAGAGCAAGGAGCGTTGGCAAAGCTGCCTGTTTCAAAACCCCAACTTCGCTCCTTCTCGTATCGATGATTATTCCATGCTAGGAACATTGAGGATAAGTACACCCGGACTACTAGGAAGCTTATATAGGGCCATCAGATGACGATGTATGTTCTGAGGCTGTAGTTTTAGCTTTGGATGGGGACTCCCCAGGTTGAGCGTATCCTGACATAATATTAAGCGTCACGAAGGCGTACGCAGGAAAGAATATGGGGGAATGGGCTCACCCGTTTGTCGCTTCTCTGGCCATATTACCTAGTAGAAGCTCGTTATTCTGAAACATGGTTTCATCACTAAGAGTATCCCCAGAAGGATACAGTGCTATCCCAAGCGAAAATAAACCATTGTTATTAAATACAGCGTGAATAGTGGCTGTTCCATCATCATCAGGGGTATATCGTGTACCCTGAGTAAGGGCAGCCAGTGTAATTGTGGATGTGACTGCAGAACTCAGCAATATGAAAGTTGCAATCAGAAAAGAAAGTCTACTTTATATGCTGAGTATAAGTAGGATGTTATCCCATGTCCCTCGGCTGGCACTATTATATTTTTTGAAGTCTGCCAGCGGTCTATCCTTGGCAAACCAGTTCCATTTCATTTGTAATAAGCCCTGGAAGACTGGCCTCACGAAGCCTGCTTGGCTAATAGCCGTTAAAAAAGCGAGTAGAGTGTTGTGAGTGATTCCGAGGGGCCATGAAGTCATTAGTTGCTGGTCGTATTTCTTGAGCACGAAGACTATAGATACAAGTGCGGGATCACTGATGAAGCAAGAAAGTATTTCCAACGACCACCCTTGAGACAGCTCCTCCAGGTTAAAATTACATCCTCTTCTTTTTCGGACATGAGCATCTTTCTCCAACGGCGTTTCATAAGGATAAGAGGAAATTGTCGGTAACAAGTTTTTATCAGGGGTTGGATTGAAGGTCGCCGTGATGTCTTATAGGGTTTTGAATATTTCATGCGAGAGAAAAGCTTGCATTTCACATTGATTTTAAAAAAAAATGATCACGGCATACTAAATATGGCCAAAAGAGGCTTATTCGGGTCTCTTTAAATCACCAGCGTGTTGCGAGAGAACATACAATGCACTTCTTGTTGGGGCTAAGCGCTAGCTTCGAGGAGCGGCGCCAATAGATTGCAAAATGAAAAGATGCAACTACCCCGATGAAACCTCATGCACATGCAGCTAGGGAGCAAGTGGCAGGGCTAGGCTGCAAGCATTTACCTCTAGTTACGTTTTGAAATAGCGGCAAGCCTTCGACCATTAAGTGCCAGCTTTTTGCTGCCGTCATCCTTGGGTAGTTTTGTATGAATGCCTGAAGCGGTAACTCTAGCTACATTGTATCATGACCCTACTAGAGTATGAAGTCGATGGCCTTCGTAATAGAATTCATCACCCTATTGCCGGGTTTGCGGCTTGCGAGAGGCGTAGTCGTAGTCTCGTAAGGCCTGGACTAAAACGATCAGCATTAGTAAAAAGCGGGCAGGATACAGGAGAGTTGGATTTGCCATGTTGTCTCAGGTTCTCAGCTCAGCCTGGAGGTCCTCTACCATCGCATCTTTGGTCGACAGTATGTTGCGTCTGATTATTAGCAAACCTAAAATTCAGATTCAAAGAAAAGCGTTTAGCCAAACGTATTTTGCCTCGGGACAGAGAACAGGTACATATGCGGAAAGCAATTCGCGAGGGAACGTAGTACGTGTAGTGCCAATAGTGAATCCACTATCCCCTACAGATACAGGTGCCATTAGCAATGGCACAGAACTGCGTATTCGTAAGGGCACGCCAGATATCGAAAACTAAAAGAAGTAATATGCGTTAGAAGACCGCCTACTGTGGCTGTGATGATAGGCTAACACTTCGAGGACGCGGTCAAGACTAATCCTGCAGGGTGCGTCACATCCTTGCGAACACCCCGGGCCCCGGCAAATCGCAGCAACGACAGCCTATAAACTAATAAATGTGTGGTCGCATGTATTGAATTTATTTAAGATCGATAAGCTGCGCCACGAGCCATGCATGGAATTTACTACACCTTCATGCGCCTAGAGTGTTACTATTTTAGGCAAGTGAGCCCTTCGACGCCGTCTACTTGCTGTTCATCAAGTATAAAATCTCGCACATTGTCTTTCCAGTTGCTTTGAAGGAATTCTTTTTTTCCTTTTCTCTCCCTTTCTTTTTGTCTATAATTCAGATTCTTGACCAAAGGGCTTTCCATGTCCCGCGCCCAGCAATGGAAGATAAATCAAAGCCTCCTTCCTTCTACGTGCTGAACGTTGGTGGACTCCTGCTTGTACTATCGATCGTGGGAAGCACATCCCGATTTATAGTGATATCAGCTACCTTTATAACATGGCTTCAGACACAGTGGCTAGCATATACCTCCGCCCTAAAGAAGCGGCGATCTGCACGACTTGCAGCCACAGCAAATGACGAGAGGATTCGCAAAAGACAGCAGATACTTGATATATCCAAGGCAATTGGCGAGAGTTTGATCTCCACATTAGCGCAGAGAAGACAAGAGCTGGTACGCAGATTGGACCAAGAGACGGAGAGGAAAGGACATACTTATCAGCAAGATATTGTAAAGCGGATAACGGAGGACCTGGCCAAGTTCCAGGAGACAGAGAGAATCAAAGATGAGCAAAGGCTTAAGCTTCGAGAAGTTAGGGTTTCTGTCCGAGAAAGGGAACTAAAGCAGAGGGAGGAAGCGTCGCAAGCACGACAAAAGGACCTCGACGAACGAGAGCAGCGACTACAAGATCGTGAAAGAGCGATTGAAGTACAACAGAAGAAACTCGAAAGACGAGAGCAGAAAGAAAACGTTGCGGGGGACAACAATCAAAGAACACCTCAGAAACACAATGCATTTATAGTAGAAGGTCGAATAGTGAATCAGCCGCCAACAGTCGCTACTCCGAACTCAGGTTTTTCAATCCCTCCTTCCATCAACAAATCCATCACGCTTCCATGGGATCTCGCGAGATACGCCGAAGACCTCAACTCATATCACTTTACGTGCATTGGAACCACGCAAAAGGGTACACGCTGTAGACAAAGCATGATCTCCAATGCGGATAAATCAGCTGCTACGAGACGCATAGCGAAAATGGCATCTCCTGACTCCAAGGACGGCATTACTCTTTATGAAATTAAAGCGCTCCGGGAATTGGCCGATTGGATGCTTTGTCCACGTTGGCATCGCGACAAGCTTCCGCAGGGAGATAGAATTGCGAGTAAATGGTATATCGACCTGAGTGATGCGAGACGGTCAAATGCTCGGGCAGTGAGCTTTTATCAAACGCCTTCTTCGGCAGGAGTATCAAGCGTCTTTGGCAGTGGCGATACTAAGAACAATAGCGTGGGAACGACAGCCAGCAGTTTTGGATCATCAGTGCAGTCGTTTTCATTGTCCTACGCGAGCCCGAACTACCAATCGGTGAGTCCTGCTAGTTCAGCAACATCCACGTCTGGGCAGGAATTATTTAAACAATCTGCACCGCGTAATCTCACTCCCATGTTCGGGTTTATGGCTGAGCAGTCGGCAAGTACGAAAAGAGGATTTGGCCAGTACTAATAAATGTGATGTTTAAGTCTTCACATCCGTGGGAAGGAACCAAAGGCTGTTGCATATTTAAGGAGTTGTGCATAGCTATAGATATATTGATTTTGTTTTCTGGATTAAAATCTGAGAAGATCTTTGAATACTTTGGTTAATTCTGGTTTAGAAACTATTATGTATAAGCTTATTACGGAATGCGGTTCCGAGCTCCCCGCGGAGATCATCCGCATGCATCATATCATCTTCAATAGTCTCTCGTGCTCAACTCAATCTCTAGCACAAGCAGGTCTGCAACCGCGCAGAACGAGAACAAAATAGACATAATAAAGAAAAGGACACAGAATGCCAAAAACCCTCACCGTTGCCGTCGCGCAATCGCGCACTCTCTACGGCAGCCCCAACAGCACGTCCTCCACCCTCGCCGCCCTCGAACGCACCACGCGCCACGCAGCATCGCGAGGCGTGCACGTCCTGCTCTTCCCCGAGGCCTATCTCGGCGGCTACCCACGAACCTGCGACTTTGGCACGGCTGTGGGCAATCGCGACCCAAACGGGCGCGAGCAATTCCTGCAATACTTCAACGCCGCCATCGACCTCGGCGACACCCCCGCGGGCGCCGGCGTCGACTGGGTTGATCGGAAACTGCCACTAGCCAAGGGGAAAGACCACCGTGGCGACGGCACGAGAGAGTTTCTAGAGAGAGTGGCGCATTCAACGAATGTATTCATCGCAGTAGGACTCATTGAGAAGGCTGGTGGGAGCTTGTACTGTGCCGTTGTCTATGTTGATCCCAAACGAGGCGTGTTGGGGAAGAGGAGGAAGGTGATGCCTGTGAGTGACTTGTCTTGTCACAGAATTATATATAGATCACTAACAACCCAGAAAAAGACCGCCGCAGAACGCCTGATATGGGCCCAAGGCGCCCCCTCCACTCTCCGCGCTGTCACCACAGAGATCAACGGCGTCAACCTCGTGATCGGCGCAGCCATCTGCTGGGAAAACTACATGCCGCTGCTCCGGCAGAGCCTGTACTCGCAGAATGTCAATCTCTACCTTGCCCCCACCGCAGACAGCCGGGATACCTGGCTGCCGCTCATGCGCACTGTAGCAAGCGAGGGGCGTGCGGTGGTGCTGTCTGCGAACCAGTGCGTGCGCAGATGCGAGCTCCCAGACTGGATTAAGAATAAGAATAACACCAGCAACAACTCTGCAACTACTACCGTTGGTGACGTGGCAGATACAACCGGCAAGAGCGAGAAGGCAGAAAACCTGCTAACTACAAGCGAAGGCCCGCATGAGATTGTCTGGCCACAATCAGCAGGCGCCCAGCTCCATCCGGACAAGCAGAGAGACCAGATGTATGCGAGCATGGCCGTTGAGGATGGCACCGGTGCGTCTTCTCCTTTCCTCACTCTTTTTTCTTTTGCCTACAAGTCTAGTCATTGTCAAACGAAAGCTAACGCTCCTTACAGACGTCCAAAAATCAGCGTCTCTGCACGCTCAATCTGCCCGCCCAAACCTCTCGTCCCAAGCAGACTTCCCCCCGAAAGAAGACGACTACATCTGCCACGGCGGTTCGTGCATTGTCGGTCCATTAGGCGAAGTACTTGGCGGACCGATCTGGGACGTATGCACCGACGATGACGAAGCCACGGGCGACGGCCTGGTCATCGCGCAAGTCGACTTTGAGGACTGCGACAGAGGGCGATTGGACCTCGATGTGGCGGGCAGTTATTCCCGGAACGACGCGTTTAAGCTTACTGTTGAAGGGCTGGATTTAAATCCGCCTCCGTGAGATGGATTCTCGCGGAGATATTAGTGAGAAAGTGTATAAATGATAATATCATTGACTAGATGAAAGACTGAATGGCCTAATGGACTGTGCCGACGGATAAATTACGATCGATATCTGTGGCAAAGATCAAATAGAATCGTACTCAAAGATCGTCGGATATTATTCTTGTCCCGTACAATCACGCATAATCTCGAGGATTGATGGTGGCTGCATCCAGCTCAAGATCGGTCGATAGGATACGACTGGCCGAGCGAGGCAAGGGACGTCTTTTATCAGGATGTATAAGATACTACCATACTAGTATAGGGCAATGCTATTTACCTGGTTGAAAGATAAATTGAGAACATTGATTAAGTCATATTCGATATCGTAAAGTTGGTAATTGCAACACGCTCCACTGTACCTCTGCAAATTCAAACGCCGTCCGAGACTCCGACCATGTACATGTAAATGAAATCAGTACGCCACGCGGGTCCTCATGTCCTACCAAGCATTGTCAGTACGTATTTAAGTTAATAGTCTAGGGATAGACATACCGAAATCTTACGCTCAATCTCTCGCACACTGCGATCCAACTCGCCCGCAATCATGAGCTTTTTATCAGTCGGAAGAAGGAAGAATGTTTCGCAGAGGTCCCCATCAATGACGCCCTTGACCGGTACATAGTAGCCGCGGTAAATGAGATGGTCCCGCCCGGCCAGCGGCGGGTTCTGAGCGGTAAGCTGCGTTTCGAGGGTTTGGAAAAAGTCCACGTCCTCGCGGCTGATGAATGGGATCATCATGCCGATGGTGCCTTGAAGACCGGCCCAGACGAGGATATCTCTTCCGCCGACGACGAGGTTGGTTTTGTGGATGCTGGTAGGAATGTCCTGTGTGTAGAAATGGACCATAAGTTCGAGCCGATTTGCTGTACCTTGCAGATAAGAACGCTCGTGGATGAGATGTGCGCCCGAACCGTCTTCGTCGGATTCCTCGGATACCTTTTTTGGGCAGCGAACAAGCCAGAGATTGCCGAATTTGTCACCGCCCGCTGTTGTGTCGTAGTCAACCATTGTGGATGATGTCGTCCAACGCGCAATCATGTCGTCGGCAAAGGGGATAAGTTGGTTTTCTTGGTATTTATATACCACATAAGTGACGCTCTCCTGTACATCGCTGACAATGATACGACTGCCTTGTGTCTGCAGGCCAACAATGAGTTTCGGCGACGCTTGTACCTGGCATTTTCGCAGCATTTGTTTCATTCCAAGGTCATAGATTCTCAAGTTTTTGCCAATTCCGGCTAGCAGACGTCCCTGGAACCCGATAAGGGCAAGCGGCGGCTCTTCAATCTTGGTCTTGTGAATAAATTCCAGCTCCTTTCCATCTTCTTGAAATCGGTAGATGTGGATAAATCCCGCAGAAAAAGACCGTGGGTATGTAACCACATCCTTACCAGTGCCAACGACGAGGAATGTCTCATTGTCTTGACTGGCAAACGAAACAGCAGCGACGCTGACCGCGGATTCGTTCTCTTCAAGCTCAAGACGCGAGACAACAGATTTGGTGTGAATAGGGTCAACAACCTCGATGCAAGAAGCCCAATGGCCGGTTGCGCGCGGATAGCCAAACACATCCGCCGGAGGAACGGCAGCTTCTCCGTTTTGAAGCTGCGACTCTTCCAATAGACGGGACTGAGTAGCAGGAGAGAGGACATTATTCTCCGATTCGATGACATAGAATAGTGGGTGTTCTGGGTGTTTCACAAATTGTCGTGGTGTATATGCGAGAGACACCGACTC
Organism: Eurotiales sp. R13A2; assembly: GCA_023625935.1. Lineage (NCBI taxonomy): Eukaryota > Fungi > Ascomycota > Eurotiomycetes > Eurotiales > Eurotiales sp. R13A2. The sequence goes on along the minus strand of JAMAFV010000006.1, from coordinate 2,041,501 downwards.
TTGCAAAACGTTATTGTCGAGTTTTTCGATCGAGAAAATCCTGAGATAATTAGCAAAAAGTTGCACCAATGAGCGGAATACGAGTAGGTAGATAGATGTATATCTCAGTAGGAACAATTGGAATGAATAAAGTTTTTTCCACAGCAAGGTTCGGACGTAGTGTCTCATCATGATATCGGGCTGAAAGAAAGGGCGAGAGCTATTTGCTTACCTCAGATTTTGGCCTTGGATTCCAACCATGCCCTCAAGGCATTGTTCACTAGAAAAGTTCCACCCCCATTCGAGCCCGACATAGTCCAAGGCGGTGAGCATGAAACTCTTTGTTTGTATGTCAGAGTACCCTAGCCAGGGGCGAGAACTGAGGGCGAGAACCGCGGTTTGACCTTTCACTGAGACGCCAAACAGTTTAACTGGCTTGGCACCCAAAAACCGTGTCCGAGTATCAGACAGTTCGCCGGTAACTTCATCCAAGACCGTTCGAAGGTAGACGCCAGAGTATAAACCGATATGTAGATATAGTGTTGAGCCACCCGAAGTTGAGTCGACCATTGACATGATGTTCAAAGCAGATGGCGCGGATGTGAGAGCCTGGACGGATTTGTTTTCCAGTGTAGAGTCGGGGTCAAGACTGAGGATTCTGACAGTCGAGTCGTCACATCCAACAGCCAGGAACGAACTGCGCACGCGGCCTTCGGGGACTTCGCCTAAGCTCAGAGATGTAACAGTACCAGACATTTGGCGTTTCTCGTCGTACTCAGCCAGTGAACCATCTGTGTCCATTTCGAAATACACAATTTCGCCCGAGCTTAAAGCAACCGCTACTTGGCGCTCGTTAGTAGCAGCAGCGACAATCGTTCGATGTTGAGGCGCAGGCCATTCATTGACACGCTGGTCAGCGAGAATGTGCCTGATACCTTTTGGATGGACTTGAATGATGGAATCTTCTCCTAATTGTTGTACTGCCAGAGTGGGAGCCGTTGACAAGAAACCAGTATCAGTAACCTCCTCGACTGTTTCTCCAATACTGAGAACTAGAGTGCCATTTGTGAATGATAAAACAATATAAGCGTCAAACTCGTCGTTTCGCGTTAGCTTGGTCGTCCACACTGCAGATGGAACGCTGGGAAGCTCAGACTCGACTATTTCAGATACTTCCAGTCCATGTTTGAGCGTTCTGAAGCTACTCCGGGCACCTGTACCACATATAGTGTATATCTGTGGAGCATCTTCCCCGGTTGCATCAGTGATTTTGCAATCCATGAGGGGATTCAACGAGTTGATGCTTTCGACCAAGTTCACATTCTCGGCACCTCTTACATTGAAGTAAACAGGTGTTACGGGGTCAACCGAATCGGCAGAAACATCATCGCTTGTAAATTCTGTTTCCTCGTCATCGTCGCCCAGCTTCTCAAATTGGTACAAGTGATGGTTGCCTGTTTCGCTGGCAACAAACAGAAAGCCACTTTTCAAGATGAGCAGACTGGAAGCAACTGGGACAGTGTCGAAGTACTTGATTTTGAGTCTTTTCACCTCGCCGGTAAGTTGACCGTTATCGTCCTCGACCATGTCAATTGTGAGCTTGAAGAGATCACCATCTTCCGTCTGCAATAGAAAGAAAAAGGCGCCCCTCATTTTATGCATGACACCTGCTACGATGCATCGCTTCCGCTCAGGATTTTCTGTAGGACCTCTGCGGCGAGGGATTGGCACACGAAAGGCATCCTGATTCGAGTGTCGATATGTGATGCTATCCTCCGCACAGACAAGAACACCACTTGGGCCATCGGCGCCGCCCGGAACTTGGAACAGTATGGAGGATGTGCGATCTACAACATCTGACCACCTGCGGACTACGTGATTCAGACCCAAATCGAGCTCATAGTATACAAGGTGTTTTTCAACTTCCTCGTACGCACGGCCGGTTGGATCTTGGTCTGACTCGGAGTAGTCGACTTCGATAGCTGCAAATATTGGGTTATCATAGCCCACATCCAATGCTATCATGGCAAAAACCAGAGTCGATGCTTTATGCGCCTCTAGCGGGGACGAGATGGTCAATTCTGCCTGGGAATTTCGGTTCAACACATAGACAAGCTTGTTCTTTTCCACCGAAGCGATGAGACACGCGCGGCCCTTGGGATCGACTGCCAGGTATTGCCCAGGCACGACGCGCCGAACGCCTGACTTTCCAAATGTTTCCAGATGGATGCGGTTAAAGCGGTTCTGCGACGGCACGTACTCGATGATAGTGATGCGGCCCGAGTCTGAGCCGATGATGATATAATCTGCCAGATTTCAGCGTTTAGCATAGATCAAAAAAATTGACAGACACGCAGAGCATCAACGCTCGTGCTTCCAACCGAGGCAATCCGACGGCAGCGGCTGGATGTTCAATGGACGGCCCCGGGAGCGCGAGCTTGAGCTTGAGCTTGAGGAATCACTCAGAAGATGACTCTTGTAGCGACAGGGCGAAACATAAACATACCTTTGTTGCTTCCGGCCAGCCGAAAAGCTGCAAGCGACCTTATAATGCCAAAGACGTCTTGTGTATATACCGGCATGACCTTGCCTTGAGCGGCATCGGGGCGATGGAGCGTCAGCTTCGACCCAGACGCGGTGACAATCTGCTGCTCCTTGGTGCCGGCGAACTGGCCGAGAATCGCTTGCGTCACAGCGGTGGGGTGCTGGATGGTCAAGGAGTACACGAACATGTTCGACGTGGTCGCCATGGTGGAGGTTGGGGCTCTGACGAGCACGCAGTTAGGTTATGCGCTGGCTGGGGTTGTTGTTGTGTCGGAGTCAGGCTTCCATGTCAGACGCGAGGACAATGGAGAGACAGGAGTCTGTCCTGGTCTGATCCTGGTCCTGGCCGTGGTGGAGGGTGACAATGGCAGGATGTCTCCGGTGGTGTGCGCAGCGAGGAAAGAGGACGAGGCAGCTGGGAAGAGCTGCAAAAGCGAGAAAAGAAAAAAGCTGTGGCTTTAGCGCGCCGCCAAGACTCGAGCCGGTGCCTGAGCGCTGAGGCAGCCCGCTATCGTCGATGCGATTCTGCCAGCTTCGGCCGGGTCAACCGTTGTGCCGCCACGCCAGCAGACGACGACGCACTTGACTTGCAGATTGGCAGACTGGCAGACTGACAGACTGACAAACCGACATCCTGACTTGCTGAATCGCTGATTGTCTATTGCCGGCTTCTGTCACATATTCCTGCGTGCACGCTCTGAAAACAGCGAGACTTGTAGATAGACCATGGCCGACGACGCTGCGGCCGCAGAGGCCGCCTCCGTCACTTTCAACGTCAAGGCCTCCAACGACGCCAAGTACACGTTCACGCTGCCCGACTCGACCAGCGTGCTCGACCTCAAGGAAAAGCTTTCGAGCTCAGAGTATGCCGACACGCCTGCAGACCGGCAGCGGCTGATCTACTCCGGCCGCGTGCTCAAAGATAGCGAGACGCTGGCCTCGTACAAGATCAAGGACGGGCACACCATTCACTTGGTCAAGAGTGCTGCGAGCAACCAACGACAGAACCCCCCACCTCAAGCAGCAGCCAGTGCTGCTGGCACAACAGCCAGCCCGTCGATTCCAGGTGTGCCAACGAACATTGCGGCGGGAACAGGGAACAACCCTTTGGCGGGGTTGACAGGAGCGCGATATGCGGGCTTCGCACAGCTCCCGGGGGCTGGGATGTTTGGGCCAGATGGCGGAGTAAGTAAATGCAGCATGTGCGAGTGTACACACTTTGGAATATTGTGCACCACATTTAAACAGATTTTTTTAACTGACATCCCTAGATGGGCCCTCCTCCGGACCCCGATCAGATGCTAAGCATGCTCGAGAACCCCCAAGTACAGGCTACGATGAATGAGGCGCTTCAAAACCCCGCTCTTATTGATTTGATGATCCAACAAAACCCGATGCTGCGAGACATGGGACCAGGCGTGCGACAGATGATGCAGAGTCCAGAATTTCGACGAATGCTAACAGACCCCGCCGCGATCCGTCAGATGGCGCAAATGCAACGGGCCTTTGGCGGGATAGGTTTTGGAGGAGCTGGAAACACAGCGTTCCCTGCCCCTGGAGTGACGAACACTACGCCAGAGGAGAACCGCGGCCAGCAACAAACAGGCGCCAACCAGACTCAGCCTCCTAATCCATTTGGTGCTGCTGGCAATCCTTTCGCTGGGCTTTTTGGCATGAACCCAGCTGCTCAACAAGCCGCTACCCCTTCCAGCCCTTCCACCGCCACACAACCTACTACCACTACTAGCAATGATTCTACTGGACAAGCTACCACAGAAAATGCCGCCCAGAACCAACAAACTCAGAACCCTTTTGCCGCTCTTTTTAACCCAGCGATGTTTGGCGGGTTCCCTCAAGGCCAAACCGGTACAGGTGGTGCAGCAGCTCCAGGCCAGGCAGCCAACTTCAACAACATGTTCAACCCGCAAAACAACCCCTTTATGCGAGACCCTGCCTTGTTGTCGAATTTCATGCAGGCTATGGGCGGCGGTCAAGCTGGCGGAAATGCTGAGAATCCCTGGGCGTCTCTGCTCGGTGCTCCCCCTGCTGCGCAGCCACAAGACAACCGACCTCCCGAAGAACGGTATGCCGACCAGCTGCGCCAACTGAACGACATGGGGTTTTATGATTTCGACCGAAACATCCAAGCTCTGCGGCGGAGCGGTGGCAGTGTGCAAGGAGCGATTGATTTTCTGCTGAATGGTTAGGACAGGCTTCCACTTTCATGTTCGATCTTATTCATATTCATGCAATGTTTTATGCTTATCCCGCTGTTGTTTGTCTGACCGCGAGGTCACTTGGCGGTCATCGCAGCTTAACGAATCTGATCCCAAACGTTGAATATTAGGTGTGCATAAGTTTGCGCGAGTGCTACATAATGAATTTTATTGATGGTTCTCGCAGGCAAGAACACAGCAAGAACAAATAGAATCAGCGCTACAACTTACAGTATAACTGTATTAATTGATTGATGTAATTGGGTCGAAATGTCCCTAATTCTCTAAATCTCTTTTCCTCTGTACTCGGATGACCAACGCGATGGGGGGATATCCGGCAGTAACCACCCCACCGGCCTATAAGCCTTCGAGCTGAACTTCTGCACGGCGCGAGATTTACCCTTTCCGGCAACCCAGTGGATCTTCAGCATATAAGCTACTATTTGTCATGTCAAGAAAGAATAGTGTCGATGACTCAACTTGAAGCAATTTATATTGCGAATACCACTATAAGAATCTGTATAACGGTGTGGCCCGATAATAGCCGGTCATCCAACCCTCTACGTCTGTTAATCAAAGGTAACGCGCGAGTATGACTCTAGAGATCTGGCAATACCAAATTATTCCACTTCAAGACCCAACGTTAGAAGCACAATGCACTACTCGATAGCAAGCGCTTATATTCGGAATACCAGAATGAACCAGAGCTGATACTGTATATAAGCCCTTAACCGATCACATTCAATTATTCATCGGATATCTAGATTTTCCTCACTCAAGTCCGAGATGGAGTCCATCAAGCAAGGTCTAAAACAAATAGCAAACCACTACTTTGACGAAGCAGCCAACATCTCAGCCAAGCCCATCTGCGAAATAGCAGACGCCGACAGGGCCAAATCCCTCTCCGAGCAATATGCACTCCCCGACGACAGCGCGCACAGCATTGATGATGTCCTGAAAGAAGCCATTGAAATCAACAACTACCGAATCCGAAACGACCATCCACGCTTCTTCGGCTTCATCCCCTCGCCCGTTCTGCCAGTAGCATGGCTGGCCGATGTCGTCTCCTCCGTATTCAACGTCCACGGCGGCTCGCGCATGCAAAGCTCAGGCGCCAGCGCAATCGAAAAGAAGTTCATCCATTGGATGGCCACGATGGCCGGACTGCCCGCCTCGACAGCAGGCGGAATCTCTGTGTCAGGCGGGTCAATGGCCAACCTGACAGCAATGGTGCTCGCGCGGGACTGCAAGCTGGCACACGACAAGGTGCAAACGGGAGTCGCCTATGTCTCCGACCAAACCCACTCCTCCGTCGCGAAGGGACTGCGGATCTTGGGGTTCCAAGAGCATCAGGTACGCAAGATCAGAAGCGATGATAGTTTCCGTCTCGACACCGCTGCACTAGAGCAAGCCATCACGACAGACCGCAGCAACGGCCTGCATCCGTTCCTAGTCATCGCCACCTGCGGCACCACCAACACCGGCGCAATCGACCCCATCGACGAGATCGCAAGCATTGCGCAGCGTGAGGGGCTCTGGGTGCATGTGGATGGGGCGTACGGAGCCTCGGCGATGCTCTCCAAGACACACGGCGGTCTCCTCCGCGGCCTCGGCAGAGTCGACAGCATATCGTGGGATGCACACAAATGGCTTTTCCAGACTTATACATGCAGTTTTGTGCTTGTGCGCGACCAGACGCTGCTCTACAACAGCTTCCGCACGGGTGCCGAGTACGTGCAGGATGCGACGGAGATGGACTATGTGCCGAACTACTGGAACTTTGGCATGGAGTTGACGCGACCGGCGCGCGCGACGAAGCTGTGGTTTTCGCTGCGTGTGCTGGGGCTAGAGCGCGTCAGCAGTATGCTTGATCATGCCATTGGCCTGGCTGCATGCGCGGAGAGAGAGGTACGGAGGCTGCCGGACTGGCTCGTAACCAGCGCAGCGAATTTGGCGATCGTGACGTTTCGGTTTGCGCCGCAGGGAAAGTCGGATGTTGAGCTGGATGAGCTCAACACTGCCATCTCGCAGCGGCTACTGGCTGAGAATGTGGCAGCGGCGCTCACCAGCAAGGTGCATGGTAGGGTTGTGCTGCGGATGTGCTCGATTCACCCGGACCTGAGCGAGGAGAGCATGAAGGGGATTGTGAAGCGGATGGCACAGATCGGCCGCGAGTTATTGGACACGAAGTCATGAAATGTTGTTATCGGTCAATGGACATGTAGATTTTGATTGATTTTGGATATATGGAAATAGATTACATGCAGAAATATACGAGGAACATCACCTCTGCCAGTGCTATGTACAATTCGTATATCCTTCGTTGAAAGTTGGCTTCTCGGCCTAAACCCGATTCGCCGAGATTGCGTATCTGTCTCCGCTCGGGCTGCTCCCTTGTTCCACCAGCCCTCCGTCTCGCTCCATTCGCAAGAATCTTGACAACTAACCTAACAAACAATCTCATCATCCGAGATGCCGGCACATCCCGCTGATCGATAGTAGATCGGATCGTCTCCCACCGTCGTGCTCTGCCTTAATCCGCCTGCTTTAGGTACTCTGTGCCGATTCCACTCGTTATCAATCTGCGGTTCTGCGTGCAGATTCACGATCGCCACGACGCAGCATCTAGCAGCTGCTAGCAGCTAGCTCCTGGCGCTAGCTCGAATCATCGCCTGCAAAAATCAATCAATTCATCTCAAAACCCACCGTTGTTGCATGTCTGCCGGGAGCGCGCGCTGAGTGACGGTCCGCAGAGATCCCCCTGTGCTGCTGCTGAAATGAAGTCCATCGTATCCAGCCCAAGCTGGCGACTGCTTGCCTGGCTTCTGCTGGCATCGGTTTGCCATGCGTTCTATATCCCGGGTGGGTTTTTAGTGTGTTTCTGTGCTGTCCCGTATTGAATACTGACGGCGCTTTGGATCAGGATACTCTGTTATCAGCTACGAAGACAATGAGCCTATACCGCTGCTAGTCAACAAGATCTTCTCCGACCACACTCAATTACAATATGCCTACTTCGACCTTCCATTCGTCTGTCCGCCAACTGGCCAGAAACACGGAAACTCGCCCTTCGGCTCCGGTCACAGTGTGTCTCTAAACCTAGGCGAGATTCTGCGAGGCGACCGCATCATGACCTCCGACTACGAGCTGGTCATGAAACAAGACGTCCCTTGCCGCGCCCTATGCACGCGCACCGTCGACCGGGACGCCGTGAAATGGGGCCGCCAGCTGATCAAAGACGGCTACGTGGCCGAGTGGATAGTCGACAACCTTCCCGCCGCCACCAGTTTTGTCACCGTCGATCGAAGCCGAAAGTACTATTCGAGCGGATTCAAACTAGGCTATGAAGATTTCTCCCCGGCGGACGGCCTATCCCGTTTCTACATCCACAATCACTTCACCATCGTGATCCGCTGGCGCAAAGCCCCCGGCAAGGCAGGCGAAGCCGGCAAGAGTGTGATTGTCGGGTTCGAGGTTTATCCCAAGAGCATTGGGACCGAGAACAGGGATGAAGATGGATGTCCCGAAGATGTGCATGGCGAACACTCGCATTTGGAGCTCTTCATTACCCCGAATAATAGCAAATTCGAAGAGTTGTATAGCGATTCGTCGTACATCCCGCAGCACGGTGAGGATGCAGATGATGGCGCGACGATGGAGATTCCGTATACGTACTCGGTGCATTTCCGGGAAGAGACGTCGGTTGAATGGTCGAATAGATGGGATTTGTTCTTCACGGATCAAAACGACAGCTCAATGACTCATTGGCTAGCGATTATCAACTCGTTGACTATTTCGGGCGTGCTTGGCGTGACTGTCATTGTCATCTGGGGACGGACGGTTCAGGCTGCAAAGACCCGCTGTGATGGTGTTTTGGAAGACGGGAAGAGCCGAACAAGCAAATCGTCTCGAAAGGAAACCAAGGAGTCTGCCGAGGGCCTTTTGAGTCAGGATGTCGAGGGCGATCCTCTTTCAGACGAAGAGTTGGAGGATGTTGCAGGATGGAAGTTGCTGCATGCTGATATCTTCCGTCTACCCGCGCGTAGTGGACTGCTGGCACCTCTGGTGGGATCGGGCACGCAGCTGCTCTTTGTTGCAGCTGGTCTTTTAATTCTCAGTTGTCTGGGAGTGTTAAATCCTAGCTTTCGTGGCGGGTTTGTGACTGTCGGGTTCGGTCTCTTTGTGTTTGCTGGCCTGTTTTCTGGCTACTTTTCCGGTAGACTGTATAAGACTCTGGGAGGACAGAACTGGCGAAAGAATACTATTATTGTGAGTTCCAACATGCACTTATTGACAACCGCCAATGAATACTAAAGTAACGAAACAGACCGCATCCCTGTTCCCCGGCCTCACGTTTTGCCTGATCTTTGTCCTGAACCTGTTTGTCTGGGCCCAGGCATCCAGCACGGCCCTCCCTTTTGGCACGCTCGTCGGACTCGTCGCTCTCTGGCTGCTTGTGCAGGTGCCGTTGGTTTATGTTGGTAGTTGGTTTGGCTACGTCCGCGCCGAGCCGTGGCAGCACCCGACCAAGACGTCGTCAATCCCGCGCCAGATCCCGCGGCAGCCCTGGTATCTGCGGGGCGTCAACGGAGTCATCGTGACCGGCGCAATTCCGTTTGCCGTGCTCTTCATCGAGCTCCTCTTCGTCTTCAAAAACTTGTGGCAGGATAAGAGCGGCTACTACTACGTGTTTGGCTTCCTGAGCGTAGTCAGCACGATTCTGATTGTCACTGTGAGCGAAGTGACCATAATCGCGACGTACAACCAGTTGTGCGCAGAGGTAAGCCATCGCCGATCTTTTCTTCCAACATGTAGCTAATTTTTTTTTCTCCTTCTCAAGAACTACCACTGGTGGTGGCAGAGCTTCCTGACCGGCGGCAGCAGTGCGTTCTGGATCTTTGCATACTGTATATGGTACTACATGTTCAAGTTGCACATCACTGGCTTTGTTTCGAGTTTGCTGTTCTTCAGCTACAGCTTTCTGGCCTGCGCGGTGTACGGGCTATTGACGGGCACCGTCGGCTTTTTGACGGCGTATGCATTCATTCGCAGGATATACAGGTAGGTACACTCCTCACCATACCTCTGATACTATCTTGATACTAACGGCTGTTTCTACTAGCGCCGTTAAGAAGGATTGATTGATTTGAGACGGGGACGTCACATGAATAATAATCGGATATATATGCATGGGCCGATTGATCGGTTCTTTCTCCCTTTTCTTTTCGCCTTTTTTATTTAATCTCCACCATTGATAGTAGCGTTTTGTCCCGGGTTGGCCCTTGTATTCGGCCAGTTGTTTCGAGCATTGTTGTTTTCATAACTGGTCATACGCATGATATAGCAGTCAAGATCTTGTTTAATATTACGCTGAGTCAGTCTTGTCAACGTCGGTATGATAATACTCAGTAGTAGTAGGGGGGGGCGTGACCCGCGACGCAGTTCCGGTGGCAATCCCTCGAGCTTTACCGATCGAGTGTAACTGCTGTTCCTTTGTAGTAGAGAAGCGTGAAGGGCCATGACGAGCGTCTCAGTCAGCATGCCCCATTTATATGTACGAGACAACAATCACACCATCCCAGCGCGCCCCGATTCGTCGCACGCTAAGCCGAAGCAGGCCGGCGCTAGTCCTCTTCAGACTTTTAAGTAACACGCTAACCGTATTTGCAGCATTAGTCACGAACGTCGAACGCAGCCAGCCAATCAGCAGCCCCGCGGATGGCGTGCGACGACACACTGCCTTTTTCGGCCGGCGGGCGCGCGGATAGGTGGGGCGATAACCGCGCGCGGCGACTGATTGGAGAGATTGTCGCGGCATCTATATTTCGGGGAGACTATGCATACATAGTCCTTCCTCTACTCCCGGCGCTCTTCGCGACGTACGGTGTAGATGCTGGCAGGTTGAGACCGCAGTTGAAGGCAGTGCTAGCTTGCCAGCTGTATGTGGGGTGCCTTATCAGCGCGCTTCCACCAGATTCCTTCGACTTGCGAACCGAACGACGCCTGTCGCTAGCGTATGTGGGGTTGGGCTTTGTCAAAAGTACGAAGCAGATTGAGGATTTTTCAGAGCGGCCTCACTCAGGCTCCCTAGCCCCCGATAAGCCTGGCCGTGGCGGAACCACTGGTAGCACTAACCCGTACGGCTTGGAAATTACCCCGTCCGTACAGAGTACAACCACACAAACGTGCTGCCGGTCACGCGATACGCTCCTTCTGTGTGGTGATGGACGCGAGGATCTTCTTCCTTGATCAGGGAGTGCCATCCCGCTGTCCACCTAGTCGGCCCTCCCCATGTCCATCACCGCCATTTGGGGGAAACGGCTTGCACGTCCAGCTTGCGCACGCTGTTTCATCCGAGTGCAATAAACACCAGCACTGGCAGGATTGAGGCGATGACTAACCCCACAATCACACCATCGCACGACATTGCCCCTAGAAATGTCATTACTCTGGCGCTTACGCAGCTGCAAGTTGCGGTCAAATACCGTTTCTGCGGCGTGCGATACATGTATGAACGCCGCGTAACGTGTAATCTTTGCGCTTATCATGGCGTGACCCACCCCGAGATCCGTGTAATAATACCGCCGTACACGTATTAGACATGTAAGGTACACACCCCCTGCCGGCAGCCGTTTTCCCCGGGAAAGCCTAAAAAAAAAAAAGAAAGAGACGACGTCCCTCGTCATTTAAAACGCCTCCGGTCCTTTCACTCTTCTTCTTCTTCTCTCCATACTTTCATAATCCGTGCTCATACCTCATGCCCATACTCTATTCTGTCATACATCAAAAGCAAGCTTCATTTCTGTAATTCCCATTTCCGTTCCCACCGTAACTTAGCCTTCGATATATCCGCTCTGCATATTCTTCCCGCCTAGATAAACCAGGACCACAAGGGCGGAAGAATACGCACACCATGGCGACCAAGCGCCCAAACATCCTGTACATCATGGCCGACCAGATGGCCGCGCCGCTGCTGTCCATCCATGACCCAAACTCCCGCATCAAGACCCCCAACCTGGACCGCCTGGCACGCGAAGGCGTGACCTTTGACAGCGCATACTGCAACTCGCCTCTGTGCGCACCCTCGCGCTTCGTCATGGTCACTGGCCAGCTGCCCTCCAAGATTGGCGCATACGACAATGCCGCCGACCTGCCTGCTGATGTTCCCACATACGCCCACTACCTGCGCCGCGAGGGCTACCACACCGCGCTGGCCGGCAAAATGCACTTCTGCGGGCCCGACCAGCTGCACGGGTACGAGCAGCGACTGACCAGCGATATCTACCCGGGCGACTACGGCTGGTCGGTCAATTGGGACGAGCCGGTATGTGTAATCTCGAGAAGCTCAAGCTGTGCGTGCGGCAACTAACAGCATTCTAGGAAGTGCGTCCAGACTACTACCACAACATGTCGTCGGTCATTGACGCCGGCCCTGTTGTGCGCACCAACCAGCTGGATTATGATGAGGAGGTGATCTACAAGTCGACACAGTACCTGTACGACCATGTCCGCCACCGCGGCGACCAGCCGTTTTGCCTGACTGTTTCCATGACTCACCCGCACGACCCGTACGCCATGACCAAGGAGTTCTGGGACTTGTACGAGGATGTCGATATTCCTTTGCCCAAGACTCCGGCCATTCCACACGACCAGCAAGACCCGCATTCCCAGCGTGTGCTCAAATGCATCGACTTATGGGGCAAGGAGATTCCCGAGGAGCGCATCAAAGCGGCCCGTCGCGCATACTACGGCGCATGCAGCTATGTCGATTCGAACATTGGCAAGCTCCTAAAGGCGCTCGACAACTGCGGCCTCACTGACGACACCATCATCGTCTTCACCGGCGACCACGGCGACATGCTCGGCGAGCGAGGTCTGTGGTACAAGATGGTCTGGTACGAGAATTCGGCTCGCGTGCCGTTTATCGTCCACTCTCCCAAACGGTTTGCGCCAAAGCGGGTCAAGGAGAATGTCTCGACGATTGATATTTTGCCGACCTTTGTCGATTTTGTCGGGTCCAAGTTGGAGCCTAGTCTGCCCATGGACGGCGTCTCGTTGCTTCCGTATCTTACCGGCGGGGAGGGCGTCAAAACAGACACTGTGTTTGGCGAGTACATGGCTGAAGGGTCCCAGACACCTGTCATCATGATCCGACGCGGGAAGTGGAAGTTCATCTATTCCCTCATCGACCCTCCGATGCTCTACGACGTCGAAGCCGATCCGCTCGAGACCACCAACCTGGTCGCTGGTCTCCCAATCCCTGCCGCTCACACAAGCAAGCAACCAAAAGTCACCCGCCAAACCGACCTTCCAACGCCTGCCGACACCGATGAAGCTCCCGATGCAGTCACATTCGTCAGCACCGAGAAGTCCTTCTTCCCCAAGATCCCCGCCCAAGTCATCGTACCAACACCCCCACGCACCCCGAGCCCAACATTACCCCTCATCCTACCATCGGACAACGACCCGAAAACAGTCTATGCGCATTTCATCGACGAAATCCACACCCGCTGGGACCTGAAAGCTATCCATGAAGATGTAGTCCGCTCGCAACGCCGCCGGCGTCTCGTCTATTCCGCGCTTATCAAGGGCGTGCCGACCGTCTGGGACTATGAGCCGCGCATCGACCCGAGCACGCAGTACGTGCGCAACCAGAGCAAGGGCGCCCTGGACGACGTGGAGTTCATATCCCGCTGGCCGCGAGTGCCGACTGCGCCGACACTGTCGAAGTAATTGTGTCTAAGAGTCTTTTGACAGAGCTGCGTGGGTTCGGACGATGATACATCTTTTAACGAATTTCCTACTTGTAAACTCAATTTCTCGGTTTGTATTTGTTCTGCCCGATTAGCGAGTTTATTTTTCTAGTTGTTTTCGTCTATTTTAGCAAATACCCCCCCCTCCGATATTTTGGCCTGACATTCATATCATACTCATTTCTGTGCCTTGTGCGTCATGTGATGTCATTATGCATGCAAAAAAACTTGTATTCGTTGCATTGCTGTTAAATTGGTACATGACATATCTGCAGAGAATAGCGCGCGCTTCTTGCATTTTATTTATTCAGACTGTTGTTGTGGGATGTACTTATTACTACGTCTGTTGATTGTCGGTCTAGTAGTTAGCTGGGATGGGGTGGTCAATCATGAATTGTATGGATTTGTGGGTTTTGACTTTGTTCTTGGCCCTCTGTTTTGAGTGGTTGGCTGTAAATAAATTGGTTGCAATGTGTCCACATTTCAGTATGATGGTGTGATTGATTTGCCAAATTGACCTCTGTTTTGAGTGAATTGGTTGTAGGTTGGTTGTTATGCGTCTGCAGTGCAGAATGATGGATCGATGTTAGGGCTTTCCCGGTGAACCCTAACTGCAGATGCAGTGCATAAAAAAGGCGAAAAAAACACAAGAACGGTAAAAATGGAAGTTGAGGTATTATTCAGTTGGTCAGCAATGTATTCGAGTGCAATAGAATGAGACTACCTACCTTGCAAGTTATTCTGACCATTCTCGACGTTCTATGCCACACATGCTGATAACAAGACAAGTGGACTACGAGTAGAACACTTCTGCTATCGCGAGATCATCAAATGTAGCATTCATCCTCGTATTCTCCTATAGCTCTGGGCTTATGGGGTTCTCCACTGTGTTGCAGGGGTATAGATCACTGCAAGATATCAATACGAGGCGATCAGCACGTTAGCACCTTCGATAGTGAAGAGCTTTGCATTAGCGTGATTTCCAGCTTTTGCTTACTGGATATTGCTTTAGTGAGCTTATCTTTATCTGGATAGTAGTTATGTATCAGCTGTGATGAAAATTTACAAAAATTAACAAGTAAAATTGGAAATGTTTATGTAGAATAAATATGTGCATATTGTGGATTGCCTCTATAGAAACAGTCAAGCTATGAAGTTTCGTAGACGTCAAGCCAATCATTCGAGATGGTTTTAAACACCAGTGGCAAAGCCGATGCGGGAGTTGGTAGTATCAAAAACAGCGTAGTAGTTCTCCAAGAACTTCTGGCCAATGATAGTGTCTACACCAGAGCTGCCGCCATCGTTGATCCAGGCATAGTACTTGCCGGAAGTAAGGCCATAGTAGCTGTACTGGTCGGTCGGGACCAAATACTGCGATGGCGTAAGAGTATAAGTCGTCGAGCCAAAGGTGATACCAAAGTCCGAGGTCGGCTCGGTGGTGAACACAGCCAGGCCAGATGACTCGTCAGTCTTACCGCCAGCAGCAGAAAGGAACTTGTCGTATGCTGAAGTCGGGATATAGATGAGCGTGGTGCCGGTATCGACAATGCCAGAGGCACTCGACGAGAGCGTCGTGGAGCCATAAGTGAATTTAGCAATGGAGATACCCCAGTAGTACGAAGCATCGCCGCTAGTCAGCTTGGAGAAGTAGGTGAGTGTGCCATTGTACTTTGAGCTATCGGTTCCTCCAAGAGTAAGCTCTCCGTTGGTGTCGTCAGTGTCGCTTCCGCTCTCTGGTCTGAAGG
Source organism: Eurotiales sp. R13A2 (assembly GCA_023625935.1). Classification (NCBI taxonomy): domain Eukaryota; kingdom Fungi; phylum Ascomycota; class Eurotiomycetes; order Eurotiales; species Eurotiales sp. R13A2. The sequence goes on along the minus strand of JAMAFV010000006.1, from coordinate 2,026,264 downwards.
AAACACCAAGGACCTCCTCGGAGATAGAGCCCTGGCTGTACAGGTTGTCCATGAATGTTGGAACAGTGTTGGCGTTGGAGACGGTATCCTCAGTCAAGTCGACCGGACCGAAACCAATGATACCATCAACGCCGGAGAAGCCTTCCGATTGTGTTGCAGCGCCAATCGACTGCGACGAGACGGTGAGCCCCGCGAAGCTGACCGAGTCTGTGTACTCTTTGCCAGAGAATGAGCCGCTACCATAGCTAACCTCGACAGTACCGCCAGTGCTCTTGCCAGTGGAGCTGGGCTCACATGAGCTTTGAGCACCGCACCAGGTGTTTGAAGCTAGGACGGCAGGTTAGCATACTGCTTCTAATATCTGAAAAGAACTACATACATCCAGTGTCGACGATAAGGTCGTAGCTGGTACCGCCAATCGTAACCGCGGCGACATAGCTGACGTCCTCATTCGTGACTGAGCCAGAGCTAACCTCAGAGGCAGCATTGACCTTGTCAAGGCGAGCCTGGCCTTTGCTAACGAGGTTTTTGACCGACGAGAAGTTTGAGACGCGCTTCACGGGCAGGGCCACAGTCTTGGCCTGGCGCTCCTCAACTGGCGCGGCCAAGGCTGCGCTGGCAGCTAGGAGGGTGACGAGAGAGATCATGGTGGAAGAGGCAAACTTGGTAAAAGTCTGAGTGAGATGGAGGATAGAGAATCAAACAGTTATTCCTGAAGCGAAACACGGCTTCTTTTATATGGCGGGTGCTTCAGAAGTTCATGTTGGATTCACAATACACGTAGTCTATGTCTGTGCTTTCGAAACAGGAAGGTGACATTCAAAGCCTGATTGGATTAAATCGCGGCTTGTATCGTACTTTATTTTAATAGTCTGCTTATCTCTTTCTATATGGGGAAACGCTCGTCCGTCAGATATACTACCTTCTATTCTCAGAAGAGTCATATGAGATTCGCCATTCAAACTTCAACCACGTCTAGCCATCTCTAACCCCGTCTAACCACTTGATTCCGATCAGTCTAGACTTAAGCTTAATTCGACATCCAATAACATCAATTCTGGCTTTTATCTTCTTAATCAATATACTTTAGAAGTCGTTACTTATCTTGACCACACTGTACCACCTTCTATTGCCAGTGGGTCAGGGTACAATGTTTAAGCTTTTAAACTGCACCCAACACTTGAATCCAACATAGTCGTAAGCTTGAGACTCAATTGACCCGTTACTTATTAAGGAGAAAGGGGGTTCCCAATCAGAACCACGAAAGGGCAGATACTATCTGTACTCGGTTACATCAGGCAAATTTCTCTCTGCCAATCATTCTGCCGCGATTGGGAAGTGCAGGATGCCGCCAGAAAGACGTTATTTTGGCCTTCAATTGCGGTCTGCCAGGATTCCACGCTTAACCACATTTGAATAATTGGCCGGGAAGTTAAAACCATTAGGGGGCCTGCAGTGTAGGAACTAAGTGACTGTAACTCACGAGGGACCGTGATAAGAGTGCCCTGAAGTTTGAGCTAAAAAGAACACTAAAATGACGGACCTGCAAATCACGCTCGAAGGATTGGGCCGCGACGCAGATCCCTAAACAAGTTCCTGAGTCATGACCAAACCAATGAATATGCGTACCCCAGCCTATGTAGCAATGCATGAAATTACTAAGCCAAACAAAGAAGGCGGGAAGCTTAGTATTAGTGGTGCGAAGGATTTGATAATTAGATTATGCGTGTCAATGAATAACATCGCGTGATAAAATGAGACCCTGGCGTTGTCTGTCCTGAAATTCAGCCTCCAGGCTTCTAGCCCTAACACGGTATAGGCCGAGTTTAGTAGATTTAAGTACATCTCAGCTATAATCCGAACACGTACTATGAAAACTCTATCCGTCTCTAACCTTCATCCTTTAATCTAACCCTTAATACTCTAATCCTGGTTTCTTCAGTTCTAATCAGTCCTGGCCACTCCTAATATCTAACATCTAATATATTTATATTAAAAATGATTACGTAGAGATCGGAGCAGTGGGGATCCAGATACTTAGATGCGTAAGCATTATGAGCCCACGTCATCCCTATTTCCAAGACTTTTGATTAAATTTGCATGTGAATCAACACCCAATCCACTGCAGCACGCGAAATTACTGAGGAAGCACCACCTTCATACACCACTTAGCCTCGGCCGTACAATTGATCCACAACATGTTTCTGCATTACTTTAATGTCTGATTCCGCATCACCCCAACGTTGAAAACACACTGAAGTTCTTCTCTTCAGGCTCTATATTAACCGAACTAAACAGACTAATTGCAACCGGCAAAGATAGTATATTGGTGGATGTTGCAGCTATGATTCAAATCAATCCGATAACAAGAGGCCCGCATGGTTCATGGGATATTTTAACCTACGTTTTTATTTTATTTAGTAGTCTTTCCATGGGGATTCTGATTCCCATGTTGATCATGTGGTTAACCGAACATGAGATTACTTAGGCTTAATTTCGAAGTGGGTTCAGAGTTATGGCGTTCTTTAATGTTTAATTCAATGTCCTTCTGTTTGATTGCGACAGGTGGGCTGTTTATATACACAGTCTACAGATATGTGCGATATGCATATACCACGGCTATAGGCTGCTGTGCCACCGCCAAGTCTTTGTGGCATTCGCACAGACTCTAGAATTCATCTTTGGAAGCCTTCAGAATTCTCGGTGAATTATTTGCAACCAACCATCGCGGCCCAGGACTATATTGTGAAGCTTTCACTACTTAGCACCAGCCAATCAAAAATAGCTAGATATATAACTTCTTCATCAAGGCGGCTTTATTTTGCAAAACTGGTGGCAATAAAAGAGTCAATTGCTAGAATAAGTCGAATTATTGCAATAAAGCAAAGCGACGGTCAGGTGCATCAATTATATTGCTGTCAGAGGACTAGACTTCTATGAATTTGGTTATACATATTACCCAACGCATCGACTCCGTACCGACCGGCTCTAAAAGCTTATCTCAATCGCCTTCGCCATTTCGACTTGCCTGTTTCTGGCAGGTGGCTATTTGCCCTTCCTAAACAGCCCACATAATATGAGATACAACCTATTGAAGAGGTTTAAGGCTGCGAACTAGAGGAACCGGTCCACAATGTTCGATCCTATCTTATCGCAGCACCTGGAGCCTTGATGCGGGGAAGGCCAGTAAAGGTGGCCGCTGCACTATCACAGACAGAGACGAAGTTGAACTTGATTTTCTACAGCTACAGCGCCTGGACAAAGTTCTAACACCCTAGTAGAAGCCCCCCCGGATTATATTAACATACAAGATGGAATTAGCCAAACATATCCAAGGCCTCCTGAGACTTAAACTACGAAAATGAAAACAAACTATAATATTATTATGAGAAGCCCTCCAAAAACTTAATTCTGACAGTTCTTGTTAAATATATTATAATTAGGCTGTTAACACTTTTGTCCAGACACTGTAGATCGATTCAAGAACACACCACAGTCTGAAGAAGGTCTTCAGAGGAGGATGCTCATTGTCTTCGCATGCGCAAGCTTGGCGCAAGGTGAATTAGAAAATCCAAGAATTTATTATTATAAGGCGCATTTACTCGGCGATCATTCCTTCACAAGCGCCGGTATCAATTCTAGGATGGCCTACTACTGGAGGTGCTTTGATTCTGGAAACAACATTAACCGGGTCTAGTAAGATTGGAGCAGGCATGATCCATAGTGCTTTCAACACGGACCAACAATGTGATGTTGTTAAAAAGCTGGGGAGTACATTCTCTTCTGATCGAAAGGACTGCCCAGACTTCGATGTAGATCATTACTGTTTTCTCTGTGACAGTTCGATAAGTCTCAATTCCCGACTTAAGCGCAATCCGCCTAAGCAGAGCCTCGACCCTAACGGTGGTGTCGAATTTGGAGATAACCTCAATCGAGTACGTTGGAGATTGGTAGGACTTTGTGAGACGCAAAGAGAGATTTAGAGAAGCTTTGAACGCTGCCTGGGCTCATAGTTGATTGTGTCCTGATACTCAGAATTATGTCCGAATAGCGCTCAGTTAGTTGAACGGATCTCTACCGACTCTGCAGATATTCTTTTGATTCATTAAATTAAAGCTGTTCTCACAAGCCTGGTCTAAGACCCCGCAGTTGGCTTTCTCTCTGAGATCCTGAGTTGCGGAGAGGCCTGGTGACTGGCTCTGAAATTCCGGACAAGCTGGGGCATCCGGATTTTGATCCGCGTGAGGGGTACAATGGTGCCCCGTGAGTTGTATAAGCACTTGAATGAGAATAGACTCACCAAATTTAGGCTTAAATCTATATTTTGTGAATTTCCATTGATTTCCAATATTCATCATCTTGGCAAGCGATCAAAATGGCACCCTCCGTCGTCTCTAATTCCTCTGCATCCCCGGATTCTGCAACCACGGAAAAGCAGGATAAACACAACAAACCAACACCATCCCAAGTCCAAGTCCTCGGCAAAACAAAGGACGGCCGCAACCTCAAAGTCAGATCATACCCCAAATTCGACTCCCTCGAAGATGAGCGTCTCTACCGCAAACAACATCTAGCCGCTGCCTTTCGCGTGTTTGCAGATCGGGGGTTCGATGAGGGTGTTGCAGGGCATATCTCGGTGCGAGACCCGATTTTGACAGATCATTTTTGTATGCTATTACCTGATATATATACATATATATGTATAATATTTCTGATGTTCAGCTAACGATGATCAGGGATAAACCCCCTCTCAGCGCATTTCGCCCTCATAAAGGTCTCCGACCTCATCCTCGTTGACGAGGACGGCATGGTCGTCGAGGGTGACGAACCCATCAACGCGCCCGCCTTCGCCATCCACTCTCAAATCCACAAAGCGCGGCCCGACGTGCACGCCGCCTGCCACGCGCACAGCGTCGCTGGCAAGGCGTTTTCATGTTTCGGCCGCGAACTAGAGATGATCACGCAGGACGCACTCCGATTCTACAAAAGCCATGGCGTCTACCGTGATTTCCGTGGTGTGGTCCTTGATGCAGAAGAAGGACGGCGCATCGCCAAGGCATTGGGGAATGGGAAAGCGGCGATATTGCAGAATCATGGTTTGTTGACTGTAGGTGGAAGTGTGGATGAAGCTGCGTTTTGGTTTATTAGTCTTGATAAAACTTGTCAGGCACAGCTAATGGCCGATGCGGCTGAGGCAGCCGGGTATAAGAAAAAAATCATTGATGATGAGGAGGCGGCATATACGGCATTACAAGTGGGTGGGCCGGAGAAGGGTTGGTTGGCATTTCAGCCGTATTATGATGAGCAGATGGCGAAGACTAAGGGCGAGTTTTTGTTGTGATGGGTATGATGTCTGGAGATGTACTTATGTATTTTGCGGTCTACAATGAATCAAATTCTGTGGGTAAATGCGTACAAGGCTTCCAAGACTATGCGTGATCAATCAGGATAGTTGGAGACTCTCGGTAAGTAATGAGATTCAAGAAATTTATCAGAGAGTTGTGTATTCTTGATAAGAGTAGACAGGAGAACATCAATAGCGGTAAATATCCAGACCCAAGCAAGACAGCTTTCTGGCCCATCCATAGCTTCTCTCGAGCGAAGCAATGGAATTTAGACATCTGTGTGAGGTCAAGACACTTTAGGAGGTCTAAATTTAATGTAGTTGAATGTGTGCTGTAGTGCAGTATTTTGCAAAACGTGGAATATGACGAAGACTCTTCTTCTCCTCCTTCAGCGCAGTTTCATGAGTTAACTAACGTATGGACAGATTTTAGCTTGTATAATTTTCTATCTATAATACTGTACAGTCACAGCATTATGACTTCTATTTATATTTGTAAGTTTTTCTCAGCCAAGATGTATTTTCTTACTCTTCGGTCTTACTTAAACAGTTATGTTTAATCATATCTCCAATTGGTTGAAATATAAGGCTTTACCGGTGTGCTTTAAGTAATGAAAAGTAACTATACCAGGAATATTGGAGACATCAGGTAATTTTGGAGCTCTTGTAAATTGAATTTTCAATGAGGTTATTGGAATCATGAAATGACCTACTTTTATGGGACAAGAAGCCATTACCAGAACCGATTCGACCCTTATATAATTAGACAGAGTCTGATATTTAATTTTAGAAAAATGTACAAGCTATCCAAGCGGGGAATCCAGAAAAATAGACAAGTTGGACAATTTCTCGGGTAAAGAACTTTTCATCATATTGCATAAATACAGCCGGAATGATTTGCTAGAAACAGTTGTTAACCATAACAGGATTGCTCCATTCCACACGCGCAATAGCCTTCTGATGTAGAATCTGCTAAAACATAAATAGGAATCGGCATATATCGATATAATAATCAAATCTTAGCTGTCATATCCAGAAGAGGCTGAGTGTTAATTCTCCATACTTTCTTCTCTGGAATTCATCAAAACGGCATTTTTATATGCCCAAGCGTTCGTTAGAACCTAACACCCTTGGTGCTGCTTCACGTAGCGCATTATAGATCGTCTCTTGCATAACTGGCGCACTTGCACTCATGGCTGGCATAGCTGTGCCAATCCAGACTGGAATCGCAACAAACAATCCCAATCCAGTTACAGCACCCAACCCGAGACCGGCTACAAGGCATGCGCCATTAATGCCCCAGCCTACCGCAGGCAATGTTATACCCACGGAAGCTCCTACTGCTATTGTATTCAAGCCTTTGGGATCGAGAACGTTTGCAACACCCCTCAAGAGCCCGTCAGGAGCTGCTGGAAGGTTGAACTCAACTAGCGCCTTGCCATTATGCCTCACACCCTCAACTCGTAGTGGGTAAAGGTTATCCGGAAAGTGTAGCGGCTCTTTGATGGAAATTTTGTTCCAAGAAGGGATAAGTAGGTGGAAGACAATATCGTTGCCTTGATCCGACTCCTCGCATAATGTTCGTCTAATGTCTTGCATGAACAGACAAATATTATCGAGGTCAGGTGCCTTGGCACAAAACTCACGGGGAAGAGAGTTCTCTCTGATCAGTCGATGAAATGACCCATACCAATCTGTGTCAGGATGGTAGACAAAGAAACGGTGGTTACACAGCTTTGTCGGATCAATGTCATTGATCTTCATTTGAATGAAATCGTAGACAGTCCGCGCAAAGCCATCAGGACCGCCGGCACCGGACACAGTAATACAATTACTGTCGCCAAGATGATTACAAATAACGTTGAGTGAGCGGATTGCTTGGTTCATCTGAGCAATTTGAATGGCTGAGGCTGCTTGCATCCACCGGCCGTAATAGTTGACATGATCGACGAGCGAGTTCTCGATGATGTGGATACCGCGAGTTTCTTTGACCATACTTCCTCCAGAACTTGCACCCAAGAAGCTGAGGTTTGGTGCAAAGCTTCTGAGTATTTTCACGGTCATCTGACCCGAGAGATCATCGACATCCTCGGCGTAATCTTCCATACCGAGTTGGGAAACTTCCGAAGAGTTTTCAAGACAGGCCTGTTTGGCTATGCGAATCAAGTGGGCCAAGAATACGACTCTCCGATTGTTGTAGAGATTGCCAAATGCTTCCGCGAGCTCAGGTGCGTGGTTTCTGAGAGGACCTAGTATAGGTCCAAGGATTTGCGCCACTTCCTCAGGACATTTGAATGCATCGCGATGAAATTGCATATAAGCTTCGTTGGGAGACATTTCCGGATAACGCTGCTGCGCGAGCAGTTGCAGCTCTATCCAGGTCGACAGGTTGTCCATCTGGGCACTGGACTATGATAAATTGGTAGATCTCAGGTTGACAGGAGTCTTCTATTGCACGAAACTGAGATCTTTAGGGACTGCTCAATAATAGAGGTTTGAGTAATCGAGAATAAAATAGACTTTTGAAAAGTTTAATAAACTGGTGTTCGGCTGTCACATAAACCATAAAAATACAGGTGTTCAAATTGGGCCGAGACGTCTTTTCTAATTGAAGACAAACACTTCGTTGAGTCTTTTGCTTCTTAGATCCCAAGGTCTTTGGCTGTGAGCACGTAGGATGAGGAACAGGATCAGGTTCTACATCGAGGGATGAGAGAATTTTATACTTGAGAAATCTACCGTGAAACTCCATCCCTGCACTGATAATATCTGACAGCCGTTATTGTACTCAATAAAGCCCGAGAATCTGGCATCCTTGAATGCATACTCCCAAGTAACCAGTGATGTGCTTCAATGCGCCCCCACAGGAACTTTTGAACCCCGATCCAATAAGTTTAAAATATAGCATGCAGCGTGGTAGGTGCTCTCCAATGAGAAACACGCACGTGCGGCATGGTAGGCGAGGCTGGACGACCACATTCCATTGTGTCTTTTCCTCCGCGCGACATCAGTACACTCTCCCTTTCTTTACGCTTGGTCAAGTGTACACAGTTCTGACGGGAACTTAGCTCGATACTCTTCCTGACACATTTGCGGTCCATACGCGAAATGCGCAGGTTTCGCGCTGCACCTCGCTCAGCATGCTAGTCCATCTTAATAGAGTATCAACACCATCTTTGCATTATTCTCAAATACATGTTTCCCCCCTCTTATAGGACACAAGCTTGTTGCTGCTTTAGTACAGTTACCGAAAATGTCAGAGAGCCCTGAATCAAAAGCCATCCCGTGGATGCTGCACGCCGGGGAAATGAAATACATTTATCTGATGGCAAATGATTCTCTGCCCGTTCTCAGAGAATCAATGAAAAAGAAGTATAGGTTTTATCCAAGGTAAGCGGACCAGAATACTCGAAAGTGTTTTCAGTGTATCTAACTAACAGCCGAGCAGCGAGAATATGTACAAGAAGAAATTCAATCAATGGAAGTGGAAAAAAAATCGGAAACGAAAGGAGCATCACGAAAACAGAGAACCAACCATTCCCGAAGTCCCGAGCCTGCCAAACGATCTAGCTCGCCCTGACATTATCTTCAGAGCCACGCACATCTATATTACCGACTCATTTGCTCTTGGAAAATGGTGCTGCAATGATTATGGCGAATACCAGCGACGGGACGGCCAGGATACCCATCGCTCGTTCGAAGAGTTCAAGCGGACCGTTCATCTAGCTTTGGAGATTCAGTCTGCCTGTGGGCGAAACCATGAATGGAGCGCACATTTGCGCCGGTATATTGACCCGCTCTGGGCCTATTCCTTTCATTTGCTGTTCAACGTCGCTACCGAGCACCACCCCTTAACGCTGATCCAAATATTGGCACTTGGCTATATGCTAGTCAAAGACCATATTGGCATTCTGCATAATATACTAATTGTCCTGCTACGACAGGCAGGATTACCGGAGTTTCACCCTCTGCAAATTATCCTAAAGCAACTAACAAGTCTCATGGATCCCAACAGACGAGATAGATTAGATGCTGCAAATATTCGAGTATGCCTCATGGAATTCTGCAAGGCAATTGTTGAATGCTTCATCAATGGCTCAACTCCTTGCCAGGAAGGAATCAATCCGTTGCGGATAGAGTTCTCCCACCAGCTGGGAGCCAGGGATGCATCTACATCTCACCGAGATCATCTAGACGAAATACTCCCCAGACTATTACGTGATTCAGATGATACAAATGGTTATTCGAGCGATATGAGTCTCCATTTGTTATACTGGCGACTCAAATTCACAATACACCATCGGCGAGATCCAAATGATATCATCTCTGATATTTTCGTCCGGTATGAAGGGCATAAATATACGTGCCTAAACCAAGGGTGCTGGTTGGCGGAACGGGCCGCTTACGCAGCTTACGAAGAGCAGGCTAGGCAAGCTGACCTATGCCGTTCTTTCGAAACTGGGAATAACGCTCTACAGCTATCTATAAGGCATCGACTGGCGTACGACAAATTGCTGGGAAGACCCCATAGTGCAAGTTCAATTGGCAAGCTCTTGCAGCTTTACACACGGTACAAGGAGGCCGGGCTCGCTGAGGATGCAGCCCAAGTCTCGGCGCAGTTAGAAGAGGGATTAGAACAATATTACAACCATTGCTAGACTTTCGCGTGCCGTTAGCTCACACCGCATCTAAGTGGTGTCTTTTTTTGCAGTTACGTGGGTGTTCAAAAGTGGGAGATGGGCTATGAGAGCATAATAGCGATTAAGAACTACCTGAGGCTCACGCACTTCTCATCTAGATGTGAAAGGGGCCAATATTATGGGACAGGTTATTAAATTGGAAGTTTACTCAATGTTACATGGCCTTTTTATATATCATGCCTTTCAGGATGTACTCGACCACCTAATCATTAACTCGACAACACTTTGCAGCTTTGGGCGGAATGAGAGCTATTTTTCGAGTTCTGTAAAGGCGATGTCCTGGTTAAGTTCACATTCAAGCTTGTCCTGGCAAATTATTTTGCCGCGGATCTTGCGTAGAGGCTTCCTCGCGTCCTTGATGCGATCTTGGCTAACCAGCCAGCTTGATGAGGAAATAAGGAATCGTAATCAAAGTATGATGTAGAACCGAAATGAATATAACTCATGGGGAGACTCCGGGACAAAATACAAAAACAGCAGACTGATCATGGTTGTCAAAAGCGGAACCACATACGACCACCGACTGGCCATGGCATGTTTACCCTGGTCGTCGCAGGCACCAATAAAATGAAGACTATTTGTGAAGAGCTGACAGAAGATACACAAAATAACATGTAGGCTCGCAGTTGTCGTTTCACACGAATATGGGATCGTGAACTTGCCGCACAATCCAATGGAAATACCCATAACGATACGACCCAAGTTTTGCGCTGGCCAGCTTGTCCCCATCTGCAATGCTACACTAATCAAGCCGGATGTGGTGCAAAAGATTATCACTAGCTTGAGTTCTTGTTGAGAACCGATGGAACAAAGCGCAATAGCGGTTAGGGCCATGAATTCGTTTTCCGGTCCGTACATGCAAGTTTTAAAACCTGCCTCAATACGTAGGAGTTCGTACTCGTGTCAATACATGTCCAAGTCCTTTCCGTATCTATCATGAGACAGAAAAAAGGGCCGAGCTTTTGAAATATGCTGCTTATCTTACTAATTCGAAAGAAGGCTGGGCATATGGCACATACTGAAGTCGGTCCCCTCACACGACTGTTTTTGGATTGGAAGTATTCAGCTACAACGAAAGTCTGTGGCTTCCAGTGTGTTAATCTCAGTATCTCTATAGAATTCTTACAAAGTTTTATATTCTACATGTATATAGCTATGATGGGAAAAGCAGATAAATGTTTACACTATGTATAGTGTCTCGACCGGCCAGTACTTTAGAGGAAATTCTAAGCAGACCCCCTATTTTAGAACCGAAAATTTAGAATAATGGTTCATCGAAGATAACCGCGGTCCTTTCCCTCCTGTGATTTCTAGGAAGTCTCTGATTCCAGTCCTCCCAGTCTTTTATTTCCTTCTCTACCTTTTCGAGTCTGCCAATGTGCTCTTTTAAAGATTGGGTGGTGTAAATGCCTGCAGCTATTCGTCGGGATAATTTTTCAACGACATCAACCATGAATTCTCCTCCCTCTGAAACCAGCACAGAAATACTCTCATTCGGGAGAGCAGTATAATTTAGAGCAGTATCCTGGGACAGTAATTGCCGCGCTAGGTCAAAGACTTGCGTTGCGTTAGGAGTTGATGTGTAGACCAAACGGATGGAATCTGCGAGATACGAAAAGAATGAAATGCTAGGATTATTGCATTCAAGGAGGACTTGGGTGAGGCGTTGCAGAGCCAATTCTTCCAGCCTTGAAATCAAAAAGCGATGTGCAAAACAGTACACTTTAGCGGGCATTAGAACCGTATTGCCTAGAAACTCATTGAATTCGTGAAGCGCTCTCTTGGGGAAGGTGGCTGCAGCTGTTTGTGTACTCTCTGCAGGTAAGCCGACTGGTATACACTGGCTCAAGGGGGTTAACGGTCGTACGTTGGAAGAAGCGTCGACAATCGTTGGTTCCAATGTGGGGGACTCCATTTTCATAGGAGACGTGGGTTCGTGATTTTGGTCACAAGTAGCTTTAAACTCGATTAGTTAACGCTGCATCCCAGTCTAGGGGGCGATACTTTTCTCATCGCTCTCGGTGTTAACCGCCTCTTGCAAATCACAATCCTCTATATAAAGATAGCTTAAAACGTATTCAACGGTCTGTACGTCAAAATCTGTCCAGTCGATGGCTTCACTCCCTCCATTCATCTATGGCTCCCTTGTACGGGTTTGAAAGAGTTATGAGCCAGACGACGATAAGGCACCTGGGTGGATATAGTAAGGGGTCTTTTCATGTCCGGCGATAACGTGGATAGGGTGATCCTTGAATATTCTGCGTTTTGGTTAACACTGCACGATATCCTATAGAAAATGTAACATGGTATACTTCGGAAAATGCAGGCGATCTCGGAAGGAGGTCATGCTGCTTTAATTACACGAAAGCTGAGTGCGATTGAGGTGTGGTATATGCTTGAGCTTATGTTAGAAAACGTTCGGAGGTAGGCACGAGAAAAGCTCATAAATATAAGCTGAAGCGGACTAGTACCAACTAATACATCGCTAAAGATGGAATCATAACTTAATACCTAGTTCAAAGACGCCTGCAGACACCGCAGTGTACTCGTAATATGGACAATTTGTGAGCAGAGACAGACGAGAAAATAACCGTTGTGGAAGGATAGTTGCCTGTCCTCTGCTAAGCCTTCTGCTACAATGTACACCACCGTAGATAAGTAGTGCAATGAAAATGAAACTTTGCACACTGGGGTCCAAGAAGTCACCTTATTAGCCAATTGAGTTGGTTTCTACTGCCTCGACGTGTCTGACATGTCAGATACCTTGCAGAACAACTCATACTTGCATTTCCTCCCTTTCTCTAAAATAGTCACTAAAATGAAGGGCGATATCTTTCAATTGCTTGCTTGTTAATAAGTCTTTACGTTCCCTCACTGCTGTTCTGGACACTAATGCGCTTCAACATAAAAGAAAATAAAGCCATAGAAAATTAATTCAAAAGGTTCGGATGCTTGCAATCCCTGATCGTTCAACATCCATCAAAACATCTCCAATTGATTGGTTATAACGGAACTTTATTATTATAAGCGCTGTCAACTCGCTCGTCCCAAATTTCTTTGTAACTGTTTCTGTTAACGTTACAAAACTCATCACTCTAGTGATTAAGAAGAAAGAAGTAAAACATACCACTGAATTTTCTTTAGAAATAGTTTTCATTCTCCAGTATAATCAATTTTCTTTCACTTATTCGACTAAATAATATGAGAAGATTAGTCATATCCTGAAATATTCCTTGTCATGCGCAAAGGCTTATATTCAACGAAGGGCATCAGTAGATACCGGGAATTAAGACTTATAGTTCAAGCTTGTTTTACCTAGATTTTTGTTCACGGGTGGATTTTTTTATTATGAATGACAGCAAAGATTGAAGGCACTTCGTGTTTACACTTGCTAAGTATGGATGACAAATGCAGCGATCCGAGCGCAACACATCCATTGGAGGTACATCAATACGTCATTATTTGGGAGTCACGATCATTGTTTGATAAAACTGTGCATTACTAATATCATTCCGCAATGAACTAAAAGTATTGATTTGGGTGCCTTGGGCAAGACAATGCGAGACACAACGGCTCTAGATTCGGCAAATGTTGCGCCCCGTCATCGATCTCTATGGAGTATGATCCAGCGAGAAACATTTTAAAGTGGAGAATTCAGATGCCCAGGCTGAAAAGTAATTAACCTTAAATCTAGAAGCAGGCATTGGTATAGGCGTGTTCGGAGTCGGCAAGTTGACTAGAGCTGGAAGGGCACGATGAGTCACCTGACTTTTGAAGAAAGACGACAGCTGTCGCGCCTGGTAGCAATTGATCCAAATCGTAAGGATGTTTGATCATCGAATCATTCAATCATTCTGCACATTAAAAACTACGAAAGCAGACATCCGAGGAAGAGAAGAACGAGATCATTCGACACACACTTGGGAAAGTGTAAGCTTGGTATCATCTCTACTCCGACTCCGTAATTGGACTCCGATCGTCTTACTAAACCGCCTTAGTATCCCGACTCGCCTTCTTTTTCCATGGGAAATTAGGCAAGCAAATTCCAACAGGCTACGGAGCCCCTAAAAGTTAGTCCTGAGGGTTTTATCAACTATGAAGGCGCTCGTAGTCGTACCCCGTTCAATTCGGAATGCCGGGCAAGGAGCTGAAGGCACGAGGCAACGGGATAAAAGTGTCGGAATAGCCAAAGAGTGGATCCTCGTACAAGCTATCCGAACCTGTTGCAAGCCTGGAGCCGTGGAACTAGGTAGGTTGTGGTTAGGACTTAACGTTATATATAACAAGTAGATTTATGATATAATCGAGGCTGTCCGATGAGTCACATCGCAATTCGCTGTGATTGGGTGTAATACGCTCTCTCGCGTGTAGAGATCCGACACCTGGTACCAGACTTACGATTCGTTGGATTATTGATTTCCAAGCCGTCTGTTCTGGCTACACGCCCAAACATGAGAGCGAGATCGGATGCAGACCACATGGATGCTCAGAAACTATATGGAGGTGTCTGTGCTCGACTCTCCGCTTCTTGTCTATGACACTATGGACGCCTCCATTTTAGTATGTCGTAGGGCGTAACGCTGCTGATTCGCCGCCCTCGACCGGTGGTCAGTGATTCCCTAAACAGTATGGTCGCGCATGACTGTAGGCTAGTTTGAGAGCAACAATGTAATAATTACTATGGGAAATTTGCTCTAGACTCCGCGTTGGCATAGAGAAACTTACGCACTATAATCTTAGCTCTGCCGATTCCCCGTCCGGAGTGGGCACCTTGCGCAGGAAAGCCCACCTTTCGAGTTGTTTGAGACCTTTAAACCATGTCTTCTCCGCGGTATTGATAGGTTGGTCCTTTGTCCGACTGCCTAGCTAGGAATAAGCCATATTTGGTGACTCAGGCTTTGACTTTTGTCCACGAGGCCATCATCTAGTTTGGTTAATAATCAAACTCGAGTCCAGTATATTACTAACTGCGTTGGCTCATCTTCAACCAACAACAACAATATTATTTATACAGCTGGTGTCCGTCCGTTCTTCGTTCTCTTAGTCGTTTTGGAACAATGCCATTACATGACACCACTGTATTCCACCTACTGAATGAGTCCAATTTGATAGACATAAAAATACCGCATGCAACTCGCGCATTATAGTGCCATATCCATCACGTGCAAACATTCCTAGTTTGAGGGCGCTTTGGACATTTTTACTATATTGACCCCTCTTTTCACACCTAATCTCGTCCGATTACCTTCCTGCCTGACAGTTTAAAACGCGATTCAATCGGATCCAGAAACCATCACAAAAAACATCATGGACACTTTTTCGCGGCGGTCTTCCCGCCTCAACATTGACATCACCTTAGACGGTCAAGTCAAGGGTATTGTTCCATCGTACACAACCTTTGACACAATTGAGGGGGCCGTCTTCATACGAGCCGACAAAGACACCGAGTTTGACCATATCAGGATCACTTTTGAAGGTCCGTCAGCACAACCATCTCATTTACATAGACCTCCTTTCCGGAAATTTCAAGCACCTAGCTACAGCTTCTGACTTCATATCTAGGAACCTCAAAAGCCACCATCTTACGACAATCTCCCGTTGCTCACATTTCAAACAATGTCAATATCTGCCATTCCTTTCTAAAGCTGCGTCAGCCGATAGACCAGACTGCGTACCCCGAACCGCGGGAGTTCCAGGCCCATGAACTATATAGATTCCCTTTCACATTCGTTGTTCCAGACCGTTTGTTGCCACAAGCATGCAGCCATTCTACCAACAATCAGCATTTAAAGACGGCCCACATGCAGCTGCCGCCGAGCTTCGGAGACGCAATGCTGTCGGATGATGGAAAGACCTTAATCAACGACATGTCTCCGATGATGAGCGAAATCGCTTACCGGATAAAAGTCACTGTCATAAAGCGAGATACAACGCCTACGTCACCCACATCGGGGCCCCGTGTTAATCCTTTGTCTGTATTGAATTCTGTGGCTAAGAAATTGCGGGTCATTCCTGCTGCAATCGAGCAACCCCCGCTGGAAATAGAGTCCAACTGCAATGATGACTACCGCACTCGTCGAGAAAAATATGTTCGGAAAACACTGCTTGGAGGAAAAACCGGTCGCCTGGTGGTCACCGCCGCCCAGCCCAAGCCTCTAGAACTTCCGGCGCGAGGGATCATGACTGATGCGGCGGTTAGTACGCATATTAAGTTACATGTGCGATTTGACCCCGAAAGTGAAGAACAACAGCCACCACGGCTGCGCTCTTTACTAAGCAAGCTAAGGGTCGTAACATACTACTCATCACAGCCCTGGACATCTTTCCCGTCCAGAAAACTTGCCACAACGTATAATAACGCAAACCAAGGCCTATACAGTGATACTGTCGGTCTCTCATCTTTATGCGTGGTTTCCGCTCAATGGCAAAAGCATGATGGAACAGACTCAAGACGAAGCTCGCTGGAATCAACCTCATCGGATGGAAGCACCATACATCCCTTGGAGTCATACTCATGCTCGGGAAAACCTTTCTACACTGCCTCTATTGTTGTCCCAATCTCGTTACCCACTAGCAAGACATTTGTTCCTACATTTCACTGCTGCTTGGTGTCTCGCGTCTATTCTGTCGAGTTGTCATTGACATATCAGTCACTCGGCACAACTCTCCTTGCATCAAGCATTTCTCTCATTATTCCTATTCAAATTACATCTGCGCCTGGGGACGGCATTGCTCCAACTGAAGATATCCCACCAAATGACATGCTTCCCGAGACACATATTGAAGACGAGTATTACCGACCACGCAGCATTATCCGGACATCGAGCGAGTATGGCTCTTCAGACCACCATTCTCAGGAGAACCACGACGCCAGCAACGACAATAATAGCAATAACATTCCATCACCAGTTAGCACAATGATCCATGATGCGCAATCAACATCCAACCTTGATCACCATATAAATGCTCCCCCAGAGTACTCCACATTAGCACCAGCGGGGGTACGAACAACTGCCTCTGTTTCACAAGCTTGGGTAATTAGAGCGCTTCATAATGTTTAATTTCTTTTGGTACCTTTGCTGTATTTCAAAATTTTCTGATATCCCCTTTTATTGATGATTCCCTTTGTTACAATCAAATTGTCAAAGACGATACACTGTCGTGGAAACTGTATTTTTTGTTATGTTCACTCTAATACTATAATATAATAGCAATATTTTTTTTACCTAGTACTAACGATAGTAATGCTAAAACTATAACTAGCGTCCTAATAAAATTAGTCAACATTTTCTCAGAGTACACCAAGAATAATTTGGGTCGATTGTGGGATTTCCGTTCCCCGATTCAGTCTCGTGGTCTTTCATTAATCCTTCCGTTACCCGTAGACGAGGCTGAAAGTTCAACAATCCCAAACGTCTATCATGCACCTCGGACCAATGAAGATGAACAAATAAAATATCCACGGTAGTTGACGTAGCAATGGTGCGGCTCGAATGCCGAGTCATTACTGCATTCAGCCCCATGTATCTTTCATCGCATCTCTCATGGAATGTTTGATTTCTAAAATCGACATTTTTGTTTCCTCGAACCCATAAGCCTCGATCGTTGGAAATGCCAAATCTCTTCATTAACAACTTCATATATTGAATTAATACCAGGAGGTCGTTCTTATGCAATGTCGAAGAGAGAGTTGCTACCTGAAGACAATGTGGGGAAGATTTCCGATGTCGAGAATTGCCCAGAGAAAAGGAAAAAGATCAAGTTCAATGACGATCAAAAGAGAGCATATTACGGCGAAAAGCCAAAACTAACGACCAGTGACTATACCGTTGGATGGATCTGTGCCATCATGACTGAATATGTGGCTGCAAAAGCTTTCCTTGATGAGGAACACGATGATCCCGAATACATATCATCCAACGGTAATGACAGCAACGTCTATACATTAGGCAAGATAAAGCACCACAATGTTGTCATCGCTTGTCTCCCTAAAGGGGAATATGGGATAGCTGCAGCGACAAGTGTTGCGAGAGATATGCTTAATACCTTTCAAAACGTCAAAGTCGGGCTAATGGTTGGAATCGGTGGTGGAGCACCAACAAGGAAACGTGATATTCGACTAGGTGATGTCGTTGTCAGTACTCCTTATAATGGTAAAGGAGGAGTATTACAGTTCGATTTTGGCAAAAACATTCAAGATCAAGACTTCCAGAATACCGGGTTTTTGAACCAACCTCCTCCACTTCTTCTTAGTGCTGCAGCTGAATTGGCGGCTGAATATACAATGAAAGGACTACGTCTTCAAGACTCAATTGACGAAGTCCTCCAGATATGGCCCAAACTGCGCAAAGGCTATAAGCGGCCAAATCAAAGTAGCGACAGGCTGTACAAGAGCACGGTCATCCATCCGTCAGATAATAACTCTGATTGCGCAGCGGTTTGTGGCGGCGATCTATCAAACTTGATAGAACGACAGATCAGAGATGAGGACGATATAGAAATTCACCATGGATTGATTGCCTCATCAAGTCAAGTCATGAAAAATGCCTCAGTTCGAGATAAGCTTGCGGCGGAGAATGAGATTTTGTGTTTTGAGATGGAAGCAGCAGGACTTATGAACAACTTCCCGTGCCTAGTTATCCGAGGTATATGCGACTATGCCGACACACACAAGAATAAGGAATGGCAGGGTTACGCAGCGATGACTGCAGCGGCATATGCAAAAGATCTCATTTGTCGGATTTCGCCAAGAAAGGTTGAGGCGGAGAAGGCGATCAGCGAGCTGATTTATTCTGGTCAGTGAATTGCTAGGGCGAGATCAGATCGTCAGATCATCAGTCCTAGAGTTGACTCTAATATTATGAACCATTCACTTAGTGCGAGAAGTTAATAACAAGGTCGAAGTGGGTTTTCAATGTCTTCAGGAAGGAAAGTTAAATTTTTTATACACCAATGAACGCAAGGGACGATTTATCCTGACTTTCTTTTGCAGATAGAGACCAGAAAACACGCGAGGCGATTCTTAATTGGCTTACCCCGTTGGATTTCTCCTCTCAACACAGTGACTTCATCAGCCGACGACAAAGCGGTACTGGTCAATGGTTCCTGAGCTCAACAGAGTTTAGAAGATGGACAGAAGCACAGCAGCAAACGTTATTCTGTCCAGGAATTCCCGGAGCAGGAAAGACGATACTTGCATCCACTGTCATTGAGCACCTTATCACTGGTACCAAGCAAGAGGAAAACATCGGAGTTGCCTATATCTATTGCATGTTTCAGCGACAAAGCGAGCAGAAAGTCGATGACCTCCTAGCCAGTTTGCTAAAGCAGCTAACGCGAAGCAAATTTCCCCTTTCGGAAAGCGTGAAATCAATCTACAACGACTCGAGAGATGGACAGCAGCGGTCATCACTCGATCAAATATCTTCGACTCTTCAATTTGTTGTGTCATTATATTCTAGGGTTTTCATAGTAATTGATGCTCTAGATGAATGCTCAGATAAATGCCGGGCAAGCCTTCTGTCGGAGCTTTTTAAAGTCCAGGCTCAAACTCGAGCGAACATATTTGCGACTTCGCGATCTATTCCAAAAATCATGACAGAATTCGACGGATGTCCATCTTTACCAATTCATGCGAGTGAAGAAGACGTAATGAGGTATATAGATGGACGAATCTCCGAGCTTCAGCCTTGTGTTCAGAACAACCTCAGTCTTCAAGCAATCATCAGAAGCAACATTGCTAAATCTGTAGACGGCATGTATGTATTAAATTGTTTTAACCCGTGATATCTCGAAAGGTTGCGGATCACCACTAATCTGGACACATAAAAGGTTTCTGCTTGCACAACTTTACATGGATTCATTAATGGACAAGACCACGCCGAATAAAATTACCGAAGCCTTGCGAATGCTACCTACAGGACCCGACGCTTTGAGAAATGCATACTTACAAGCAATCAAAAGAATCACGCATCAGAGGGAAGGCTTTCGGTTGCTTGCTCAGAAAGTTCTTTTGTGGCTCACATGTGCAGAGGGATTATTGACCACCCTAGAGCTCCGACATGCGATATCAGTAAAGTCTAATACGCTCGAACT
The DNA here is from genome assembly GCA_023625935.1 of Eurotiales sp. R13A2. Classification (NCBI taxonomy): domain Eukaryota; kingdom Fungi; phylum Ascomycota; class Eurotiomycetes; order Eurotiales; species Eurotiales sp. R13A2. The sequence goes on along the minus strand of JAMAFV010000006.1, from coordinate 2,006,125 downwards.
TGATGAGAATGATTTGGAGGATCCTAGCGTCCTGACTTCCTTTTGTGCTGGACTGGTGACTGTCGATAAAGAAAGCGATATTATTCGCCTAGTTCATGATACGACACGGGAATTCTTGAGGACCCATATTTCTTGCTTGACGTCTAGGTCAGATGATGACCTTGCTTTTTCCTCCAATCTTCTTCAAAGTGATGATAGATCAATGCAGTATGCTCAGCAGCGCATTGCGGCCACATGCATCACATACTTGTCATTCGAAACCTTTTCGAGTGGCGCTTGCGAAACTCATCTGCTTGATGAGCGATTGAAATCATATCCCCTCTATGGCTACGCTACGCGTTACTGGGGACACCATGCTTGTGCAGCTTCGATTAAGGCTGAAAGACAAACTTTGGATTTCCTTTGTAATGAAGCTAAGGTATCGGCGTCAAGTCAGGCCATGATGGCTTCAGAAACTCAGTACATTGGCTATGATCAACAAATCCCATGGTTGATGACGGGAATCCATCTGATAGCTTTCTTCGGACTGAGTATCGACATAATCCTGCCATTACTCCAAAATCAAGTTGATCCTGACGTCAAAGACACATATGGACGCACGGCCCTTGCGTGGGCTGCAGAAAAGGGGAACAAAGACATAGTGCAGTTTCTTATCGAGCAAACAGGGATTGACGTTAATTCTGAAGACAACGTTGGACGAACAGCAGTGTCCCTGGCCGCGGAAAATGGACACGAAGAAGTGGTGGAGATACTACTTGCAAGAGATAGCGTTGATGCACATTCATGGGATGTCTACGACCAAACGCCACTTTGGTGGGCTGTAGAGAAAGGCCACGAAGCTGTAGTGAAGCTGTTACTCAAGAGACGTGATGTCAATGTCAATTACAAGGAGATTTATTTTCAAAGAACACCACTCTCAATCGCTGCAGAGAAAGGGCATGATGGCATTGTGAAATTGCTTCTTGCAAGAGAGGACATTGACGCAGACTCCGCAGATGGTGTCGGTCGGACCCCACTGTCATTGGCAGCAGAGAAAGGGCACCTGGCAACTGTGGAGCTTTTACTTGGTAGAGACGATGTCGATTCTTATAGAAAGGATGAAAACGGATATACGCCAATATGGTGGGCGGCCGAAAATGAGCATGACAAGGTTTTAAGGCTATTACTCACAAGAAAAGATATTGCCCTCCACAAAAAATGGGAAATGATGCTGCTGTTGTGGGAATTCAAGGCCATGAAGACCAGCCAAGGACGTCAGAATATACTTTTTTTAGCGGCAGAAAAAGGTAATATATCAGTGGTTCAATTTCTATTCGATATCGAGTCCATTGATCCTGACCCGGTCAATAACCTTGGTCGAACGCCCCTATCAGTAGCTGCTCAAATGGGTCAAGATGCCATCGCTAGGATCCTTATTGAAAAGGGTGCTGATGTTAACATTTTCGATCATAATGGTCGGACGCCTCTTTCATGGGCGGCTACAATGGGACATACGACTATGGTTGATCTACTTCTCGAGAAAGGTGCCAACCCGGACCTCATAGACCAAGTTGGCCGGTCGGCGCTGTCATGGGCTGCAGAAAGAGGACATGATTTTATTGCAAGAAAATTAGGTATTATGTGGGTCACACTGGATTATCAAGACCACCAAGGATTGACACCGCTTTTGTGGGCCACCAGGAACGGACACGAGGCTACTGTTAAGGCGCTGATTGAGATGGGTGTCCAGATTGATTTGCAGGATCATAATGGCTGGTCTGCACTTTCATGCGCCGCTAAAGATGAACACGAGGCTATTGTGAAGTTACTGATCAGCCATGGTGCTCGGATTGATTTGCAGGATCATAATGGCCGGTCTGCACTTTCATGGGCTGCTATAAATGGACACGAAGCTATTGTTATGATCCTTGCTGAGGCTGGTGCCCAGATTAACTTACCGGATCATGATAGCCTGACACCACTCTCATGGGCTATTACAAATGGACGCGAGCCGATTGTCAAGCTATTGACTGGGATGGGTGCCAGATTTAAACCTATCGACGAGGATTATAATTATACGCAACTCTCAATAGTTGCGCAACATGGATATGAAGATGTTGTGAAACAGCTGCTTGATAAGAACTCGTATCCCGACCTGGAGGACAAATATGGCAGTAAATTATTGCTATGGGCAGCCAAAGAAGGGCACAAAACTATTGTCAACGAGATTCTGCAGAGATGTACTGAATTTGAATGGAAGAACATGACGTATGCTTGTGAGCAACTAGGGATTGCTGCACAGTATGCACGGAAGGACATTGTCAAACAATTACTTGAAAGAGGAACACGTATTGAGTCCAGGGATTGGGACGGTCAGACTCCTCTGTGCTTGTCCGCTAGATATGGGCGCAAGGGCATTGTTAGATTATTGCTTGAGAAGGGCGCGCTTGTTAATGGACGCAGTGTGGGTGGTGAAACACCGCTCATCTGGGCTGCTAAGGAAGGATATGAAGGCATTGTCAAGCTTCTCATTGAGAAAGGTGCTGATACTGAGAAACCCGACTTCAACGGGAAGACGCCTTTGATATGGGCTCTTGAAAAGGACCATACAGCGGCTATTAAACTGCTTATTGAAAGTGGTGCTAACTTTGAGTTCAAAGACTCAAAAGGCGAGACACCGCTGTTATGGGCTATCAAAGGAAAGTATGAAGGCATTGTCAGGCTGCTTCTTGAAAAGGGTGCTGATACTGAAGTGGAAGACTCAAATGGCAAGACACCTCTAACGTGGGCCCGTGAAATGAACCTTGTAAATGTTATCAAGCTGCTTACTGCAAACAACGCCGGCAATGAAGAACTTCCTGTTATCGAGCTTCTACTCTAGGGTAGGTAACTCATCATCAAGAGCAGTTGATTTCAGGTATCAAGCAATAAAGTTACCCCATTCACAAGCTGCATTAATCATGACATAGAATGACTTTCTCATCCTTCCTTTTGTTTCCCAAGCCGTTGGCTCGGAGTATTGCGGAAATAAAGTGTCTAGCAACAAGATTAGAACCTGATATGTTTGATCACCATTGTGAACCAGCCGATTCCAAATAAAGCACAATGAGGCCTTGTTAATTGGCAATGTTGTATTCATGTCTCTCAACAATAAATATACCGTCGTTCCACGATTTTACAGAAACGAAATCAGCCAAATCGCCATGGGGACAACTTACAGGCACAGATGACCCGTCCCATTGTTCCATGTCAATTTACCTCGCTGACTTTTCATGTTTTTCTGCTGTTCTTTCTTTCACATCCACATATGCAATGAAACGTGTTTTTTTGTTTTAATTCTGCGCCTGGAATCTCAGCCGCAGAATTCCTCATCACTTCACTGTGTCAAATCGTTAGTTGGTTTCAACCACTTTCAGAATAGTTATACCCCTAGATTGCATATTTTCCCTTTCGGAATCCCTAAGAAAATGTGAAAACAAATTAATAACTCAACGACTTCCCATAGACTATGAGACTCTCAGCAGCTCTCTCTCTACGAATGGAACGTCGGCGGAGATTGGATTATTTTGGCTGTGTCTAACAGTCAAAATTAGATCTATATTTGCAAAAGTTTATTGAGCTTCATTGACCAGCGATATTACCTATCTCTAAGTGTTCTTGACGACCGCACACAAACTTTGTGTCTGGAAAAACAGCGTAAAGTCGACGACCTTCACAAGTTGAAGCTCGAGCAATCAAAGAAAGCGAACTCGGGACTTTTCATTGACCATTACCTTATTGACCAGATACTTGAGTTGTGTTTTCCTTTTTTTCCTTTTTCTTTTCTGCAAACTTTGTACTACAGGGGAGCTTAGAGCATCAGGTTTGACAGTAATTTTCCTATTGGAGCAGGTACTAATCGTACACGGTGCCAGGGCTCTTATCCCCAAAATGGACATCTGGCGATGAAAAAGTCTAACGTTATAGATCACAGTGAACAGTGAAATGTGCATACATAATACTAAATCCAATGTATAGATTGTATTCCACACTTGATTGATTGGAACCTTGGATATACATTGAAAATGGACAACACAATTCATGACCTCGGGGAAAAAAAAAAACGCCAAGAATGCCCGTATAACCAAATTTTAGAATATATAATGAAAACAACGTCGACACATCAAGTCAACATATCATCGAGTTTCTCTCCGAGTATATCCTCAATACCCTTAACCCATTTCCTCGTCTCTTTCTCCACCATCTCATCCTCATCTTCCATCAATTCGCTGATATATGGCAACATCTCAGGCAACAGAGTGAGCCACTCCTCACCCAACCGGTCTGTTAGAGCCTGTTCGGACTTAAGTGCAGCAAGTCGAGTATGTGCACTGTCTCCGCCGTCTGCGGTGGTGCTAGTCGATGGGCGGAGGTATTTCATTATGGCCGTGTTCATCTCTTTGTAGTTGTCTGGCGAGTCTGTGGCGACCGCAAGCTCTGATATAGCTGGTACTACTTCATCAATGATGATTGCTGCCGTAGATGAGTTGGTAGCTCGAGAGAGTTGAGAGATGAGGGCTTTGGAAATGCCGCTGAGATGTGATGGAGATTGCCAGAATGCTGTACGCAGTATTATATTAGCAAAACCTGGCATTTAACCGTCTCTCACAGATAGAGAAAAGTATTGAAAAAGAATTATTCCGTTTAATTGACTTACCATCTTGGTCATGCTCAAATGCAGCATTAAGGGTCCTTACAGCCGCCAACCACAGATCCTTTGACTCCTTCACATTTGGCCTGGCAAATTCTAGAACTTCGATGACATTCTCAATGATATAACTGGCATAGCTGGTGACAATCGATTTGAGTGTGCCAAAGAAAGTCTGCAGGAACTTGTAGAATGAGGTCAATCGAAGGATTTGTCCCTGGGGATCGGCCTTGGAGACGCCATTGGTAGCCCAGTCTACCAACTCCATAAATAACGGACGGAAAACAGTGTCGTTCAGTTTGAATATCATCTTAATAGTAACACCGTTGATGATATTCTCGACCTCTTGAAGCTGCGTTTCTTCGAATTTGCAGTCGTCGGCGGAGGATTGCTGTTCTCGACGCAGATCAAAAGCGTGGTACAACAACTTCGTGAGAATGCCGACGTTCTTGGCTGTAGCTGATTTGGGATGCTTTTCGATGGCAACACTGACAACGTTGAGAGCTTCTTTTGTTGCAGTCGGTCCCAACTTCGTAGCCACAGCCCAATTTCTCTCCACTGCACCAAACGATTCCTTGACGTCGACTTTCTTTGCAATCAGTTTCAAGGCATCCTGGCGTGCTTCATCGCCTTCGCCAGAGAGCTCGAGTTCCGCAGATTTGAATGAAAGCTGGAGTATTGTGTCGAGAGTTTTGCCAGACAACATATATGGAACATGGACAAGAAGGGCGGCAAGTAAAGAGTACACTGCATTGTGAAGTTGCTCGTTGATAGCGTCCCCTTCCATGCTGCTCTCCAGCAAAGCAAGAGATCTCTTCAGTGTTTCTGGCAGTGCTGGAATGATACCTTCCCCAAGGACCTCTGCAACAGATGCGAGACACAGCAAGCCCATGACGCAAATCCTGTTGTCCTCCTGGCCAAGACATGAATCGCCGGCAATGACCATAGCAGCTGGCAATATCTTTTCGGGGTCTTTTCGACCATACTTCTCAGCAATCCGATCGATACAGGCAACAGCAGCGTGTTTGAGTAATACGTCATCAGAAGATTCGACAACGTTGGTAAGGAAGGCAACAAATTCCAAGACCCTGTTTTGTGCTGCACCTTCACGTTCAGGTGACTGGCGAAGGCGATTCTCGAGTAACCGAAGAACTTTGCGTCGGAGATCTGGACTAGGTCTTTGCAGGAGTTGTTCAATAGTGTCGAGAAGATCAACAAGAGCCAATACACCCAGGACAGACCCAAGTGTCTCGCTGCATGCATTGCTGAGAGGCTTGATGTCTTGCACGGCGTCTCCCATTTTCAAAACTTGTTCAAGAATTTGCGAGAAGAGAGCCCCAACACTCGCCAAAGTCGCTTCATCATCAGAATTGAACACCGTTGCTAGTTGGGACTTCAGACTAGAATGTTTCAAGCAGTAAGAGAGCGACCGCAGTAGACTTTCTGCGATACTATGCTTGTCCTTGGCTCCCTCATTTCCAACGCCCAAGAGAACCTGAGAAATCCCAGGTTTTGGTTTCAGGCAATCGCTGACCAAGTTTAGATACTTTTGATACGTTATAAGTTGAACCTGAGGGTCAAGACTAGAGACAAGGGTTGTCATCAAGGTCGATACGTTCTTGTCGAGACCATGATGGTTGGCCAACAAAGCCAAAACCGCAAACAGGAAGTCCTGGGCACCCAATTTCGTAACTAATGCCTGGAACAGACGTTGTCTGCGATGTGAGGGGATGTGCTCGAAAGCGGCTGTGAAGCTGAGTAGCAATTCGGAAGTTCCAGCAACAACATCACGTTTTTGATTACGTAAAGACTGCACAAGAACAGGAACAACTTGGTTGATTGTCTGATCGATCACCATAACGGAATAATCGTCATTCTTCTTGAGAATGCTGGAGCCCATAAACGTGAATATTGGCATGACGCTGTGAAGAACCTGTTCGGGTGCAATGGTGGCAAGGCCCGAGACCAACAGCAAAGCGGTATTCTGTACTTGAGGGCTCTGTGAGCTTCGCACACAGTCGACGACTAGATCGGTGCGAATGGCTGAAGTATCAAAAGACGGTTTTGGCGATTGCTTGGCTTTATTCACGATTGCTAACAAACTCCCAAGAGCCAGACTTAGAAGATAACCAAGACTTGACTGAATTCTGGTTTTCAAGTGGTGCAGAGCTGCCAGCGATTTGAATAGACCTGGAGCAAGAGTTGGGTGGTTCTCCGGTGTAGAGCCGTCGACAAGCTCGAGTATGAACGTCACTTTTCCCATTACCTCGTCCAACTCGGCTGATTCCGAGGCTGCAGCAATAGCATTGTTGTTGTTCGTCCGTCTCCTCTTCGGAGAGGGGCTATGGGTCTCAAACGTGGCAACAAGTCCTGGTATTTTGTTGAGGAATTCCATAAGAGTGGACTCGGCGAGTGGGATGTTGCGCAATGTCTCTTTTCCAAAGCTTTGCACTGATTCTGTGTCCTTGAATGAGAGATCGAATATCTGCCGTGCCGCAGCGTCTTGCTTGCTTTCCTCGATTCTATTCCATATCTTTTCAGTTCGAAGGAAGACAGCAGAAACAAAGGAGGGTCTGGGCGCGGCTCCAGACTCATCGAGACTCGACATCAAGATCTTCTCGGCGTCTGTTTCCTTTGGACTAACAATGGATGCAATCTGCTCTTCCAGTTCCGCTAATGAAAGTTGCTCTTTATCACAGATTTGAGAAACGGTTTGCTCAGGAAGAGCCCGCCATTTCTCGAAGAAGGGTGCCAATAGCTGTGTTCGTGTCATGGAGCCGATTTTATCCACGCTGTTCACGATCTTGAGCAGACGAAGCTTGACTTGGAAAATCGGCGTTGCAATGATATGATAGCATAGAAATTGTAGAAGATTCTGCCGTAAAGACTTCTTCAAGTCATTGGCGGATTCTTTCTCGGAGTCGGAGCCGGAGTGCTTAAGTGCCTTTTTGATCGTAGTAACGATGTGTTGCGAATCATGGACGTATCCTTCAAGGTTAGGAAGTAACACACGCTCAGCAATCTTGCGCGCATCACTGCCAGACAGCCAAACTGCCTTGGCTTCCATCTGTTTCTCGTAGAGACTGTCTTTCGCCCATAGAGCAGCAGCACTATTCTCATCATTAGCCTTGCGTTGCAGCTGTAGAACGATGCCAAAAAGTTTTGCAGCTTCACTCCTGACTGCATGTGACGGGTCAACCAATGCAGCAATGATATAGGGATACAACGCTTGGAAATCTTCTGTAGGCTGCGATGCGTCGAGAGCAGTTGATATCGTTTTCAAAGCGGCAACACGGGTGCTAATTCCAGAATTTCCGGAAAACACCCGCACAAAAAAGGAGATGAAATGTGACTTTTGAGTTAGAGCAGCCTTGCCTAGAGCTGGTAGGCCGCAAATCTGTTTCAACTTCGCAGAAGAGTCAGTGGCATAGGTGAAAGCCTCCAGTATCCTTTCGAAAAGAGGTGTAGTCTGCTGGGAAAGGAATGACAAAGTTGGTAGAGGCTCATTAATTAATGGTTCCACCAGAGAAGAAAACACATCAACCTCTTCCTCTTCTACGATGTCTGCCATTTCAACATCCTCGGCAGCAGGAAGAGCAGGCTGTGCTTGAATGGTCATCTGCAAGCTATGCTCCAAGCTGTCGATATCCAAGTCTTTATCTGCAGTCACTGCTTGCAAAAGTGGTCTGTAAACCTCGGATGAATTGACCTTCTGAATGAGTTCAGACACTCGAGCCTGAATGTCTAGTGATAGAGTACCGCTTTGCTGAGCTTCGGCAGTGCTTTGTAAAACCATCTTCAAGGCAGATTTAGCTGGGGCTTCTTCCAGCAAACGTGATTCGAAAACTTGAGATACAAAAGCAATTCGCCGTTCTGGATCGTGCCTTTGTAGATTCGCCATGCAGCCGCCTACCAATCCCAGAACAAGCTTGGAGACTTTTTGCTGAGTGGCGACGTCAACCAACAGATCGGCCGAATTATCGAGCTTGAGGATGGAACGGACGACTTTTTTGGGAATGACAGCTTCCGTTTTCTGCTCCGCTAGTACTGCTAGAGTGACTACAGCTGAGTTGATCGTTTCCTGGGTCCAAGATCCAGCCACAGCCGTCATTAAGGTATCGATTACATGTTCGGTAAGAGCGGCCTTCGTAGCAAATACGACAGTAATCATGTAGCACCCAATGACCAATTCTGAAACCTTGCGCATGGACAACCCGTCGTTTAGAATCGGTAGCAGCCTAAGGAACACATCCTCGTGATTTTTCTTTTCAACGTCCCGACGGCCGGCACGGCCAGAGTCCAGCAGCGCGGAGCATGCTTGAGTCATTATTCCAGACCAAAACGCTAGCAACCCGTGATAATGAGCGTTCTGTTTGGAGACTTGGAGAGTGTAATTATTGAGGGCTGCTGAAAATGAGGCGTTCTTCACTGCCGTACGAACGAACGCTTCCATAGGTGGATTGGAGCGGTCTTTCTTATATGGTCGAAGATCATTGAAAGTCGGCGTCATGTCTTCTGGCAGAATATCGAGGAGGTTGAGGAATATCGGTAGTGAGTGGTACGGAAGAAAGGTCAAGATAAGGAAGGCCGTATTGTATTCGTGGACCCTATAATCTTCTTAGCTGTGTTCTGGCTTGAAAATCTCCAGTCTTACCTAAATCGCCTGACAAGCCATTCCACTGCTTTGACAGCTGGGCTCAGTTGTAGTTTTCCACCAACCAAACCCAAAAATGATTCTAGGACAGTGTCGAGTTCTTTATTTTGGGCTGCGGTCATTTCTCTTCGATCCTCCGTCTTGCTATGCAAGCTGAATATTGTGCGCTCGAATTCCGTAAATCGTGCGTCCATCTGGCACAATTCCTGAAATGCATTGTTACATATTTGATATAGTGCATCAAAATCTTGCGATCGGGCGACTTTTGTGTCGAAAATGAGAGACTTGGAATGCGCGATTCTTTGCGCCTTGAGGTCGAGAGCATTTGTCGACTTAGCGGCCACCTGTGCCAACTGCGCGGCCAGAGACGATGCCATGGTAATAGATTGAGTAAGCGCAAGTTCTTGCTATTAAAATTCCATCCCGCAAAAACACGCTTGCGAGGAATGCGCAGGGATGGTTGAAGCGATGGAAAGAATCGCTGCGGGAATCTTTTTTGATGGTTTGGGAGGATCAAAAAATTATTATGCCGGGACGGCAATTTTTCGCGGGCCCGCGGAGCTGCAGTGGCGGCAACAGCAAGTTTAGCCGGCCCGCAAATGGGCCAGCCGCGACTGTCGACGATCCCAGGTTTGAACTGGCTGCTTGGGGAACAGACTCCACAGAGGCACGATTGCTCAGTATTTCTTCGGTCTGCGACATCTGTTGAATGCAGGACGCAAAGCAGGTCCCCAAGTTTGCCAGCTTCAAGGCGCAGCCCCCACCGCCCGCCGAAAATGTGAGAGCCCATCGCGTGGACGACGAATCACAACGCCGAGATGAGAGAAGTCGACACAAGAGCAGGCACCACAGTCATCGACGACGCTCTCATTCGCGCCATCGGCATTCGAGACATGACTCTGCCAGAGAGAAGGAGTCGCCCAATGTCGTCAGAGATGCCCCGGCGGCAATACCACAGCCTGAGGAGCACGCGGAAGAGCTTTACAAAATCGACCGGAAAGGCGACATCCACAATGTGATATACGGAACGATCCATCGTTACAGCATACCTCAATATCGTCGCGCGGGGCGTGGAGGAGTTCTCGGTCTACCGGCACGGTTCAAAATTGATCGCAACTACGACGGTGATGACGCAGTGCTTGTTCGTGCAGGTGGCTGGATCGCCGACGGGGCACGCCATAAGACGAGGAGTCTGCTTTCTAGAGCCGACACCAGAGAACGAACCGTCTTTCGTTTCCGCCGAGAATCCATCTCAGACAACGACGACTCCAAAAACTTCATCCCACTTGATCATAATGGCAGCCGGAAACGGCAGAGGATATCAGGCGCGAACAGCTCTGGTGATATTTCAGATGATGAAGCAGAAAAATATGGCTATCGATCGATACTTGGAAAAGCGAAGCCTGAACAGGACATTCCTAGTGATATGGAAGTGTCATTGGAGTCGGATAGTGGTGGGGAAGGCAATGCGGTTCGATGGAATCGAGAGGCTAATCAAAAGAACTCGGAGCTTTTGCGACGCGCTGAAGAAAATCCTTCAGACGTCAATGCGTGGCTTGAAGTAATCAACCATCAACACACTCTCCTAGCTGGGTCAGATAGCCGCCGGCAGCTGACGGCCGCAGAAAAGCGAAGTCTGGCGGATATCAAACTCTCAATATATGATAAAGCGCTCAAGAAGATTGGGAAGAAACCGGGAAAGGATCGTCTACTGCTTGGATATTTAGAAGAAGGAGCCAATCTCTGGGACTCGAAGCGACTAAGTGAACAGTGGCATACCATTCTCAAACACAACCCTGGCTATATTAGCCTTTGGGTACGCTATATAGACTTTCGACAAACTGCGTTCCTCGAATTTACGTTTGAGCGATGCAAGAAGATATATCTGGAGTGTATGCAACTCAACGCGTCGAGTGAAAGTAATGCAGACAAAGACTCAATCCACATGTACCTGTTTCTACGCATGACGCTGTTTATGCGAGAGGCAGGCTTTTTGGAATTGGCCGTGGGCTTGTGGCAAGCTGCGCTGGAGTTTTGTTTCTTTCGTCCTGAACATCTTGCGAATTCTTCTAAGGATGGCGTTTTGAACGCGTTTGCTATGTTTTGGGAGTCTGAAGTTGCGCGCATCGGGGAGCCCAGGGCGAAAGGCTGGAGCAGTGGCAAGAGCTCTGAACTGGATGCATTTGCGAATGACACTAAAACACAAATCCAGGCTGAGAAGCTATTTTCTTCATGGAACGTTCAAGAGAGACGTTTATGTCGCGGTGCGCGCTTGCCTGCAAGAACACTCGACATCGTCGAGAATGATGATCCTTACCGGGTGGTCTTGTGGGGTGATATTGAGCCCTTTCTACACTTTTTCGCCAATTTTTCTGACGCGAATATTCTAATAACAAGCTTCTTGAAATTCTGCTATCTGCCTGGGCCCAGTTCGTTTGGGTGCTCAACAAGCGTTGATGCAGAAAATGATGCTTTTCTAAGAACAGAGCTTGTATATTTGTCTGACTCTTCTATAAACAATGTGATCAACTTCGGCTCGGAACGCCTGGAGCAAGTCACGGCTCTGCCCGTTTTCAATATAGCCCTCCTGCAAAACATGGCGCATTCAGCAGATACCTTTTTTGCAGGCGGCAATTGGTTCCACTCACTCGCAACATGGAAAGAAGTTGTGAAGAACGAGGACACAGTCATTGATGCCGAATGGGTTCGTCGATCCTTGAGACTCTTGGTCGGGACATCGCCTCAAGACGATGCTCTAGCCGAATGCGCATTAGCCGTTGAATTTACTCTGAATCCAAGCGAGGGCAAGAAATATGCAAAGTCTCTTCTGAAGAAACGGCAATCAAGCCTGCGACTTTATAATGCATTCGCATTGATGGAATCCCGATGTGATAATTTCTCCACCGCGTCCCACGTTTGGGGCACTACATTCTCCATGGCTGTGAACTTGTCAGAGGTCCAGCGACTAGAATATAGCACGCTCGCACGCAGCTGGGTCTGGGAATGCCTCGCTTCAAAGCGAGTCGACGAAGCTATTAAGATCCTTACGTCTGTTCCAGACTTTGCCATTGACTTGAAACTCCCTTTAGATAGAGGCATCAGCCCAGCGCAGAGACTCAAAACCCAGCGATTCTTCCGAGAAAATTCGGACCATTCGCTCTCGCGCCAAAATATGAGCTCTTTCACAGCATGGACAGATGTCCTCGCCCTGCTGCAGTATCTCTTAGACTCGTCTGATCTCCCATCCGCTCTTGAGGTGTACAACAAAGCCTTTGGACAGCTTTCCTCTTCTCACATGGCAGAGCATCAGAAGACCTCTGCAATAGAAACACTTCATCAATCTCGCGCCCGCCTAATATTCTATCATATCGATGCTAAGCGTCCCTACCGACCAGCAGATATACGCCAAATCCTGCTTGAAAGCACAAGTTCGTTCCCGCATAACACCATGCTTCTCTCGCTATTCACCTGGAACGAAGCGCGGTTCCGAATCGATGAACGAATCCGTGGCGTGATTCTCACTTCTGCGTCGGATACTGGTACCCGAGTCCCTGTCACAACCTCCCTCCTCAACATACTCACCGAGCTCGCTCGCCCGGTCTACTCCGGGTCCACGGTGCACTCTGCGCGCGCAGCATTTGAGCATGCCCTTTCACCATCACCTGCATCGTCTTCTTCTCCTTCTTCCTCTCCATCCCTCTGGAAACTATACATCCACTTTGAACTCCACCGCGCCAAGGACGTCCCTGCAGCCCAGAAAGTCTACCACCGCGCCATCAGAGCCTGCCCATGGCTCAAAGACATGCTCATGCTCGCCTTTAGCAGTAATCTCTTCACCATCGACAGCGACCCCAACACCCACGACCACGACGACTGGGACTGGTGGGATCTACGCAGATTCTACAATGTCCTCGTCGACAAGGAGCTGCGAATACACGTCGAGATCGACGATGGCATGTTTGCCAAGGCAGAGCAACTGTGGCTGCAGCAAGAAAAGAGACGCCAGGGCAGGAATGAGATGGAGCGTTCAAAGAAACGCGACAAAGGGGGACGACGACGGACAGTCATATATCTACCAGATGATGATGATGATGATAGAGATGAGATGGATACGTAACAAGCCAAACAATGACGATATCTTCTTAATTCACAAGATTCTAGAGTGATGGGCGCGAGTAACTCCATTGTATACGCTGTATTAAACTGTTTCCTATATACACACACATATACAAAATCCAAACAAGCCTATGCAAATAATAAAAAAGAAGGGAAAAAAAAAATCACGGACAGATATCCATCAAAAGTGCTCCTTCCAAAACTTAAACCTCACGTCCCTCGACGACGAGTCTGATGCCGCCTGCCGAATCTCTCTGGCGGCCGAATTCGGCCCACAGAAATAGATACCCACCTCCGTCCTGCTATTACTAGTACTCGGGCTCAAGCCGGACAAATACGTCTGATCATGCAAGCCATCGCGCATCGCGCCAAACAAGCGCGCAAAATCCGGTCTACCAAAGTTTGTGCGCGATTTGAGCTCCGTCAGCGGATCTAGTTCCGTGCCTACCGAGTTTAGGTAGATGTTCGCTGCCGTGTCCTGGTCGAGACGCTGCGTGAGGTAGGTGTGTATACGCAGGAATTCGGGGCCGCCCTGGGCGCCGGCGTGGGTGGCTGATTGCTGCTCGAGCGAGGAAAGGAGAGCCTGGAACCATTCGAACGAGCTGGTGTCCTTGCAGATCCAGATGAATTCTACTCGGCGCAGACGTCGGGGCGGGTTGGGGCCGGAGCGCAAGTGCCAGATGTTTTTCAGAATGGAGGCCCAGGGCGTGACGCCGATGCCTGTGCCGACGAGGACGGCGACTTCGTTGTCGAAGACGTCCTCGGCGGGCGCTCCGTAGGGCCCGTCGATGCGGAGATTGGGCATGATTTGCCCGTTTTGCATCGCGATTTCGTACATGCCCATGGGGTCGAGGCCCTCGAGGTCCTTGGCCTGCGCGGGACCGCAGCCGAGGGCGTTTCCGAGAGCACGCGTGAAGTCGCCTACTTGGCGGACGTGGACGCTGATGTAAGGGTCAAATGGGCAGGAGGTGATGGTGAATGGGTGCCATTCGGTGGTGGACACCTCGGGCACTTGCAGGAAGATCCACTGGCCGGCCTTGTACTTCATACTGGGCTTGCGGAATTGGATCTCCATGGCGTCGTAAGGGTGGCGAATGACTTTGGAGATTTCGGTTCGGCGACGTGCGCGGATCTCGCGGTAAAGTCGTTCGAAGAGATAGATAGCGCCTCCCCATAACTCCCAGCGCCAGCCCTCGTATCCAAGACAGTGGTTCCAAAAGGCCTTGCCGGCAAAGGGGGAATACGGCTCGACGGAATCGCGCACAAAGCAGCCAGTTGCATGTGTGTAGAGTCCTAGCATAAAAGGGATGAAGAGGTGGTGTGTATACCAAAATGTTTCGTAGGATTGCTGTCGAATTCTGTGGTGGGCTGTCGTGTACATAAACAACATGCATAACAGCATGACATGGCCTGTGATGCCGCCGGCCTGTGTGTAGTGAATCTGGACGGCGGTCTCTGGCCGAATCTGTTCTTTCTCGATGTTATAGAAGTTGACATAGTGCGCGGATGCATGGATGATGGTGAATATCAACAAGGAATAGGCAACCTGCCGGTGGAACCATTGCGATTCGTCGAGGGGCAGCCATCGGATTTTTGGACGTGTATATCGCAGCAGGGTCCGGCACATGGGTAGTAAAATCAGGGCGCCGTCCACGCTGAGACATAACCCGGCGCCGCGTGAAATCCATACCGAATATCTCAAGACGTTCAGACCGGCGAGTTTTTGATTACTTTCTTGTATATACCTAAACGAAATCAGACGGTCTGCGTGCAACAGACGGAGAAAGTATCAACTTACCACCCCAGAGCGAATATACCGATATGACCACCCCAGAAGATGAGATAGAAGACCACCTTGGCCGGGGAGAAATGCGACCTCCAATTAATATCGAATCCCTTCATGGCTATAACCGACCAGCGATTGATCCATATACCGATGTGTTGGGACAAACAAAGGCTCGACCGGGGCTGTCCTGCCGTCCGTACGGCGGAGAAAGAGCTCCTCCGCAAGTCGTATGGCGCAGAGCCCCTCCCTACTCGGTCCTTCTCAGCGTTGATATTATTTTTTTTCCAAGCGAAAGCGCAAGGCTTAGGAGAGAATCATGTTGCGGGGGGCATGGATGAGAGCATGGATGGCGGCGCGATTTTGTCTGGCGTTCAGTCACGATGTTGTGCTAGAAGAGTCAATGGTTTTGATATGGTTTTCGACGGAGTTTCCAGGTTGCAACAGTGGTACGTTGGTTTCTTCACGCCGGCTGTGGGGACGACGCAGTGCAAAATCCGCGAGCAATGAATGAATGGTCTGCGAACGCTTCGATAAGGTTCTGTGGAATGTGATCGGGGAATTGGCAGGAGGATGTTTGGACAGACGAAGCGATGAGAGGACGTGCGTGGGGACTATTCTTAGCCGGCCGCTACGCCTGGCAAGCACCCCCCGCTGGTCGTAGCCAGTCACTACTGCACAGCTACGACGCCTGCAATTACGCACAAGCCAATAGCGGTGGTGATAGGGCAGATGAGGCCCGTCAGTGTATATTAGATGATACTATCTATACGTAGCATATTACTATAGAGGAGCTAGGGACTGTATCTATTTATATGAATGAACCCTGTCTGATGCCTCGTCCCAGACAGGCGAGGCAGCTACGTGCTCCCCCTGTCCAGACTTTATAAAAGCGACAATGCCATCCTACCAGTCCATGCCTTCGCCGCACACTGAAACGCAGCATGGCGCAGCGCAGTCAGTGTTATATCTGTCTGGAGTAGTGTGTGATTGAGAGAGTGATGAGTGACTGACTGGTACGGAGTGACCGCGTGCCAGGCCAGTGCGCCGAGATGAAGCAGGTACGGCGAGGCGAGCTAGCAGTAAGTCAGAGTCAGAGATGTTGGTGGCACTGTCTTGCTACGGGGTGCGTGTTCCATAGATTGTATAGTCTGGATAGAGCAGAATAGCGAGTGTGCAGGAAGAGCGGTGGACTGGCGGAAGGAGCAGAGAAGAGGGCGGCGGAGGAAGGAGCGCGGGGGTGCACTGATCACTCGGCAGGAGCGACTGCTAAAATAGGAACATGTAAAGATTAAACTATCAGGAAGCAGCCGATCCCCCGTGCTGATTGGCTGCCAACCCCCCCGCCCGGCCCGGCCCTGCTGCAGCTGGCAAACACATTCAGCCAATGAAAGCCCGCAAACAAGCGCTGGCTGCGGCGCTAGCATTTCATCACGTCCGCGCCAGGCCCAGTCAGAGGCCGCGACCACCACTTCGTATGGACTGCACTGCATCGCCTATGCATCTCGCCGCCTCATTGGCCCACCCAGCAGAAAAGCCGTGGCCAATGCATCGTCACATCGAGCTTATGCGAGGCGGATCACCGCACTCTGCAGCATCGCACCGCCATTCGCCCGTGGACCGGCAGCTTAGTGCTGCCGTCTCGCAGGCGAGCGAGCAAGCAATGGGCTCTCTCTCTTACTCACAGCGACAGCTTGTGCGGTGGTCCCCGGTTGGGCCTCGCGAGAGCCACCGGGATAAATGGTAACCCGTGGTGTGATGCTAATACTGCAGCATATAATAATATAATGGGAGGGGAAGACGGGCCGTGCGTGCTGTGCTGATCTTATTGTCCGACACATTGTTCAACACAGCTTCTGATGCTTCCGTCTGTTTAACCTATCTCTACAACCTATCCTGGCCAGACGAAAGAGTGGTTGAATGCGTGATTGACTCGAGGCAGTAATATAAACAACCGTGCGGTTTCCAGACTCGTCACTATCTTCACATACTAAGCTACAAGCCTATACATTAATGCTGTTCCCCGTGCAACTTCAGACGCATCGGTGACAGCACTCGCGATTGCGAGATACCGCCCCTCGCTGGCCGAGCTGCATTATAATCGACCTCAGTCTACACTATAAACACACGCACACAATGGGCCGTCTCATCAAAAACCACTGGGCGCGCTTGATCATCCTATCAGCCGCAGGCTGTAAGTCTCTCCAGTCCGAATGTCTCACCTACTACTGTCTCTAACTCAAGTCTACTACAGGGCAAGTCGGTGCGTCGATAGAAGGCTTCTTCTGGCCGAAAGTATTCTGGGATTTCATCACCAAAAACCTCGACGGCGCCGTCGGCCCCGTGCCCATTCTACAAATTGTGAATCTGGTGCTTGGAATTCTTGCGCTTGCATGGGAGTGGCCGCTCAAGCCGCTGGCTGGCACGCTGCCTCATCGTAGCATCGAGCTGCGTCTGCTAGTATACCCACTGAGTGCGCTGGCGTGTGCGCTGATGTATCAATCCGGGGATGTGGCGTTGTACTATTTGATCGGCATGGCAATCTACTTTTGGGCTTATAGTGAGGGAGAGGTATGTTGTTTTCTATTATGCGTATTTGCGAAGGTGGATTCTGGACTAACGGTACTGGACGTAGGTTGTGTGCCCTGTTCCGTGGACGCTGCCGAAGAGATCTCATGTGCCAAAGGTGTGAGCTGCTTCCTTCGCATCGTGTGTCGTCGATATTGGGCTTGTTGGTTATTAGCATTTTTTAGCGAGGTGGCGCGTTTTATGGGCATATTTGGGATCTATATATCAATTTCTTTTTCATCTGATGATGCATGATGGCTGCATTTTGCCACGTATTATGTTTGTGATATCTACATGAGTAGTAGATTTTACCTAATTACCTTTGAACCATTCAAATTAAGCATGTCTGGCAGAGTAAATATCTCTCAGTGGTGCTTCCCGTTCCTGTAGATGTTAGGAATCGAGTCACTATCCAGCAGAAGATGAAAAAGAGATATGCAACAAGAGCTCATATGCATGCGTGATAAAAATATCATTGTGTAGAGTAGTTAGCTATATAAGGTAATAAGACAATCTATCGCACACAATTCATGAGAGACAGAAGAAGAATGAAAGTAAGAAATAGAACCTGAATGAAAGTGGACCGAAAATGGCAGGAAATACTAGAACAAGCAGACTCCGCATGGGCAAGCACTTAATGAAATAAGAAGTCAGATATCACCCGGAAGATGGACCAAAGAATGGCAAGATACATAAGAAAAGTGAGCACCAGCATGACCGAAGACCCGTTAAATAACGAATTAGTCCTCTTCATGGTCAATCATCCTGAAATTTTCCGTCGAACATGGCCCAGCACCATTCATCAGAGGTACCACTAGGAGGATAGCGCTTCAAGAATTCATTAAGCTCATTCACATCAGGTGCAGCGCTTGGAAGACTCTGGCTAGCCAATGAGGCATGCAGAAACGTGACGGTAAACACAATCCATTTGTCAATCTTGCACAAGTCGGATGTAGCTCGAGGACTACGATGCTCCAGAGTATACAGTGGTTTTCGCTTTTTTCCAGAGTGTCTAGGCTCAGTCGACATATTCGTGAAATTCCAGGAGTAGTTTCGATGTTGTGGCGGCGGGGCGTCATTGGCGTTAGAGTTGACTATTTCCACCAAGTTTTCAATTGATTTGCAGCTAGTAATCAGTTGGGATATTTCTTGGTGAGACTTCCCTCGAATGGCCTCGCTGTGATGCTTGTTGCTCAAATGAAAATGATTGCGCCACTTTACGTCCCCGAAAATAGACTGATGGACGTCCCCGAAGTTTATAACAGACATTGCAATGCGTTTTAGCTCGTCTAGTTCCCATTTGCTTTTAATTGGGGACACGTGAATATGAAATCCGCAGCTATAATTTGGTTTTAGGGTTACATGTCTTCGATAGAAATCCATGACCTCCCTCATTTGAGCCTTCCAGTTTTTGTACTCGCTGTATGGAAAAACCGGGGTGACCACCTCCACACTCCCTGGAGATTGAAAAAGTTAGAAATATAATCATCGACTGGGATGTATAGTCTTGAATCCACTTGATGGGTATAAATCTCTGGCCAGACTTACAAAAACGGTGGCCCTCCCTTTTCGCGACTTCTTCTGATTCTGACCGTGAGTCTAGCGAGTCCTCCGTCACCAGCTTCCATCCCTTCCAACCTTTTGTTTCCTCACTATCTGTTTCTCTCTCAAATGACAGTTTACCATAACCCTTTCCTCTCATTTCTTCTGTCCACTTCTTCGAAATATACTCTAAAAAGTCTTCCTCCCACTCAATAGACCCATTTTCGAAGGGACGCATTCGAAATTCGAGCTCGATGCCGAACTGGTAGCCATCAGGATAGATTTCTGTTGAAACGGACATATCACTAGTCAAGAATGTTTTGGATGTTTAGGGATTTGTTCCGTTTTGGTGTTTATTTGTTTGCAGTGTGGTGAAGTGTGTTGATCCCAGTGCTGGAAAAGGACCTTGAAAGAGGTCAATTTAAACTACATACTGTGACTACTGACGTGTCAATATATGACTCTTTTCATCTGCCATGACTCCGAGTGTAAAGTCACTTTGTTGTGTCGGTTGATTTCAGATGAAACAAAGTGGACAGATTGTATGCACGGCGGAACTCTTCTTGTGTAGCATGTCACCGAACGCGAGGACTGTACAAGATTTCAATATTTGAGTGTAACTTCTGCTATGATCTTGGTCCTACTACGACGAAACTCTGTCAATTATTATAGAACTCGTTTTGGTCGGTACTGTGCTTTGAACAAATTGCGGCCGCTGTATATCGCTTACCGCAGCAGGTAATTGACTTCGGAGGTTCCTCAGTGGCTGCTCTACAGTTGATTGAACAAATCTATGTCTATGCTCTTATAAAAACTTCTATAATTCTTATTTGTATATGACCAGCTAAGCTGGAGCATGAAAGACAGCTTAGCGCGGTCGATGTTTAGCCCTAGCCCTAGCCCTACCTAATGCTGATTGGCTATTGTCTGTATGACAAGTATTTAAGACGCCGACATCCCCCTCCTGGCCTTCGCTATTCACTTTCGCAAAATCTGATTTTCTACTAATAGTCACCTGCAAAATGGCTCGTGCCCCCGTTGCTGACTTTGTCGACTCGTTCTTCACGCGCACCCTCTTCCAGGCTGACGACACGCTCGCAGCTTCAGTGCTAGATACAGAACTTGCCCCAAACGTTGATATTGTGTAAGTTGCAATCTTTTCTCTCGTTATATTGAATATATAACCAAATTTCTCATTCACGTCAGAATCAACGGAACTCGCTTTACAAAAACCGAATTCACAACCCTCATCACCACCCAATTCCGCGGTGCGTTCGTCGCATCTATTGCTGAAATCAAAGACCTCAACATTGCGCCTACAAACGACTCTGGTTCTACTGGGGTAGTTGGCCAATGGACAGCATATGTGACTAAGGGAAAGGAAGATGGCAAGGAAGTCAAGCAGAGTGCCACAACGATAGTGAGAGTTGACGAGGTCAACGGGAAGCATGTTGTAACTGGGCTCTGGGAGGCGCAAAGCTCGGAATGAAGTATGATACATGTATGTACTACAGAGGATTAGGGCCTGTTTTTCTTGGAGTGTCGTCGCGCGCGGAATAGCCGCCCCAAGACTAGGATTTGCTGTTAGTCGGGTCTTCGGTTTGGTTGAATAATGAATTCTTACTTCGTCGTAAAGTCTGCTGTTTACCCCAAGAGACTGGAACGATAGCCAATTAATTGCTGCTGACAATCCCCCTCCGCAAGCTGGTAGGATGGAGTGTGAGTTTGAGCTTTTATATGTGGAAAAGTTGTTCAATTCTAAACACTCACTGTTAACAACTGTCGCTTTACTTGAGATGATATGATCCAGTTTATCTTGCCCAAGTTGTTGGGCTATATACTTTTTCAATTCTTCTGGCTCTCGAAGATATGTGAAGTTTGCCGAGTCCTTCAGAAGAGAGGAAGGGAAATCCAGCAGGAGAGATGTGGGTATATGGCCAGCCTCATAAGACGATGCAGGTCTTGCATCAATCAAGAGCGTGTTCTCGGCGAAAGGTGATTGTCGTTGCGCAAGTTTCAAAACCTCGTCGAATTCTGCGAGTAGTCAGTCTACACAAACCTCCAAAGTGATTATGGATCGGTTCTTACCAACAACAGCATTATGCACCACTGTAGGAACTGGGTATTCGGTTTTCTAGATATGTCAATATTTTATACATTTGATTAGCAGCGCCCCACTCACTTCGAAATCTATAGGTGGCCCAATTTCCAGCTTGACACCTTCTTTCTTTGCGCGCGGCAAACCGCCATTAATTACCGAGACCTTCTCGTGCCCGTAAACCTAAACATTTTTCCATCAGCATCCTCTCCGCTCATTCACTGAAGTGACGAAAATAACCTTGAACGTCCACGCCGTCCGCGGAGCAGAGAATATGCCTTCACTGTCATATATCACAACATGTGACCCTTTTGTAATACCATGCTCGCCTGCAAAAGCTGCAAACCGCTCAGGCGACGGAAGCATCAAAATATATCCATTAGGATGGGGTTCCGACACCTCATCTAGATCCCAGAAACGCGCGTTCGGAAAACGAGGCCCCGCGAGGAACTCTTCATAGGCGTTGCGTGTTGGCGGGTCGGGCTCATATAACCACGAGGCATCGAGGATGACCACGTCGGGACCAGAAAGGAGAGGTGACGTTGGGTCTATGATGAGCGGCACTGCCATCTTGACTTTCAAGTTGATATGGCAATGTGTTGATGGGTGTTTGTTATCGGGTAATCCAAAGCATCGAGAAATCTCGTAGTAAGAATATAATTTAAATTTTTTATTTATTTCATAAGTAGTTAGTATTTCCAGGACAGCCGGTCATATTGCTTGCCATCATATGCGGCACCGCAGTCTGGGTGTCTCTCGGCCATCCGAGATATGGCGTGCTTTCGGTCCACCGAGGCCATATTGTGCTTCAAGCCTAATTATGAGAGACGGAAATAAGAATAAGACAATAATTGCTACTTTTATTCAGAAATTGCGAATTTATTTTGTCCGATGAATCATTTGTCTATTTGGCGTCTGCGTTCGCATCATACAGGCTTGATGATGATTGATTGATCGATAAATCAGCTTTCAAGCCCTATCAGCCATCGACCGAGGCACAACCAATCATGACTATCACAATCAAACCATCAGTGCTCATCATCGGCTGCGGTCCAGCGTGAGTGCGATTCACCCGTACATAACTTTCAGACGAGGCTGATATAGGAACAAGAGGCTTGGGTGCCATTGAGCAGTTTAAGCGCAAAGATTTCGATGTTGTTGCGTACGAGGCGCGAGACAGTGTTGGCGGTCTTTGGTTAGTCGTCTGATTAATTTTTGTTATAAGCAAAGATTGATCGTCTTTTCTCGTGCTACAGGAATTTCGAAGCGACTCCTCCCCCCTGCCGCATATCCTTTGCTGAAGATGGCCATGCAATCGCGCTGACGGACTTGGAACGGTCTGGAAGGCCAGCACCGGCCCCAACCCCGATGTACGCTGGTGTCACAGCCAACACGCCTCGAGTAAACACGTCTTTTCTTCCTTGCAGACTTGTGCTTATCGAACATTCAGGATATCATGCCTTACCGGTCACATCCCTACCCAAAAGGTACGGCAGAGTATCCGACATATGAAATAATCTACCAATATCAGCAACGGCATGCTGCCCGCTACACCGATTACATCCGGCTGAATAGGGTTGTTACTCGAGTGCGGCATACACCCAAAGACAGTGCTTCAACAAATAAGCGATGGTTAGTGGAATGGACGCCATCTGTGACTAGCAGCTCGCCAGAGACTGGAAGGATCTTCGAAGAAGGATTCGATCATATTGTCATTGCAAACGGGACAGATTCAAGACCATTCATCCCGTACACGGACGGATTATGGAATTGGAAAGGCGAGATTCTGCACTCCCGGTGGTATAGAAAGGCCAAGGTATTTGCTGGAAAGGTAAGCGCAAATCACTATGATATACTTACATCAGACTTCAAGCTGAAAATTCTAGACCGTGTTAGTAGTTGGCTCCGGCCCCTCCAGTGAGTCTCACATTTCTTGTACTCATCATGTACATAAGCTGACAAGCAATTCCAGGCGCCGATATTGTGCGAGAACTCGGCATGCTTTGCGTTGAGCAATCATCTCTCGCACCAGCCAAGGTTTACCGTTCTTTCAAAAGCAAATTACGCTACGACACTGAGCAAGAAAAGGGGTGGCCGCAGCATGTAACTAACGTTGCACGCATGCGGATTGCCGAGCCACCGTCGTCATATTCGGCCACTGGGCGGATCGTCACCGTCGCAGACGAGATTCTGGACGATGTAGATGTAAGCGAATTCTTCAGGACTCGCCACGGATATATGAGGCTGAGTGTAAACTAGGTGATAATTTTCGCTACGGGATTTGTGGCTCGCTTTGAATTCTGCCATGAGTCTGACGCTCCATTCAATGAGGCACCGTTGCTTCAACGTCCTCAAATTCCAGCAGGATCCCGGCGCCCATCCAAAGACTTGGTGGGCCAAGCTGATCTCGAAGGGGGACACCGTGAGTTTCAACATTGTCCGCCATCTCATTTGTGCTCACGACTAATATTCAAAAAAAAACAGGCGTCCATAACCTCGACACCTATCAACTCTTCTACCTTCCCGACCCAACATTGGCTTTCCTCCTCCTTCACGCAGAAGCCATTCCCTGGCCATTCTCTGAAATGCAAGCCCGAGTCATTGCGGCACAATGGACCAATGCACCACTCACATTAACGCCCCATCCACAAGAGGACGCCGACTCGCATGACGTGCTGGTTCTTGGACATCCCGGAGAGTAAGTCTCTCACCATATGAAGCTTGATATCGCAGCAGAGCTTAACCTATCTCGGAAATAGATTTGAATATGCCGAAAATCTGCTCAAATTAATTGGTGAAGGGGGCCCGGAAGAAGTAGACGATCAAGGAAGATGGGGTGCCTGGCCCGCTTGGAAAAAACACATTCGTGAACTTATTGACTAGAGGTCACTACTCATAGATGGTTTAGATATTTCTCTCAAATATACTGTAGAGATGTCGATTAAGAAGGACTTATTGGCCTTTGCGAGACTATCGAGTGTAAATCATAAAAGGAATAAATTAAGGCCTCACGGCCACAAGAAAAATCTAGCTGATGTGGTACGTCGGTCTGCTCTCTTGGGATATACGGAGGGGTGACACCGGTATACTCTGATTGCATTGTAGATTATAAGTTGTCAAACAAACCATCGTTCAAGAATGAGAACACTCCATCCTCCCACGCTGAATCTGCTTTTGCCACTGCATTGCTGCCTACGGGTGTGGAATTGTGGACGGCCCACTGATTTGACTCGTTACCTAAAGAAAAGGATGGCGATGATAAACCCCAGCTTGCAATTAGCTCTTCGGTCGTGGTAGCATAATTAGTGGCAGAGTCCACTGAATGAGCGGATTGAGGTGCGATGGCGTCTAGGATAGATGAGGAGTAGTTAGGCTGGGGATAATCATCAGCTGCGAGTCCAGCGCAGGGAAGTTGTCTAAAATGCATCTCTTCGGCATCTGTTTGCTGAGTGATAGTATTGTTTGATCCATATTGATAGACTGGAGGCCCTCGATGCCGTCCTGGGGCGCTGGTTCGAGAGTAAGAATTCTGTGGTGGCTCGAACTTTCTGGCAAGAACGCGAATAGCTACAGCTTCGGTCTGGCTAGTGGAGCCATGGCGATAGTCCAACGTTTTGGATATCTGCACAAGAAGCTGAGCTGCCGTTTTGGCAGATGGAAAGGGGGCCGAGAAAGCGAGCAGCAGATCAATAGCAGTAAGTAGATCCGGCCGGTGCTCAAAAGCCAAATTCGAATTTCTCAGCATGCATGCGATAAGTGTATGAGCAGCAGCTGTAAGATGTGAAACAGCTTGAAAGCCACAGAAGCGAAGGTGGCCTGTATGCCGTAGTCGGGAATAGGGTTTGATGATGTCTATTGAGAGACGGCAGGCTGTGAACGTAGCAGAGTCAATTTCTACTTCGGGCAAGGCGTTTGCTTCAAGCCCGTCAATTAGAGCTTGACGAGCTATCAGTGTACGAACAAATTGGCAAGTCGCTCGTACACGGCTGGAGTGGAAGGTTTTTGAAGATGGGTTGACGGTGGTATCAATTTGCGATAGATGAGGTGGAAGATCCCGTTCAAGCTTTCGACGCAGTGAGTCAATACTATGCACAGCTTATGCTTCAATAAGATAAAGAGTATATACCTGATCTAGCTTCTTTTGAGCCCGCTCAAAAATCTTGTTGCGATCGAAAGGACGGTCGTCAAGAGAGAATGCAGCTGCAACAGTCTCTGATGGGGCATTGATCGCAGACAACACCTAAATAATTGAGCGCCAGATTCAATGACTACGTCAAAACATACGCACCTGCTCCAGGACCATGTATATTTCGGTTGTTTTGACAGCTGCTGCCATAGCCACCGGTGGACTGCTCTCTGGTTGCTGTAAAATCGCAGTCTTTGTGACGTATTCGTTGTCGACAATTACAGGTAAATCAACGCTGCCTATCGTGATTTAGCTTGAGCTCGCTAGCAGTAGATGTATTGGCCAGACTTGCATTCGGACAATTTGATAAGTGGTGGACGCCCTTGAGAATAAGCAAGAGATATGTCCAGAGAATATAGGGCCCAAAAGAGGCGTGTACGGATCTGTCACTTAGCACTCTGACATCCATTATATGATGTTTTCGGGAGCATACCTGCACAGTCACCGGATCCATCTTAAAATCTCTCGTACTACGATGGAGGCCAGTGGTGAAAGCTAAGCCAATGGCTTCTGCAACGAAGGTTGAAACAGGGCCTGGGAGGGTTACTAACTTCGGTCGAGGTAGTACTTATATAGGAAAATAGACCAACCCGTAGAATTATTGCGTCCTTCACTAAACAATGCGAGATCTATATGTCGGATCGGTCAGTTCAAATCCCCAGTCACTTGGTTGGTGTTACATACGATATAGAGCCAGGATATGTCGAATATCGAGCTTATTTTTGCTGGATCTAAGCAAGTCCTGGGCAAGTTCAAAGTAAGACTCGCTGGCCTGCTCACGTTCAGCAGGCGGAAGAAGAATCTTAGCGTTTTCGACCAAACGAAGCGTCACGGCCAAAATGCTCATCAGAAAAGCTCCATACTGAGCAGTGCATGTCAAGCGTCTCTTGGTGACTGCGACGAATTCCTGCCCTTATTAGCCAGTTCTATTGCTAAGACTGAGATCCAGTTGCCTTACAGATAGCATAGACGGGGCATGCAACACAGGAAAGAATAACGCTGAAGCGAGAGCTAGTTAGTATGGTTCAAACGTTTCCAAGGCAGGGAACTAACGGCTAGTTAGATGACAGCTTATCAGATTGAACATGAGTTCCTGTGGACAGCGTTGCAGGCAAAGATCGAAGAAATCGCCGGAAGAACGTGAAGCTCCTGTTATACCTAAAGCACCCGCAGAGTGGGATGCAAAGTATAAGGCGTTTTTGTCACTCTCAGAGACTTCGACCGTGTGAAGCAAGCCGAGGCGGGCAAATAACGGTATTCCCGTGGACGGCCCTGAGTAGACAATTTGATCATCCTGGTCGATCAGAAGAAGGTGCGCTTTGCCCGACTCAGAGGGAATTTCTGGCTGTGTTGAAATATTTCAGCAGGCTGAAATCCAGAAGGGCAATGACATATCGTTTACTCACACTATTTGAGCTACCTTTGTCGTCCACATTTGACCTCTTGGGACTGGCAGAGATGGACAAAGTCCCTAGTGATGACACGGATCTTTTGCGAAAGGAGTGTACGGGTGACTGAGATCGCTTTCTATTACATTTGGTGTCAGACCACGTATGCATCAATTTGTCGCGCCGACAACTTCTGTTGATTTCTTACACGGCATCCTCCGGATGTATCACCACCCGCCTCCTATATTGGACTTAGATACAAAGCTACTGTATGAAGTGACAAAGATACTCACGGAGTCGCAAAAGTACACTTTTTCCCACTTTTTGCGCATCTAGAACACGGTCTCTGACCATCACAGCGCACCTATAGATAGCCAAATTCTTAGTCTGCCGTCGGTCAGTGATAGAGAATCAAAACATGCCTTCCGTCGCCTGCATATATCGCAGGCGACCAGCATCTTCCCCCGTATTTCGGACAGGTCGATAAGCTCTTCTTGCTGGTCCATTCTTCATGCTCTATGAGATGAGATATTTAGTGGAATGCATCGAGGACGAGAGCATCTTTGCAGGCAGTTGTGCAGCGGTAATTTATTGATGGCGTGCTATCGTAATTACATGTATTTTGTGTTGAATATGTAGATATGATTGGCTGGCTACCTTACGACAGAAACTTGCCCATCGACCCATCGACATCACCAGGTTTTCCACTCGCTGCATGTATACAAATATACAATCCAAAAAGAATATTAATCTCCACTGCTCTCATTATCCTTCAACAGATTCACCGAACAACCACCTCTATCGTCCAAATTGTCAGATAACTCCATTCCGGCGCAACTCAAGCTGACTATCTAGAAGATAAGAGCTCCGTGTTCCACTGTTCATTCCCGCCAATGATTCGCGCTGCATCACGCCATATTCTCCTCCCAAGGCATGTGCGCCGAGATCGAGCAAAGTTCTCGGATGGCCGAGCTGGACGGGTTGGTTGCTGAGGAATTTAATATATGGCGCCATCGTCGTCTCTGCTGTGCTCCAGCTTATCCGTTCGTGGCTGTCGACCATGTCTCCCGTCTCCCTTTTAGAGCTACCAATCAGTGAAGATGCCTTGAATTATAAAGGAAGCTATGCCAGCGTGTCTGGAGACACTGGACACGGCTAAGGCTGCTAAGCTAATACTAAGCCCTAATTGACGTTACAATGGCTCTCCTGCCTGAAAGCGCTGGATATGCAACCAGTAAGCAGCTCCCTTTATCAGTTACGATTTCTGTTATGCAGTTCAAATGCCTGACTTCAGCTAGTCCTCGTGGGCGGCGCCTTCTTTGCTGCCCTGATGAATGGCTTCACATGGATCCAGAGACGATACACCAACTTTGACCCGGGAAAGATTGAGGAGTTCTCCTCAGCATCCAGGTCCGTGAAGACTGGCATGTACGTAACAAACCCATCAGAATAAAGCCGACTTGCTGATTCTCTCACAGGTTGTCGGTAGGTATCACATCCGCGTGGGTATGGGCCGCAGTCTTCCTGCAAACGGGAACACTCACCTACAGCTACGGCGTTTCGGTGCCTTGGTGGTTCGGTATCGGTGGCTTCGTGGAAATAGCGGCGTTCTCATTTATCTCTTCGAAAGTCAAAGTGAATGCCGGCGGAGCGTCAACTTTTCTTCAAGTAGCCAAGGTTCGATTCGGGGTTTTGGGCCACTGGGCGTACATGTTCGCTGCACTCGTTGCAAACTTCGTAGTGGGATGCGAAATCCTCATCGGCGGTGCCGGAGTCATCACGGGAATGACAGGCCTGAGCGAATATGCTGCCATATGGCTCTTACCCCTCGTCATCGTTGCCTACGTCCTGACAGGTGGTCTCCGTGCTACCTTTATCGCCGACTATCTCCATTGTTGTATCCTTTTTTCATGTCTTGTCGTCCTCATCCTGGCAACTTACACTCGAGGCGACGCTATCGGGTCGCCTGGCAAGTTGTATGAGCTTCTACTTGCTGCTTCTGAGGCGGTCCCCGTGGCCGGTAACGGGCATGAGAGTTATCTCTCCTTCAAGAGCCAGGGCGGCATGTACTACGCGTTGACGGCCACAACTTCCTTTTTTGGATTGTCGTTTTGCGACCAGTCATACTGGCAGCGAAGCATTGCTGCTCGGCCAGCCGGCACGAGCAAAGCCTTTATTTTTGCCGGCTGCTTCTTCCTCTCAGTTGGACTTGGCATTGGATCCTCCATGGGTTTGGCGTCAAGGGCTCTCGTCTCAAATCCTGCCTTTCCAGGCTATCCTGATGGGCTGTCAGTGGCAGAACTTGACGCAGGCCTTGCCGGACCGTACGCCAGTATTGTGATCCTGGGCAAAGCAGGGCCAGCAATGTACACTATCATCGCGTTCATGGCAACTACTTCCGCATTATCTGCTCAACTAGTGGCTGTGGCCACTATTTTCTCTTATGACATCTACCGTGAATATATCAATCCGAGGGCGACAAATTCCCAGCTCATGAGAGTCAACCATGCCAGCGTTATTTGCTGGGCTATCTTCCTCGCTGGCATCAATACTGCATTCGCGTACATTGGGTTGAACCTCAACTTTCTCTTCTACCTCATGGCCGTCTGCACCTCTGGCAGCGTCTTCCCGATTGGTCTTTTGATGTGCTGGACTCGACTGAACAAGGCGGGGGCGGTGTTGGGCGTAATCGGTGGTTTGGTTATGGGCATGGTGGCATGGCTAGTTACAGCGGTTACCTCACAGGGCGCAATAACTATCACAACGCTGACTGCTAGCAAAGTCATCCTTGCTGGCTCTTTGTCTGCGTTGGGAACCGGAGCTATCATATCGATAGGGCTCTCTCTCATCAAACCCGCCTCTTTCGACTTTGAGCTTACGCGAGCTATTGGTCGACGATCCGCAGTTCCACAGCTCGATGATGCCTCTGCATCACAAGAGAAGACCGCACAAAGCAACCAAAATGCTGTTGACGATGGGTCAGCATACCACGAGCCTGCCTTGAATTCAGTAAAAGACGGCGGCTTGTCCCCAGAGTTTGAAAATCAATACGCTGAGGAAGTAGTAAAGCTTGAGAAGTCTCAGACAAAATTCCGAATCATCACTGGAATCCTGTTGCTTATAATCCGTAAGTATCTTTGCCGTGCATGGACGCTACTTCTATATGGCTTACCGATCTTCAGTTGTTCTTATCCCCGCTCCTCTTGCCGGTACCGCTGTCGTCTACCCGAAGGGCCTCTTCATTCTTCAATGCGTGGCAGCAGCAACGTTTGCATTGATCAGCCTGGTGCTCATCGTATCAGTAAGAAATACTCTCCTGTCTGCTAACCATTGAAATGAAACTAATCTTTGCATCTAGTGGCCCTTGTTTGAGTCGCGAGCCGAGATTGCAGCGATCTTTCATCGGTTAATTCATAACGAGCGACTTGACAAGGATAGTCTTCAACATTCAGATTAGACGTCTTGGCTCTCGACCGGATTGGTACACAAATCCACTACCTCATGGCCTAGATGGCTTTAATATCGAAGGGCTTGTAAAATAATCATACATTAATTACGCAAATACACTTGTTTGAGGGCTATGGATATTTCAGTGACTAGACCTTCTTGCCTACGGCTTGCTCTCCGATTAGGGTTTATTGGAATACCACATCGAAAACGATTTCTTGAGTCATTCCACCTATTGGAGATATAAATCATATTGAATCCTGTATAATGTTACTATGAAGCACACGGAAATTTAAAGAAAAATGAATATAAAGTACTTGATATCTCAGACACAGTGTTGGCATGTATTGAAGTTGAGACCGAATTACACAGACCTTCGGCAACATCGGCCATGCGCCGTTGGTCTTCTGCAATCTCTCTCGACTTTAACTTTCCCCGCGGCGGTGAATTAGAGTACCATTATATACTCCGTAGATGATTCAAGAAATGCTAAAGTCGAGAGCAACGGCGACTAAACGTCAGGATAGGTAGACTCGTGAGATTGACCAGCATATTGATGCTTCACCCACACTTAAACACCAAGACAACATTATCGCGGAGAAAGCCGGTGCTGCATCATCGCTTCATGTCCGGATCAACAGCTTGGCACGACCAAAAAAGACAGATCTTGCTAAAATTACAAAGCCAAGGATTCGCTTATATGCCAAAACTGGTAATCAAACGACAAATCGCCGGCTAAGATCCCAAGACGGAGATGCAAACAAATTCTCTTGAAAGTTAGATGAAGGTATGCCTGCATATCGCGCGGCGTTTGCGCATCTCTAGCATGAGGCAACCTACGCGGCAAGGTCCACGCCCCCATCACGATGCACCCTTGGCGTTTGAACAGTCGGAGCTTACCCCGTGGGGTTTGTTTATGGGGTTGTCCAAGGACCGCACAGGGTCATGAGATCTGAGCATGGTAATATATGGTACGTTGGTACCTCTTCAATAGATCTGAAATTCTGTTTAAATCCTCAGAAAAGTTTTGATACGCATGAATTGTTTTTTCGTATCAGATCAAGGAGCATAACTATTTCACTCAATTCCCTCCGACAGTACCGCTGTTCAGAGAAAAGCGTGGGGGCCATGGCTTCAGTCGAGGAAGAGGCCGGGCACCGAGCAAGTGCAGCGGAGGACATTGTCAAGGAAGACATTGCTCATCTAGAGGTTGAGGAGAACGACAAAAATGTCGAGAACGTGATTGAGAAGCCTGAAAGTATTCGAAATCTGAGTGCCGAGGAACTCCGACAACTAGAGGCCAAAATGGTTCGCAAGCTTGACATGGTTATCATGTACGTCGACAGTGGCTACATCTTGACTTCTATGACTGGATACTGACTTGTTAAATTCCAGGCCAATTATGGGAATTCTTTATATCCTGAATTGTGGGAAATTACTTGCTATTGATAGATGGTACTGGTCCTAATATTGCTTGATAGACGTTGATCGGTCCGCGCTTGCAGCTGCAAAAGTCTACGGTATCATGGACGATCTGAACATGACAACCAATAACTTTGCGACCGCCATCTCCATTCTCTTTGGTGAGACTTTTCCTCAAATGCAACGCGGTGCAGCACGCTAATGTCGTCAAAGCCGGCTATATCCCGTTCCAGATCCCTTCAAATCTACTCATGACCAAAGTTCCTCGTCCTGGACTGTGTGAGTGGCTATAACCTAATCACACAAGGTTATATCTTGCTGATCATGCATAGATATCTGCAGTGCAGCCGCCATATGGGGCTGCGTCAGTGGCTGCACCGCTGCCGTCAAGTCTTACCACGGCCTCTTAGCAGTTCGGGTCATGCTCGGTGTCACTGAAGCCGTGTTTTTCCCCGGAGTAATCTACTTTATGAGCGCTTGGTATACCAAAAATGAGCTGGGCAAACGCCTTGGTGCTCTTTTTATTTTCCAAATGCTCGGAAGTGCTTTTGGAGGCTTTATCGCTGCTGCATGCTTAACTTTGGATGGCCGTTATGGTATCGCTGGTTGGCGATGGCTTTTTATTGTGTGCGTATATTTTATATTTGCATTGATATTTTCTAACAAACGGTCTCATTGTTCTTGTCTTGCTGACTTTGTATAGTGAGGGTACTACGACAGTTGGCTGTGGTCTCATCTCTGCAATGCTAATGCCAGAATACCCGCATAACGCTCGTCTTCTGAAACCCATCGAACGCGACTACGCCGTCTGGCGCATTGAAGCGGAAGCTGGCGATGGTGAAGCTCACGAAGAGACTACAACTTGGAAGGGATTCAAGCTCGCATTTCTAGATCCCAAGGTCTGGGCTTTGGTCTGGTGCATGGGTATGAGCCAAGCCATGGGATCGACTGTCAACTTCTTCCCGTATGCTCTCTACTGATGCTGACTTTGATTATCTCCCTTACTGACTGGTACTAGCACAATTGTCGGGTCACTCGGGTTCAGCCGTAACATTACCTTACTGCTCACTGCGCCTCCCTACGTATTTGCAGCTATAGTGTTCTATATCGTTAGTTATATTAGCGATGTACGCCACCTGACCAATCAACAAGTAATAAAAAGATGTACTGACATTGAGCCTTTTCTAGCGCACGAACATGATTCTACCAATCCATATAGTCAGCCTCGCCTTCGCCGTGATCGCATACGTCATTTCGATTGTGACTCTGAAACTCGGCGGCCGCTATTTTGCTATGATGTTGATGCCTTGTGTCGTTGCCGGTCCTCAGATCTTTCTGTACAAGACATTGAACATCCACATGGCGCGACCGTATCCCAAGCGCGCCGCCGGTGTGGCCATGATCAACGCCATCGGCGGGCTGTCTAATGTCTGGACGAGCTATCTTTACTATAGTTCGCCGCATTATTATGCCGCTTTTGCAACCTGTCAGTTTGTCAAAAAGTAGCCTGTGCAAAGGGAGGTGCTAATATTGAATTTATAGTGCTCGGGTGCGCTACTGCGTTCTTCATTGTCATTGTGGGCTATACTATTCATGTTCGACGCTTGAATAGGCTCCTTTCTGGTACCCCTGAAGACCAACGGCGGGCAATGAAGAGCGGGGTCACTCAACAGCAAATTGACCTGGGGTGGCGCTACTTGGGGTATTGAACTTGATAGCCTGAACGATAAATATACAAATAGATGTCGAGATAGAAGGATGACATGACGATGTTGATGTTGATGGCTATGCTCAATTGATGCCGGATTATATCCTGTTGATTATTTAAGAATAAATATCTTAGGCATAGCAGTTGAATATCATATGCAATATCTAATGGGTGCTGAATTTAACCCAACTAGACCATAAATAGCTGAAAATTAGTCAGATTGTCGTAAACAGGTTCGACTTATAGTATTGACATTATTGGCCATAGGTAAGTAAATACAACAAAAAACTTCAGCGAACAAGGGCCCCGCCGCCTTACCCAGATGTATCATCCAGGTATCCTGCCAAACCCTCAAACTCCTTGCGAAGCGAGTTTTGATCATCGCATTTCCGCGCGGTGTCAAAATCAATCAAAACCGCCTCTGAACCACGAACCAGAAAGTTAAATCTGTTCGTATCGCCATGCTGCACACCTAACCTATGCAACCTAATAACGTCTGCTGACAAGTAGCCAAATCATCCGGGCCAGCATGTCTTGCATGAGTGATGCGCTCCATCAAGAACCCAATTACCCGATCGTCTTCAGTTAAGTGACCCAGAAACCTTGGCCCTATGCCATGCCCGTCAATCCACTCATAGGCAACAGTTTCGTTCTCAAGATACTGAATCTCCCAATCGAAGCGGGCAAACTTGGCAACAACTACTTGGTCGAATTGGGGGCATGTCACCCCGTTCGCAGCTTCTCGCCTATGTCAAGCTCGGCGTAATCGACGGTCGTTCTGTGCCACTGATGCCTGACTCCTGGGAATCGAGTTCGGGAAGTATGCTTGAAATGTGGCTGGCCGGTATTCGTATCTCTAGCTATGTGCCCGTCGTTCCAATATCCAGGAGGAAAGTCCGGCAGAAGAGAGACCAGCGACGGGCCGAAGCACATGTCCTCCACGCTGTAGAGGCCGGTGTCGATGGTGAGGTACTTAATGGTCCGGCCGTCGACAAGCAGGCGGAAGAAGCTTTGGTCATTTTCATCGACCTCCGCTTGGAGGAGTTCCACTTTTTGTTTGCTCATTTTCGTTGTTCCTGCAAGATGGTCACCAAAAGAAGTGCGATAAAGCAGGCAAATGGCTTGGTAGGCGCAGCGTGTATAGGCATGTGAATTGAAGCGGAATAATTGTAAAACTGGGGGAAAAATAATTCTGCATTTGGTCTTACGCCTTTTGTGCAACGTGAGACCCTTCCAGGGACGTCTGTTGTTTTGGCGCCAGGTACAGCGCACAAGGAAATGTTGTTGGTGGATCAAGAATTATTGACATTCGATCGACGCATTTAGTTGCCGCTTCTCTATTGCTGGTGGCATAGCCTCAAAACACAACTGGATGCGTCCTAGCTGCAACGTCGTAGATCTCACATTCCCCAGAAGTGTGTGATTATACCATGCAAGGAAGCCTAAAACACTATGACATGTTCCGTTTGAGCCAAATAGCCGCCGAAGTGGGGTGCGTTTCAGGGAAGACAGTGCTAGCGTGATATTGGGGTCCTTATTGGAGCTTTGCAATTACTTTCTCAAGGCTCGATATGTATCTACTTTCGAAAGCCTTTAAATAGCGTCGCCAGCGTTTCGTGAAACAATGTAAGTTTCAGTGTTCCTATAATAGGCCAAGTATCAACATGGTATTAGATAGCGTTGACTGAAGTGCTATATCCCAACCAAATTGTGCTTAGTAGATGGTGGTATATAAAACCAGCTTTTCACAGCCAAAATTTACTGTAGATTTGGGTTAAATAAAGTCTTCCGGTTCACGCACGCTCACATTAAATACGACCACACGTATCGAAAGGTAAGTTGAGCGATTTATCGTTTATACCATGGAGAGTCTGACATGGACGGCTTCTATAGCTCCTCTCAAAACTTTTGCAACATCGTATCTTAGACGCTGAAAAGGGTGAAAGATACCTCAATCATACCACTGAAATACTGGGTCAATCGAGACTGATTCATCAAAGATGTGCATCCAATACTACCGCCTCTACACGTGTGGTTGCAGGTGGACTGCGTCGGAACTCGGCCAAAGTCTGTATTGGAAGCTGAGCGAGTACCATGTTAAGTAATTCCAAAGGGGGCAGCTCCAAAGCTCCAAGTGTGTAGATTGGCACAGGGTGGTCACGTCGCCCCTTGTTTACATGACGAGGACTTGAAATGATATCGTCCAAGGTGTGATCTTCAATCTTAGAGAAAACATATTGCAATTCATTAATAGTATAAATTATTTTTGAAGTTGTCCAATTTCAATCCATAGAAACCTTCCAAGAGCTTGTAGTCGTGTTGAATCTCTATTGATTTGAAGTCTAAGAAACCGGGGCAATTTTTATCTGATTATCTTCCAACTAATTATGACCCAACCCTACTATTAGTATTTCCAAATATTATATATCAAACTATATTGCCTGACTATGCCCAATTTTGTATTTGGTGTTGCGAAGCTGTATCTGAATATGGTTGTAAAATGCTGAATTTGTCGGGACCAGCCATGTTGAGCATCAAGGGCAGTCCAGTAAGAAGTAAAACACCGACTAAGTTTTTGTGTTGTATAATGATACATCTGCTCTATTATTATGTGTGTAGTCTATCGTTAAATCTATCCATTATTTTTGTCAAGAACAGTCGCAGGCAAAAGCAATCCCTTATTGAACATATTTTGGAAGCGTCTTCAAAACCCCATCGCGGGAAATGTCCTGCCAGGCCGTGGTGATTTCGTCCACAAACCTCTTGTCGCAGCGCAAGTCGTCACCAAACAGGCTCTGAACGTTGAGCAGCTCAACTGGAGTGCCCGCCCTGGGGCGCAGCTCCTTCAACATGGGCTCAACAACTTCAAAGGGCTCCCTATTGTCATCCGCCCCGTTCAGATACCAAAACCACGCGGCCACCACGAAGCACAAGCGACGGAACGGCCCAGTCACCCAAATCGCCTCTGCAATCGACGGCATAATAAACTGTGGGACCTTGCCCGAGCCATTGAGGCAGATACGCGGCAACTGGTCCATGATGGTCGTGTTGGAGAACCGGTCCATCAGTGTGTTGCAGTATTCATCAATATTAACGCCCGGAATGTTGGGCAGAAGCGGCTTGACTTCCTCCTGCATCATCTGCCACACAAACTTTCGGAAAAGCGGGTTTCCGATGACCTCGTGCACATATTTGAACCCTGCCAGTTGGCCGGGATAGCCCATGGCGGAGTGACTGGCATTCAACAGACGCAGCTTGTGCTTCTCAAACTGCTCCACGTCGTGCACATTTCGGACTACCTGGAGACTGCTGCCGATCTTTTCAAAGGGCGGGCGGCCGTCGGAGAATTGGTCTTCGAGGACCCACTGCATAAACGGCTCCGTGACGACGGGCCATGCATCCACGATGCCGAATTTGTCCACGAGAGCCGCGATGTCGGCCGCGGTTGTCTGGGGCGTGATACGGTCGACCATGGAGTTGGGGAACGCGCCTTGCTCGGCGATCCATGTGGCGATTTCTGGTTTACCGGTGTGCAGGCGTGCAAACGACGTCAGCATGTTGCGTGTGATAGAGCCGTTTTTCTGCATGTTGTCGCAGGACAAGACGGTAAAGGGCTTCAGCCCTTGTTGATAACGTCGCACTAACGCGGCGTAGAGGAATCCGAAAGTGGTACGCGGCGCTTTGGAGTTGGCCGGGTCTAGGTCGTATTGAATGTCTGGGTGCTCGCTTTGCAGCTCATGTGTGTTCTCGTTGTAGTAATACCCGCTCTCCGTGATCGTCATGGAGACAATGTGTGTATCTGGGTGTGCCATCTTGGCGATAACAGCCTCCCGGTCGTCGGGAGCAAATAAGTATGAGTTGATGCTGCCGACGACATGGGCAAAGCTTCCTTGAGACGAGCGCTCGACCACGGTGTAGAGGTGGTCCTGCGAGCGCAGGGCGTCGCGCATGTTGGCGTCAAAGGGCTGCAACCCGACACCGCAAATCGCGTAGTCTGTAACGCCGTGGTTCTGCATCAACCGGTCGATATAAACCGCCAGGTGGGCGCGGTGGAAGCCGCCCACGCCGATATGGACGATTCCCTCCCTGACGGCGCCATTGCGCTTGTAGGTGGGCGTCCTGACCAGCGCCTCGCCGAGCGTGGCGATCTGCGAGAGGTTTGGGCTATTTAGTTTGAGGGGGGAAGTCATTGTGTCGACAATACAGTAGGCACGTATGTATGTATATGCCAATTGTCAATGACTATATGAATCTGGGTATGTGTACGTGAGATGGAACAAACTGATCGAGCACCCCCGGAGCTCCTGGTTTATATTTCAGCAGGAATTTGGCTCCACTTTAAAAAAAGGGACTTTTTATGGGCACGTGTACCATGGTACGGCGTACGTCCACCTACACCGCTCATCCACGGCTTGAGCCTTGCTTATTTTTATTTTTTTTCTTGCTTCTCCTTTTTTTTTTTCTCTTCGGTGGCTTGGATCCTTTGGAGTTTGTGCTATGTACATAGTACGAGCTAGGGAAATGGGAGATGCATCCGGGCTAAACGGATCACATGACGAAGTCAGCTGATAGAAAAGAAAAAAAAAAATAAAATAAAATAAGAAAAACAAATCAATAGTTACGAACCATACGTACATGCCAGGTATGTACGCACTGGCGCGTCCATAACTAGTTCAGCCGATTGACAGATAGGTCCATACGAGAGAACTACCATCACCTTCTCAGATGTTCCGCAGCTGTTGTTGATCATTGATCTTTGATTGGGACCAGATAAGCAAATTTTCGACACAGAGGCCGCGCATTGGGTCTGATGATGTAAATTCGGTCGCCACTGATGGGGCAAGCGTCGCTAGCGAGCTCCATAGAATCCTCCTCCCCATAAAATACTGGAGTGCAGTGGCGGCAGATCAGACACGCTGAAAATGCAGAAACGCAGAAAGCGCTGGAGAAAATAAATTTCTGCCGGAGTTTTGCCTGGCGCTGGTCATGGCCAGACCTGGCGCTGGCTGGCCGCGTGCGGGCCTAAGCCCTAACAAGAGGCTTAACTCAACCAGCCCCTACATTTTTCTTTCCCAATGCAGGCCGAAGCCGCGGTAGGCGGGATGATTATTATTATGATTATGTTGATTATTATCATTGGCAATATTATTGCGACGCCACGAATACCCCAATCACTTCTCCGGACTTGATATCGTGTACATGCTTTATCTCAGCTGACAGAATGATGCAAGTAAGGGATTGGATTGGATTGGATTGATTGATTGTACATGGTATTTGTCCTACGGGAAGCTCTCGCGGAGCTCCGGATGCGGGCTGAGGCCATTCATTCTCCATGCCACTACGTATATAGACGCGGCTGTTAAAGCCGAAGCTAGAGAAGCTGGGCATGGTTGCCAGCTAACTAGTCAATGCGACATCTCATTGAAAAAGACCGGTTTCGAAGAAAATAACGAGGATGGTTGGGAAATAGAAAAAATAATGTGTCGTCTGGCGGGCCGGACTTAAGCCGAGCAGTGGCGGCCCGTGAATTCAGGCACCGAACCGAACAACATTTTGACAGGCCGTTTCCACAAATCAGACGGAAGACAAGCCAACTGATACCAGAATTTTACAGCCGACCAGTCTTTTTGCGTGGCAAAAGCAAAGTCTATATTATCGCACCGACTGACAACGCAGGAGATGCACAGCAGCTAGGTGATGATGGGTACTGACGCTGTCATAGAGCGAATGGCCAGTTCGGTTGAGCACGAAGGCGGCGACGATGATAATGATAATGATAATGATGATGATGTGGACAGAACGAGGAGTTTCAATGGGCGATTGAGCCGATTCTTACACCAGACAGATTTCCCAGCAGCCACGACGAAAACGACATCGATAACGACATTGACGACCACAGCCAGCAGCATCGCGGCTCGGCCGATACACCAGCAGAGACGAATACTGACTCGCTCGCAAACCTCTTCTCCCTCGCAATCAGCAACATCCTCACCACGGCGCAATGTCTCTCACTCTCCCTCGCCGGTCGACCGCAACCGCAAACGCAAACGCACTCAAGACAGCCCCCTCACCCAAACACCTCTTTTCTCACCACCCTCTCGTCTCCGCGACACCATCCCACCAAACCTCACCCTCCTCCTCATCGGCGTCAACCCGGGGCTCCTAACGGGGTCAACCGGGCACGCCTACGCACACCCATCCAACCTCTTCTGGAAACTGCTACACAGCTCCGGAATAACCAGCGTTCGCCACCCGCCGAGCGACACCTACAAACTGCCGGCGCTCTACAACATCGGCAACACCAACATCGTCGAGCGCCCGACGCGCGACGCCAGCATGCTCAGCAAGGCCGAAATGGACGCCGGCGTGCCCATCCTCGAGCGCAAAATCGGGCAGCAACGGCCCGAGGCTGTCGCGCTCGTGGGCAAGAGCATCTGGGAGAGCATCTGGCGGGTGCGGCACGGGCGCGCAATCCGGAAGGACGAGTTCAGGTACGGCTGGCAGGACGAGAGCGAGAACATGGGCAAATCCGCGGCGTGGCCTGTCGGCGCCAAGGTGTTTGTGGCGACCACCACCAGCGGGCTGGCGGCGACAATGAGTCGGCAGCAGAAACAGGAGGTGTGGGATGAGCTGGGCGCGTGGGTGCAACAGCGGCGGAAAGAGAAGCTTGCGTCTGGAGACTAGACTAGCTCTAGCTTTTATCACATCTATATAGATAACTAGATGATTTGAGTCTATCACACGCTAATGAACAACAGATACGTATACGTAGAACCGGGGACCCATCATTTCATCGTCTCGTTTGATTTGTTATATTTGCGAGAGACGAGTCTCGAATCGATGCATGCTAACTAAAAATACAAAAACACCGGTTAACCCGATAACCCGATCCAGTGCATACATGGAATCTGGTGAAAACAGTAGCCAGACTCTTTATCATTCATTCGTCATCAACCGTGAATACAGCCATGCAGTCAGATAGTCGGCTGCGGTAATATTATCAGATAACATGATTAAACCTGGAAGGTATTCACGAAAGAACCGCCGTTCATGACGTTCTTGCGATCGCCCTGGCGTTCTCGGTTCTGTGTACATCAAAGTCAGTCCAAAGTCCAAGTCAAAACAAAGCCAGACAAGAGGTAGATGAAACGTACAGTGGTCTCCTGGATCTCGCCCTTTTCCAGGATCTGCTGCACCACGTCCTCGTCTTTGGTGGTGCCAAACTCGTTCTCGAGCATGGCTTTGCTCGCGCCGTCGAGGATGCCTTGTGCTCCTTGCCTGGTGGATTAGGTTAGATGTGACTACTCAACGACATTTAAAAAAGTACTACTCACTTGTGTGTCACAAACACCTTCCAGCCCGAAACAACCTGTGCAAGCGGGATGGTGCGGTCGTGTCGCCATTGCTGAGCGGCTGCTACGTCATCCACGAAGATGACAAAGTCGTCGGCCTTGCCCTGGTAGAACACCTTGGTGACGTTGTCGTTTCCGCGAGTCATGGTGATAGATGTTTTTTTGTGTTAAATTATCTGTCGAGACAGAACTTAGTCAGCTGTTTTCTGTACGCAGTCCGATGGGTGGTACAGGTAGACTGGATGCCGGCGATGTATGCATGAGAGTGCTGCACTTACTTGATGGAGGTGGAGAAAAGCGTGATTCAGATTGCAGATTCAAAAGATGAGG
The DNA here is from genome assembly GCA_023625935.1 of Eurotiales sp. R13A2. Classification (NCBI taxonomy): domain Eukaryota; kingdom Fungi; phylum Ascomycota; class Eurotiomycetes; order Eurotiales; species Eurotiales sp. R13A2. The sequence goes on along the minus strand of JAMAFV010000006.1, from coordinate 1,964,865 downwards.
AGATGTAGATGAGTGATACAAAGAAGAAGAGAGCGGAGAAAGAGAGACATGGAGACCTTTTGTAGGCGGACTGGCTGGCGATGATGTATGACGTCGACGTCATCGGCGGGCCCGCCCAGCGCGGATCTCCAGGGACGTCCATGCCATGCCTCGACGTGTTCAATTGTTATTACTTTAGGACAATTGCGAGCGGTTATGGTCTGAATTACTGTAGACTGCTACTGTGCACATGACATAATAATTTGTTTGCGCCTGTGTAATAACAATTGTAGAAACCCGTCGCGTGCTCTGCTAAAATATACTACATGTGTCTGCTTTGGCGGGCATTCCTCTCTCACCGACGGTAGAAGAACCTCAATTACGTCTTCGCAGATTAGGACCCACTCCTCATACGCCCGAGGCTTACAGCTCCTTGCTCGCTGCCTCATTATCAGCCAAGCCGAGCAGAGACAGCCATTTCTTCCACCCAGCCCGAGGCTTGTGTTTCTGCTTTGCCTCGTCAGCTTCGTCATTGACATGGTCAGAAACCGACCTGGCTACTCTGTGTCGGATCGAGTTGAAAGCGGTCTTTGTAGGCACGAGCCTCATGTCGTGCGCATCTGCGTCGACAATGTCTCGACTGGTGGGAGCTGGTATTGGTGCAGCTCGAGTTTGACTGCACTTCTCCTCCGCCTTGATTACTCCAGCAACGTCCACTTCTTGTTCAACCGATCCTAGAGTTTCCAAGCTACTGTCAACAGACACCGACGCCGCTTTACCGCAAGACGCAGATCTCCGGCTGCTGAAAACACCACGAAGCGACAATCCCCGTATAACTGACTTGGTTATCATCGTTTGACTCTGTAGGTAGTCGCTACGTCCCAGTGTCATCCCGGGATACGGGAGGATGTCGTCGGTGTAGATGTCTGCGATGCTGCGTTCCAGCTTGACCCGGCTCGACCGTGCAGTCATTAGAATTGTCGGGGTGTTGGTGCTCTGTCTCGCAACAGAGTGAGAACGCGTTAACTCTGCCTCGTGAAGGAGTCGGACTTCGTTATCGTGAAGTGGGTTATGAGTCTTTTTGATGATGATGATGACGACGTCTTGCTCTTTGTGGTGAGGAGAGCCCGGCGACATGCTTTGTATAGAACCTCGCCTTTTGAGGACGAACGACCGACCGTCGGCTTCCAGCGGTTTCAGCGGAATCGATGTGAAGGAGAACCTTCGTGGCTCCAAGGATATTGTCGGAACTTCATTGGGAGGCATCATGGATGCCTTCAAGACCTCTGTCTTCCAGCCCCGTTCCTCTGATATTGATGATGCGCTAAAGATAAGTTCATACCGTTTCTGATCATGCTGAAAAATAGCTTTCCAAGAGAATGGCGTATCGAGACAAGCAAGTCCTGTAGGAAGTATCAGTCACGGTTCTTGCGGTCTGAGTTATGCTCACCTTGTCCGTTAGTCAAAGAGTCAACCGTCATATCGGAAAGATAGATAGATGCAATGAGGGTGAGCTTTCGGGAGTCGCTCCTAGGTTTTGCTAGAACGAAGTAGCTTGGGAATAATATGCACACTAAATACTGTCCAGTGATGCCTGTCAAGGAGTGGTGTGTCACATGGAGGGCTCCACAAAGAATGAACGGGCCTAATTCTTGGTAAACATTCTCGAGAACCATCTACTATTATTAGTTTCACGAGCTGGCGTGCTTGTAACAACATAACTCACTTGGTCACCATAATCGAGCCGTTCATGTAAAGCGGTAGTCTTTCCAATTCGAATACGCAAATTCGGATCCCCAACGACTGTGTTGATTCGCTCCACGGCCTGCACGTTTCTGTCTAGAATTTTCTTGATTTCCGAATATGCCCAGGGATAGCTGGTTTCGGGGATTGTTTTCAACAGCTCGCTTAACAGCAACCGATACTTGCACACTCGTTGCACTGGCTAATCCAAGTTAGGCTTTGTGAACTCCACTCAAAGACTGGAGAGAGCGTACCTTTGCGATAAGATCGTCCATCGTCATTGACTTTTTGTGATTTTCCTTTCGCCTTTGAGAAGAATGCATCGACTTTTGCAAGGCCTCAATCCCTTCGGTCCAGAACCCATCTGCCGGATGTCTCTGGCGCAGAATGGTAATGTCCTCCGCGAGAACATCAAACGTTCTGATGAAAGCTTCGTATAAATCAAATCCTTCGGTCTTCCCTTTGTTAACGTTTAGCCATCATTGCCGTCATACTTCATGTCACTCACCAGTTTGTCAATCTCTCTCGCCACCAACAAAGCTTCAGAAGGATCTGCAGCCTCTTTCCTGAATCCAGCATCGACTCGTCGTTTGTTAGAGCGTGTGAGCAGTGACTGATTCTGGATCTTTCTAATGATGGCAGGCTTGCGATCAGGGACACCATCCGTCCAGTTCTCTGCTGATTGCGGGCTAACATTTTCCAGCTGCGTCTTGAAAGCATCATGCATTCCAAACAAGCGTTCCAAGTCGCGTAGTATAGCTGGTCTCATGGTGAGGTACGCGGAGAGAATCTGCATTAATCCAGTCAATACCATTCACTCCAATATTCTGTAAAGCCTTGCCTGGATGATCGTTTGCAATCCATGAACATAATGCTCCTCAGAGCTGTATATTTCACGCAGAACATGACGACGCCTGATCGCCATGAGCCTCGCGGCTTGAGTCATCGCATCGTAAATACTGGAACGAGTGCTCTCCATCGACTGTCTGGAAGGAACAATGCTGCTGCTAGTGACAGTGTTTGCCCTTGACCTTGGGGCACTTGACGGCGGTACGCTCATGCTTGCTGTTTTCACGGTTCCCAGTATCGACGACGAGCCGCCTGAGACTTGGTCCCAAGGCTTCTTGTCCCAGAGCGACGGGACAAGCTCGCCCCTGTCAAGGAAAGGGCCGTCAAACCATCCATTAACGTACGTCGCAGGTGGATAACCTCGTCTTCGCAGTCGGAGGCTTTCTACCCATCTCGTCCATGGATATGTCGCTCCGGCTTCTAGTGAGGGCACGAGTCGAGGGGGTTCTGACTGAAAGGCGCACAAAAGTTCACTTTGATCTGATGGTTGAGCATCCTCGTCGTCGTCCTCTCCAGTCACCGTGACTGAAGAGTCTTCTGCGTGCGTAGACATTGTCCTGGGTCGCTGGACACGGCTATAGATATTGCTGGTATATGTTGTCAAGAAAAGAAGATATTTCAGGAATGAAGTGGGAGTGTCACTGCGAGGAAGGTGCCCATAGCGTGGAGCTGCCTGATTATGAAGGCACCTATCGAAGGGCTCCGGTGTTTCATGCTGCACATTGCATCTTTTAACCTGGAGGGCTCCATTTTCTTGACATGTATAAATTAGCATTCATCCTGATACTCCATGGCCGACGTACAACATATGCAACGTGAGCATACATATCCGTGTAGACAGGGAAAACAATCTTTGAATAACTCACAGATTTAGATAAGAATATTGTACTTATATTTTTATCTGTATATTTCTTTTACTATCAAGATTAATCGACAATTGGACAACCAGTCAAAGATCAGGAGTCACAAACAAACAACAGGCGGAGGGACCCATTATAATTCCCAGTAAAATCGTTTGATCATCTGTTCCGATATTGTCAAAGTACTCTATATTCTACAATTATATAGTTCTTATAAATGCATAACTAGGATGAGTAAATAATTAAGACTGTGTGCTAGTGTCAGAGAGTGGGTCATGGTATATATAATTGTACAGATTATACAATTGTAAAATCTATGTATTTGAATAACCAGATTAGATACGGTCCACGAATCCAGTGTCCCATAGTTCAATCTCTGTGTTCACAACCCCAATGAAGTCTATAGTTGGCGTAGTGTACTAGTACTAGTACTAGTATGTGCCTATGAACCAGTTACCCTGACCATATCAGGGTCGCTCGACCAGTAGTATATCCAGTGTATTGTTGCTGGCCTCGGCCAAATGACATTGTTCCCGTACCAGTCGCCAGTCTTGTCATAAGAATAAAAGTGGTATGGCTCTGTACAGGCAAAGATGAACTCATAGTAGTTCCAGAAAGCTTTGGCTAGTTTGTAAGCTTTGATGCTGGTGATCCTGGTCTCCTCCGCGGTGGGGTGTCCCCGCATGCCGTCCGCTGGGCCCGTAACTTCCCAGTTGATGTTGATGTCGAGGCTGGTTTTGCTGGCAAGAGCGAGTGTTTCTTCGTTGTTGGTGCCGATAGTTGGGCCCTCGCCGAGCTCCGGAGCCTGGTCTGCGTCAACGTAGTGTTCGGTTTCGGGGTCCCAATCTTGAAAGGATGGCTGTTGCCGCTTCCACCATCAGTCCATATGAAATCATCGCGAAGATGAACTGTGCTGCAATCCGGCTGAGGCCTATCGTCGCTCATGATGACGATTCTCGTGAAGACAAGATATTCAGGGCAGCTTGTTGTAAGGCAAAGAATGAAACAATGTGTATGTTGATAGACATCCCTCTTGGGTGTGAGAGGGCATGTGACATTTCTATAGACATACATGTCCTTTCTGTTCATCAACGCACAATAAATGATACGTCACCAAACAGATGCGCCAGCCATCAGCCAGCCATCAAGACGGATATGTATGCACCAAAACGGATATGCATGCACCTTGACGGCCATGCAACTAGAGCAGTACATCCGGGACTGCCTCTTTGGTAATAGTGAATTCATATGTTACTTTCTTGAATTGTACGTAGCTCAAATAGGTGTATGGGAAACTTGGTGGTGTTTGGAAGGTATCAATTATAATATATTCGGAACGCGGGCCGCAAGGACGGTTTTACGGGGACACGATCAACCCCACATAACTTACCCATGGCTCTATGAACATACGATACGTATATGACGCCTACCCGGCATAAAGCGGTCTGAAGTAAAGCAACGACGTATGGCTCGTTTGATTTATATGCATCGGTTAGATAGGATTGTAAATCGGCCAAGACTGATATCCAAAATTTTGATGCAAGCTTGACACTTAGACTTGTTAGCACTTCTTGGTTACCTTGGTAAAGTATTCTGAAAGATTGGTCCGGACCCTTCTGAATCTATGTACCATTGTTTCCTGGGCCAAAGCGGCGCCAAGTTTGGCTTCGAGTCGATACGAGGAGGAAATATATGAAGGGTCACATGCCCGAGATGATTCGTACTTTTTATCTTTTTTTTTCCAGCGGTCGCCTTCTTTTAATACATCCCATCTCTTTGCAAAACATCGAAACTCGACAGCAAGATGCCTCAAGGATCCTGTCTCTGTGGCAAGCTCAAGTACGAATTCACTGGGGAAGCGGCTGGAAAGGTAAAAAGGAAATTTTATTAGCCATAAAGCTTTGATTACAAGCTCATATGGTTTTTGACTGATAAACATAGGCCGCTTGTCACTGCCTGACCTGCCAAAAGGTCGGCGGCGGAACAAACACAGTCAATCTGTTGATTCCAGAGACCAATTTCCGTCTCACTGCAGGCTCATCCAAGGCGTATACCGTAACGCATGAAAGTGGCATGCATCTGACCGTCCATTTTTGTGACCACTGCGGTGGCACAATCTACAAAACGGCCGATAGCGAGGAATTTAGCGGTTGTGTCGTGCTTCTTGTTGGGACGCTCGACGACTCAGACGCACGCCAGGCAGCCAAACCACAGCAAGAGTTTTATGTCAAGTACCGTGCTTCATGGCTATCTAGTGTAGACGGTGCAGTCCAGAAAGAGGAATTCTAGAATGGACAATGGCCCAATACTGAGGATTCAATGCGTCGCAAACAGGCTAGCTGACATCTGGACCAAAAATGTTTGTATTTCCGAGCTGGTTACATATTGAAATTATCATATCCGGATGAGACAGACAAGAATGAAAGAAGAGTGTAATCTCGTGTATTGGTGTCCAGGTGTAGTTTGTGCTGACGTAGACAGCGGCGGTTGGTTGCCTTGGCGCCTGACGACCCCAGTACACCACGTGACCAAGCGTGTTAGCGCGTCGCTCCTTGGGGTTGTGTGTTTTGATTGCCCGACGGCCAAGCGCGCAACCGGTTAACTTCACCTCCAACTTCGCTCGCTGTCGCCAACTTCGCTCGCCTTTCGCCACGTACGATCCGCAGACACCCCTCGACATGCCTTTGCGCTGCGTTTGAATTTATCTTACAACTAATCTAATATTCTTCATTGCTTAATTTGGCCGCGCTCCATCCAGCACAGCCTTTGTTTGGGTGTATCTACGCTACGATCATGGCCGCCGCCGGAAGGAACGCCATCGGCTCGGCTGCCTGGATTGCAGCTGAGAAGGAAAATGTAACGCGCTTGCTAGAGCAGGAAATGGAAGAGGTGGAATTTCCAGTCCGTCATGAGATGGACTGGCTCAATGAACACATGGCCGAGATCTTCTCGAGAAATCAATTGTGGGTGCTGCCAATGCTGCCCTCAGGTTTCCGGGAATAACACTGACTAGCGCCCGCAGCAACATGACCGAGATATTCAAGACCCCAGGGAAAATGCGTGGCAAGACGCCTCGTACTGCCCGCAAGCGCAACCCAGATGAAGCCCGCGTGGTATGTTACGGAAACTATCTATTATGGTACTGCGTGTTAACGATAGACTAGCCTCTCAGCGATATCTTCTCAACCGCGAATCAGAGATCAAAATCGCCCTCTAAGCCCGCCAAGTCGCCCGAGAAAGCAGTACCTACAAAGTTGAATCAGCACGTATCAGAATCAGTAGCCCGCCAACCTGTCGATCGAGTGCAGGAGCCAACAAAGAACACGCCCGAGGAGCCTATGGACACCTCTCCCGTTAGACCTATTTCCTACCCAGATATAAAGGGCAAACAGCCTATACGAGATATGCAACCCAGTAAAGCGCTCAATTCGTTCTCCACATTCAACACAGATTCGGGCTACCATGGCCTGGGCGACGATGATGAACTTGTGCTACCAAGCACACAGCCTCTTTCCGATACACAGGTTTCTAATGATATACGCATGACCGAAGACTTTCCTCCACAGCCACTTGCAATCACTGCGGTACGTGCGCTGCAAGACAGAAAGAGCGTCTCCGTGGACCGGCGGACTACCGAGGGATCGTTCGTTTCTGCTCAAGAAAACATTGTATCCCGTGGGCAAACGGTGGAGCCGATGGACATCGAAAACGATCGACAAGATCAAGACAAAACTGACGACGACACGCCGCGTCCGTTTGCTAAAACAACTCAAGCGCGACGAGATGCCATGGAAAAGCCTGCAGAGATTCATCAAGAAACTCCACTCGATGCAGACGCTCTTGATAACGATGGTGATATTGCCATTGATGACAACTTCGACGACATCGGGTCACCGTCTGACGGATCAACGCCAGCCCGACCTCCAGTGAGGAAAAGCAGCCTGAGCTTTGCACCATTGCCTGCCCGCGAGCCATTGATGACGAAGAAAAGCATGGGCCCACGAATGTCTCGTACCAGCCATGTGGACATCGTCAAGTCAACGGCCATAGGACGCCAGAGCTACTTTACAGGTCAAATGGAAGGCTCAAAGCCAGCTGTCAGCAGTGTCGCCACAGAGAAGGAGGAATCACGACAGGAAAATACGGAGTGGGATAAAAAAGCACGACCGGCACAGCAGAGCGATACCTACGATACATCTGCTTTACACAATAAGTCGTCAACTCTAAGTCTGCAAGATAAGATCAGCATGCTCGGTAAAAGTCAAGCTCCGAGGACGACGAAATCTACTGCGCCTACGACGCAAATCGCCAACACTAGTCAAGTCAATTATCCCGAACTACCAGGTGCTAAAAAGAACAGCACAGACCCTGAACGTACCGTTCTTGCGTCATCTTCATCTGGTCAAGAAGATTGGATCAAGCCACTAAGCTCTCCATATAAGCCACCAATGACGAAAAGCCAAACTGCAGATATCATGGAGCTTGTTGCAGGACATGATACGGTTGGAAACCTGGAAAAGGGCAAAATCACTCGGACAGAGACATTCCACGACCTTTCCGATAGACGCTCACCCACGCCAAAACGGTCTGTCTTTTCAACATATGATCAGCACAAATCGATTCCTGCAGCCACGCCTCCTTCTCGTCATGCGGTTGAATCCACTACTCCCCTCACCTCTCCAAGGCGACTTGATGGTACATTGAGCGGTCCGAAGTCAAGGTTCCAATCAATCATGAAGTCTGCCAAGAGCCTTTTTTCGAGCAGCGCTAGTATTTCAGCAGCAGCTAAGCTTGAGACGTTATCATCCCCCACTGCTTCGCGGTCGCAACCCAATCTTCAAAACGTGGGAACTAGCCCTGAGAGATATTCTCCGAGCCCAGAGAAGTCACCGGCACGGAAACGTAGCGCGACAGAGACGAAGAGCAATCTTGCCGTAAAACCGATTCAGCTAGATGATCCATTTGACGAGCAGCGCACTCGCCCAGTCAAAGCGGCTCAGAATAATTCCAGGCTAGAAAAACTTCAGAAGGTGCAATCGAAAGAGCGGGATGTGCATGAGACTGCGGATGTCTCATCAAGCAACCAGGCTAATGCGAAGAAAACTCAGCGTGTGCAGGCCCCGGCACGAAAAGACGCAGGGGCTGATACTGATACGGAGTCCAAATTCCCACTTCCCCCTACTACTTCACACACCCAAGCGCAACCTTCACGACAGAGGCCGGTAAAACCTACTCGGGAGGCGACTCAGAAACCGAAACCGCAGCCCATGTCGATCCGCGTGGGCAGTACACTTTCCTCTAGAATAGCGATGCCACCAACAGCCTCGTACAGCCAGGACCCTAGTTCTGGGCCAACGCCCGCGTCAGCCAAGCAGTCCACCTTATCTAAGAACGCTAGCAATTCTTCTTTGCAGACAACGGCGTCGAATACGAGTTTAAAGAGCTCGGTATCTAGCCAATCGCAACGTCGAGCTCAGGCAGCAGCAGCAGCAGAAATTAAGAAACAGGTAATAACTCCACCCAAGAGACATTCGTCTCTTATACTAACGTTCACTTCTAGGAGGAACGTGAGGCGATGCTGCGAAAGGAAGAACAGAAGAAACGAACGGCTCAGCAACAGAAACAGCAACAAGAGGAGGCACGTCGACAGGAGCGAGAGCGATCCGTTGCCGACGATAACACGAAATCGACACAGCGGCAAGCTCTCGACCAACGTAGGCTTGAAAATTCACGTATGCGCCAGGGAAGCCAACCACCAAGGCCGGCCAATGATTTGGTAAGTACCTTACAGTAGTGTAGGTTGGTTATTTAACTGACGAATGTTAGGGGGCATCTATTCAGCAGGAGAAAGCTACGCAAAGAAATGACACAGGCCCAACACGCCCCCCTTCGCGACTGGGGTCATCTATACAGCCTATGGGTCGATCTATTAACCAGCCCCCAAGCAACCCCGCCAAACCAGCCAAGAGACACTTGGAAGAGGAATCACAGCACCGCCCGGCTGTATCGGCATCACAATCTAAAGGTCAGACAGCGGAAGCTAAACGACGGAAGACTGAGGACGAGTACAACCAGCAGCAATACACCCAACCTGCATCTTTGAAGCAACAACCTATACGAAAGGTACGTTGATGACTATATTACAAGCTAGTGTATTTGCAAAACGCGGGGGTCAGCATGGCTAACAGTGGCAAACTAGGAAAATGGGAAGCTTTCGCTTATGGCACATGCCTATCCACCAGCACCTCCACCTGCGGCACATCATCAAACAGGCGCCTCGTTGTATAAACCTGGGTCTGTGCAACCGGGCGCGGCAGGCCCGCAGCTGAAGCATGCCACGCCTCTAGATATGACACAGTACACCAGTGGGAAGATACCGTTTGCGCCGAATAACTCTACACATCCGGGCACAACGGCACACAAGACACCCAGTCACAAGACGCCTAATCCTGGCCCCAGTGCTCAACGTGTGCCTGCAAAGCCATCCCCGCAATACCCACCGAGCGAGAGCATCCATCTACCCGAGCCTCCGACAGACAGTGAGGACGAAGACTCTGACGCAGACATGATGCCGGTGCCGGACTGGGCACAAGGCCCTGCACTTACTGAAGCCCTGGGACACCAAGAGACGTGGCAAGTTGAACGGATCTTCCCACCCATCCCACCATTCTCCATGGAGGAGGCATTCAAGCAGGACAAGAAGATAAAGAAGTTCCGCGAGCGTACAAGCAGCGCTAATTGGGGCGGTCCCGATGGCCTGACTCAGGAAGAGATCACTCGGGACATGGCTGCACGGCGGATAATGCGAGCCAATGGCGGATGGTCATGGAATATATCGTGATAACCACCGGTATGCATGTATTTACGAGTCGAGTCAGTCTGTTTTGGCTGCTGTTATCATCAAGTCTTGACTATTATCTATTTGCGTGCGAGCATTGTGGGCGCGCATTCTGTTACTAATGAGTTTTTCGTGGTCCTGGTTGAACCACCACTGGAGTTTGGACTTTTGGCATAAGATTATTACTGGACAATAGCAGAATACAAGTGTTTTCTGTTTATAAAAAAAAAAAAGAAAGCTTAGTATCGGACACGTAGACATCCCAGAATCAAACGGCATGAACATCCGTGTTGGATTCTAGGGCAGATGGCGGCCACGAGGGCGATCTGCATTAGTTGGACTGCTGTTGCTGTCCGTGCAGTAGCCCCCAAAGCCAATAGACCATCATCAATGACATTTGTGAAGTCGGTAGGTTTAGCACAGATTGAGAGTTTGTTAGAAATCACCCACTGCGTGGCACTTCGTATCGCCGGTGTTGTCTAGCTCTACGATAAGCCATAGAAAGTGTGCGTGTGTGCATCATTTGCATCGGCGTGTTATAACGACATAACACAAACCATGACGAGAAACGAAAAACGAAAAACGGAAATCTCGATTAGTAAATTGCGCCACGCCCCGGTCAAAATTCAAATTTGTCTTTTTTAGTCGGGATGGCGGACAATATGGAGTCACGGGCATGCATACGAGTGATAATTAACAATGCACTTTGCAACTCGCAAGATGTGAACCAATACAATACATCACCCATATACCTATTCGTACGTACGTACAAACATACGAACATTCGTACTCTGCGTACTGCATCGGTAACACGGCGGTGTTTTTTTTTTTTATTACATGCTCGTACCGACATGAACGCACATGCAGCCAAAGCGCCAACCCTGAAGCTGAAACAGATTCTAGCCAGCAGCAGCAGGAGTAGCGCGTAGTTTGGGCATGACTAGACATGCGATGGATGCATGAGGCGTGCATCCATTTTCTTGCGTTTGATGTATGTGTCATGTACGAAAGGACGCCGCGGGGTGGAGTGTAGGGGGGGTAAGGAATATTCTGGAAAAAAACAGAGACGATACCTTGGTGTGTTTCTTTGTTTCTTAAATTAATAGTAAATAATATTATCAAATCATCTCTGAACTTAATTGTGTTTTGTCGTCTGTTAGTGTGGACGAGGATCTAACTAGCACTCAGACACCGGACCAGGATTGACTCGGTCAGCGGTTCATTTTCTCCGAACCACTAACTATGCGATCACCAATACCGCGCTGACAAAATATTAATTAATGCAATAGTCAAGAGACAAAGGGAAGTGACATTTACCACCATTCTGCCGAGGAGCATGTGCGTGTAGTTCCATCTCAGTGGTGAAGTAATGCCATGCTACCCAAGGCACTGGAAATGGGTGAATTAATTCCATTTTACATGCATCACGACGATGCAATTCCCCCTGCAGACACTATACATCCCTATGGGTAGTTAGGCCTAGGCGATAGTGATTAATAAACCAAAAAAATTCTAATTAACTATGTATCTGGCGACTGGACAGAAATGATACCAAATCCGTTTCAACCCGATCTGCCCGCAGACAGCCAGAGCTTAGTGAGCCCTACTGCGTGCGAGGTGCGGAGCGCGAGGCCGGCCATTTGGACGATACGATACGCGATTACAAGCACAGCCAGCCAGCCGCTTGCTGGCGGGGTCAGTGTCGGTACTGACCACTGTCAGGCTGTCGCTACTAGTATCTTGACCACATCATGGGTACATGTCTTGTCGAATGGCTGCATACTAACGCCCTTCAGCGTGTTGGCTATTAGCCCGGCAATTAGCCCGACTAGAGCATTTCGCAGTACGTAGTGATGGTATTGTCTGTTTTCAACTTGTTTCTTCTTTATTTGTTCTGGCGGACAAGAAAAAGAAAAGAAAAGAACGGCTTGAGCTTAAGATTCCTTCATGTCTAGCCCCAAGGGCCTTACCGAACCAGGCCACTTGGGCCCCTTGCTTGGCCAGGGAACGACTAGGAAAGGCTAAATGGTGCTGGTCTAGTCCGAGTAGTAAGTACAGACACACGTACGTGTAAGGCAGGCAAGCACAAGATACATTTGAGTGACAGCTGAGCTTTGGACCCTTTCTGTCTACTCTAGTACCCCCACCCCTCCTCTAGCGAGCCCTCTTATTGTACCAAGTTCCGGTTGGAGCTGAACCGGTAGATGTTGGAAAGAATATATAAGCTTTCTGGTATGTATCTTTCCCCCCCAGCTGTCTCGTTTTCCCCATGCAAGGAACTCCTGCAACTCCTGCAACTCAAGCCATTGTTACAAAGAGCGAACAACCTACCTGAAAAGGTAAAGACTGAACGGAAATACGTGAATTATGGCTTGCCCGCGCTGGCGCCGGCGTTCTCCAGGCTGTTTCTAAGCTTATATATACTTACTTCGAAACACCCTGTCCTTTCAACGTAATTTTACCAAAGGAATACATACCGATCCTCTTTACAGTCATCCCCGTCATCACCAAGATCATAAACGTTGCTACATACGTCTTTACCTGGTTTGCTCTGGCTGTAGGGCTAGGCATGACTCGCGACACGGTTGACTTTTTTTGAGATGTCGCCCCACGCGATTAATGAGAATGAGCTTTCTGTCTCGAGACCCAGTGACCGGGACAATCGAGATAGATGCGCTCGTACAACGGCACCAGTGGCAAGACGCCGAGACTCTCTTGATAGGCATACTCGCAGAATCAGCAAAGCGAGCCGCAGTCTCTTCTCCCGCAGCAGCAGAGGCGGCACAGACTACAAAAAGTCTTGACGACAGTCCTGACATCCAGGCTACCAAGATCATGCTAGCTCACGTATTCCGCCAGGTTGGAAGGTCCCGCGATGCGGAGAAGCTAGACGCCGAGGTCCTAGAGACTCGCCAGCGATTGCTCGGAGCGGACGCGCAGGATACGTTGATGGCTATGTACCACCTCGCCACTGATATCAAGCTACAGCCTGAAAGGCTGCTCGAAGGCTTGATTCTCGAGAAAGATGTCCTTGAAGTGGCTGTGCGGGTCTATTGGGTTGATGCTTTTGAAGGCAAGAGCCGCCACGGCAATCATGTTTCTTCTTCTTCTTCTCCTCCTTCTTCATTACCAGCTTCGAAATCAATCACAGACGGCTCACCGGCCATGGATCTCCTCGTCCGCATGTGCCAGTTAGCCGATACGTTCTTTGCACAGAACCAGCCTGCGTACGCCGCCAGATTACACGAAACTGTGTTACGTCTGTGTACAGTGTCGCTGGGCCCGGGACATCCTTACACAATTGCAGTCATGGACAGCACCGGCAGAGACTACGTGTCACAAGGCCGGTTTCCGGAAGCGGTGCGTCTGCTGCAAGATGCCGTGGAGGCGGGCAGAGTGCATCTGGGTGCTCGTGATGCCACGACACGACGTTGCGTCGTCCATCTCGCGGAGGTGCACGGCCGCATCACCGCGGAAGGAGAAGGCAGGGTTCCGGATACAAATGCAATTGCTATCTTGGAAGAGGGGGTTCAGATACTGCAGGAGAGCATCGGCGCCGAAGAAGCCGACACAGTATCGCTAAAGTACTATTTGGCAGTGGCATACGCGCGTCTGGATGGCCGCTTCAGAGACTCGGAAGCCTTGCAGGAGCAAGTCCTGCTTTGGTGCCGGCAACGTCATGAGCTGGGCGTTGACACTGAGACTGCAAACCTGATGGTACGCAATCTTGTGTTGATGTATCGTCAGCTCGGCATAATGGACAAAGCGAGGGAAATTGAAAATGAATTCGGACCAATCCGGCGGCCGAGCTCTTGACTTTTGTTACTGTTACTAGTTAGCGATTTGGTGTAATATTTTCTTGCCATATTATAATAATATTAGTCGTCGTTTGTCGTTGTTGGTCTTTTCTTGGTCATGTCTGACGGATCGGCCGCTCCGTCAAGCCATTTTAGCCAGGCACAAACGAGCGTCACCCCCGCGAGTCAGTCCCCAGTTTGAAGGATTTCCAATGTCACTCGGTCAGTTAGTGTGGCCCCTTCGTCTGAAACTTTTGTGTGAGCGACCTATGGCCTCACGGAAGGTTGATCCTCAGAGCCCACCGGACGAATCCTTCGCTTCCGGCCCGAAGCCCGGCTACCGCACTTACAGAGCCACAGCTATAAAAGCAGTGTGGTGCATGTAAACTAAGGGCATCAACGTTATGATGACGACCGGAAAGGATTTGCATACATTCCTCCAGGAACTGGGAAACTGAATTGTCGATAGGATCGGTTTGACTGAAGTCTGGACGCTAAGTAGTCGAAGCTAGGGTCCATGCTGCCTGTGTTGGGGACCGTTGGTCGATGGATGAAACAGCCCTGGAACAGGTGGAGTTCGTGATGTGACGTAACTAGCATACTCTAAGTTTCTATGCTCGTATTGGCTGTCCACTCGCAGTGTAGACATAGATTTTTTTTTTATTTCGAAACTCCCATAGGACGGAGTGCGTATAGAGTATACACAACGAACTTCCCGCCAGCTTCTCGCGATGGAACGGTTGGTCCCGAGAGTGTGGTAAATTAAGAGTGACGTCAAGGATCAATTCCTCTGAATCAGCAATCTTAGTGCGTGCATTATTGGTCCCTTGGTTGCGTACAACGGCATTTCGGCATAGCCTGAGCCGCCATATATCTGATACGGCGGCTTGTCTAGGATTCGGCGCCTGCTGTATATTCTACATTTTAATCATTGAACGATGGATGCATCTTCCGCGTCAACGACGCCGGTGAATGCATGAAGAGAGTTGCACGGCTAGTGATGACTTGTAACTAATCTTAGCCAACAATTACTTCGCATCCACTTCCTTTATGGGTAAGCAACGGGGTACTTTACCGCTATTACACGTGGCCCATTAATGCACTAACAATAACACTACGCCATGGGTCCGAGTTACTTACCTTGTACAAATTCAGCCCCAAATGCTAGTGAGGTTGGCGCGTGTAGACTAAATCGTCGATTAATATCCACAAATTTGGAGTTAATAAGTGAGCATACTTCCAGCATGTAATTTGCTTGTTAAATGTATGGCAATACGTAGATAACTAACATACGTATTGCTGGATATCGTAATACGCGTGCATATTGCCAAAATAGGCAACTTTTTGGTTTGACGGACTTCCAAATGAGGAAATTTTTGCTTGCTTGGTTGAAGCCCATGCATGTTGACTATACGGTAAAGACTACTAATTTTTGGCGAAACAAAACATCACTTCTTTCGCAGGTCTCATATCGTGAACACTCTGTATCATGTAGAGTCATGCCCCTAGGTATATGGGTATCCCCGCACTGGTCGCAAGCAGGGCAACCAACCAGCGGAACAGTGCATACACATGGAACACCTGGTAATGACATTCGCACTCTTATATTATCATCCCCTAATGGTGTGAATGAACGAACAGATCAGCTGCCACAGCGCAATGCATTGCGCTCATTAAAATTCGTCGCATGAAATACCCAAACGAAGCCCTAACTCGGCCAAGCTGATATCAGCTGGTTGCCCGAACTGAAATCCCCGCTTTCCATTCATTTTGATCATCCACAATGACCCTCTTGCTTGCCGCTCGGCCGATATAGCATCAGCGTCTATTGAAGTTATTGACAAATAAAATGTATATTGCCCTGTTTTATAGACTCGGTATGCGCTACCGCTTGAATGTGGCTGCTTAGTGAGGCGGCAGTCTAGGGTAAACCTTGTTACTTTCTCAGTTTGATGGATGCACGTTCGGTCACTATCATGTTTACCACCTTGTGTACGCGTATTGAATAACCTACAATTTAAAAATAGCCGTTTAAGAAATCCAAGTATGTATTCTGCATTACATGAAACTAGTAATACGTGTTCCAAATGGACGGTTCGTACAAGTCCAAAAGTACATTGTCAACGGCCTATCAGACAACGACAAGAGAATATCAGATGAAGAAAACGTAACAAAGTTCGAAGTGCGCAAATTAAGTAGATTAGGAGCTGAAAAGTATATTATACATCTTCATGTAGGTGCTTTGACCCATTTTACGATGTATCTGGTACGGACTCGGTACCCTAGATGGATGGATTTGGGGGCCAGTTTGTATGTGAACCTGACGTCGTAATTGCCATCCCGCATGTACGTATTTACAGATGGATGCATGCATACGTACAGTCAGGTAATAAATTTTGAGCTAATTGTAGTCAAGTTCACTAAATATCATGTATACGAAGTCTAGCGAGTCGGCATGAACGGGTTGTGTTGTCAATTCAAGAATAGTTGATGGTTTAGTTCCGTAAAGTTATACTTTTCCAAACACTACATGAAATGGAACGATTACATAGACAACGCTTTTCGATATTACGATGTTCAAGTATTAGTTATATCGATGAGATAACCATAGAAATGACCAATGGCTTGGACTTAGAAATCATACACTGGTACTACCATAGGGCTTGTACCGAGAGGAGCCGTATTTAGAGCTTGTAAAATGCCCCAAGACTGCTAAACTAGGATTCTAGAAGTACGACAAAATTGATCCTTGAGGATCTGTAATCTCATTTAATACGGTGCTTGATGGAATATCGACTTATTAAATAATGTATTTAGAAATAGAGAGCAAGTATCCAGTTGCGATTGGTACATGCTTGTAACATCTACAAGCAAAGAACGAAGGATAGATAAAAAGTATATGGATTCATTTTGTGCTTGGTAGTTTTCGAATGCGAAATTGATATTTTTCTGCGTTCTACCATATTAAATAAGCGAATGTGAATCTTAATTTATTTAATTTCAGATATTCATACATGCACCTTCCACCCGAGAGAGGATTATAATATACTCTAAAAAGAGCTGAAATCAACTCGATGGCTCGGTCAATTATAGAATAGTAAGATGCATCAATGACGCCGTTTTCAGAAATGGCTTAGCTAGGATACAAGAGTTGCTTGTGTCTGACTAGCACATCAACGAGATGCTTGAGTTTTCTTAGTTTTGCTGTCGCAGAAGTCGATCCAGAGACCATTCTTCTGATTGCGAAAGATTTATTGTAAGGTCAACGACAGTGCGATGCGCACAATGCACGTGAAAATAATATGAGTTAAATAGAAAGCAACAAATTCCAGCAGGACCTACTTAACCACTAGTCAAGTTGATAAACTTCTATATAAATAGTAAAACCTAACAAAATTTTGCAAAAATATAACACATACTTTTTTTTATAAAATGACAAAAGATTTTAGAAGGTATAGCCGAATTGTCATCCATACGTCAATTCCAGCATCGTGACAATTCGAGTAGATCTTCTCATCTTCAGGGAAAACCAGACAATGGAGGCATCCAAGAAAAACTCTAAGATCTTTGGCGTCAAGTTGGAGCTCTCTCCGTAGTGCAGTTTGCCATTAAATGGCCGTTCAGATCCTATAGAAATGGGAGGTAGAATATCTACAGTCTTTTCTTTCTGCAAGCCGAACTCCAGGGAGCAGTAAATCTCGATTAGAAATTCCCACTCGAGAAGAATTGTCAAATTTCCGTGTTTCTCCAAAGATGACATGTCGAGAGTGTACAATTCTGGAGATTTGTGGGATATCTTACTTCAGTATAGGCGCGTAGCTTGGAAGTAATTTCGACCGATTGCCTCTTCTCTTGATGACCCATAATTTCGCAATTGATGCTTGCCATCTTTACCACTTGTTCTAGTAGAGCCTGTGCACCACTATTGAGAAGGCCATCTTCAATATACATACAAATAGCACTTACTAGGCTTCCGATTTTCCCTATAGTATATGAGTTGGCCAGCTCGGTTACCGGATACGTTATATAGTTTAACTTCAATTTTGTAATCTTCTTTTCATATTTTGCACTTTTGTTGAGTTATTATGTTATAGAACTGGCCATTTAATATGTTTATTGGAGTGGCCAACGCGGTGGGATAGCCAACTCAGTGGGATAGCCGACCCAGTGGTGGATTACGTTATAAGACTAGATTAGAAATCATATACAGGCTTGGGTCTTCTATTTAGCTAGCTCTATACGCCAATGCACCTACAGCCTTGGAGTCCAGTCATTATAATACAGATATTCGTGCTTATAAGCACGCTCACCACGTAAGACAGGTGGACCGCTCTTGCTACGATATCCTACGCTTCGTGATACGGGGACATCACGTACCTAAACCGACGCCAGCGCTTATGCTCATTCCTATAGCCTAATTGTTAACTACAATAAGAAAATATAATCTTCTCGGAGAAGTCAGCCAGCAAAGAACCGCACCTGGTTCCCATCCTTTCCGCAAGACCTCAACAACATGTCATCCACTCAGTTGCAACAAACCATAGTCGTCGTTGGCGCCACAGGAACACAAGGCTCTGGCGTCGTTCGGGCATTACTGAGCGACGAACACAGTGGTCCTTGGTTTGTCCGAGCTCTTACCCAAGATCCCAGCTCAGACAAAGCACAGAAGCTTTTATCAGAATATCAAACTACTGACAATCGTCTGAGCTTGGCCAGAGGCACGATTTACGATGAAAATAGCCTACGGAGCGCCTTTATGGGTGCACACGGCGTCTTCGCTATGACCAGTGAACGGTACCCTGGTAAACGTATTACTGAAGAGGCGGGGTTGAAACACGAGATTGATACTGGGCGTAACATAATCTTTGCTGCCAAGGAGTGCTGCATCAAGCATTTGGTGTTTAGCAGCTTACCTGATACTGTCACAGCGAGCAACGGCCAGTTTAAACGGATACATCACATGAACAATAAGCACACTATTGAGCAATTGGCAAGAAAGGAGCTTGATGGGTTTACCTCTTTGATGCCTGGTGAGTAACGATTTAGGGTTAAAATTTCGAAATACATTCGTGGATTACTGACGTGTTCGTCATGTACAGGTTTTTTTTACAACAACTTGGTCTGGCCGCAGTATTGCCGGCTTCGAGGTTTGTATCCCTTTCTGATTCTCCTGTCTTCAAATGACATATCGACGCCAGGACTAATGCATTTGTTTTTCAGAGGATGGCGTGGTACAATTTTGTATGCCTCTACCTGGGGATAAATTGGTCCAATGGACGGATCCTGAACTCGACATGGGCGCCTTTTCCGCTAGTAAGAGCTCCCATCCCTATTCAACAGATGCCTAGCAAGTCAATGCTGACAACAACTGGAAGAGATATTTGGCTTAGGTGTTGAAAAGACCAAAGGGAAAACTTATCTTGCTTTAGGTCCTCGGATAACCCCCGAAGGCATGGCGAAAGCTTTCACGCGCGTTACTGGAAAACCGGCCGTTCACTCTCCAATCTCGTTCGAGGAGTTCGGCCAATTGAGCTCTGCGCTCGTTGGCCCAGCGTTCAAGGAAGACGCCATTGAAATGATGCAATGGGCTGCTATAGCTCCGGCTGACAAGACCTGCTATGGAGCCTTTGAGCTAGAGGTTGAACAATCTAGCGAGGAGCTAGGTCTTACTGGTAGCTCTTTTGAAGATTGGCTGAGGCGTAGCGGATGGACTGGTCCTTAGGTGTATTTATTCTCCGAGATTGAGCTATGAAGCGAGAGATTCAATTGACTACATAGGCTTACTGACCGCGTCGATTCACTCAAACCGTCATTCATCTTGTTTTCAGGTCAAGGGTGAACGTGTATAGAGATGAGAAAATGGCTCATGCAAATGGGCTGAGACAAACACTTTTCTAGCAAGTCTAGGCACATGACAGTTCCATCTTCGTCGTGCTTAGAACTGACTGTAAGATTCTTACTTCTTCCTTTCACACTTGTATTTAGACTCATTTTCTAGAGTAGATACAGGTATCACAAATCTGTTTCTGAACACCTCTATTGGGCCTTATTTCGACTCTGCCACTCCTCGTGTAACTTGGTCTGCTTCTCATGTTGCTTTATCAGCTTTTTCTTTGCACTCTTCGTAATCTCTTTCCCATCAACGTCTTTCGTCGGAATTCCAAGCTCGTCCCACTCCGAATACAACGTTTTATCTTTGAATAACTCTCCCGGGCTGATTTTCGCCTGCTCATCTCGGGCCAGTTGCTTTTCCAAATTTTCGGCTTTCTGCTTCGCCTTTGCTGCGGCTGCGGCAAGGGCAGAGGCCTTCCTCTCCGCCAGCGCTCTTCGAAGTGATGCGTCGAGCGGCCGAACAAGGGCCGGTGAATCTTCGCGGTCCTCAAGGTAGATGTCGAGGGAAAAGAGTTGTACGTCGCGGAAGTCGTCGCAGAGACTAAGAATGTCCTTTTTAGACGCATTCTCAGAAACTAGATTCTGCATGCTCGTGCGGAATTCAGTAGCTGCAGTGTAATAAGGGCTAGTAGTTTCATCTGTTTTTGGCTGGGGTTGGTTCTTTTCTATCAGCTCTCCCAGAGCCTTGTTGTCAATCTTTTCTCCTGCGGACAAAACGTGCTGTCTAACGTCGTCCCGGAGTTTGGCGGCAGCGTAGATGGGTCCTTGTGCAGCAAGTGGTATTTCGAGCCCATGCCAAGCGAGGAGTTGAGCATCAACTGCCGGTCCTTGTAATTGGTCACCTTTACCCTGTCCAAGCACAGCTTCTTCACCCTCCGGATTGAGACCGAAAACAGTGACAATACGCGCGAGCCACGCTGAAACAGCCAAAAGATCTGTATCAGATAGGCTTGTCATGTTGTTGCATTCACTGACTAATTCTGATATGATCCTCATGGCTGTTGGGGTATCAAACGAATCGCAAAGTGCTTCATGTAGTCCAGTTTTTGCCTTGTCTAGGGATGCCAAAGCAGATGACTTGTTCTGTGTAACGTCTGATTCTGCTGTGGCAATTTTTGTGGATCTCGCACAATCGAGAGCTTGGAGGAAAAAGTTGTTCATCTTTGACTCCCAGGTCACTGCAGTCTTGAAAATATCATCCGTAATTTCAACCTTGTCATGCCATGCGCCAAGTAAGAAACATATTCGTAATAGCCGAGGAGTCCAGTCCGGGCGCTTGAATAAGTCCCTTAGAGTAATGAAATTCTTGAGGCTCTTGCTCATCTTCAGGCCCTGGATCCCAAGATGTCCTGTATGAAGAAAATGGTTGACCCAAGGCGCGGATTTCTCCTCAGTGGACCAATATGCTGTTGATTGTGCGAGCTAAATAGCTGTATCAGCGACTGCCTTCCCAAGTTCGCAGGTATGGAATACCAACCTCGTTATCATGATGTGGGAATCGTAAATCTTCGCCTCCTGAGTGAATATCGATTTCAGATCCCAGTACTTCCGAAGCCATCACCGAGCACTCTAAATGCCAGCTGTAAAATGTTATTAGTAGAGTTATGAAGATTTATCAAGCGTAATTTCTTACCCTGGTCTCCCTCCAACCTTGCTCCATGGTGTCGGCCATGCAGGCTCCCCTGGCCGACTACCTTTCCAGAGCGCAAAGTCAACGTCGTTACGCTTAACAGCCGACTTGTTCGCAAGAGAACCTTCTCCATCCGCCCGAAGTGCTGAGTTATTCCGGTTTCCTGGTTCCAGACGCGGGTATGGATGCCCGGCTTTTTCAAAGGCAGCGATATCGAAGTACACCGAACCATCGGCAGTCGGATATGCGAAGCCTTTAGTAATGACACGTTCAACAAATTTTATCATTTGCGGGATAAATTCAGTAGCGCGAGTTATAACATCAGGATCGAGCACGTTCAAGGCACGCATGTCGTCAAAGTAGAGCTTCTCGTACTTTTGCGCGATGCCTGTGAAGACAGCATGGTCTTGGGAGTCGATGGTAGCCCCGTAAAGAGAGTCAAGATATGGGTGGAGAACATCTTTCGCCTTGAGGAGGAAATCCGATACGGCGGTGCTGTCCGACGCATTCTCCAAAGCTACCAGAGCGTCGATGCCAGATTGGCAATTCTTCATGTGCATTTCGAGCTTGGCGGTCTGATCAGTCTGCTCGCCGGCGGCGACATCAGGGTACAGCCTCTTCGCTTCCACCGAGTACGCCTCCAGTGCTATGTCCGTAGGCAACAGCGGTAGGTTTGTTGACAAGTAGTGCTTGATCGCAGCCCTTCCTATCGATCTCGCCTCTGTTACGGCCTTGGTCTTCTCCATGCTCTCCAATTCCTTTTGTAGCCTTGTTCCCAGATATTGATATCTCGATCGCAAGATGATTTTATCATCAATGTCGGTGACGTTCATCACGAACCGCACCGAAAATCCGAAATAGTCGCGCATTATACGACGGAGAATATCGATCGATATCGCGCTTCTGCAATGACCGAGGTGGGCCTCATCGTATACCGTCGGTCCGCAAGTGTACCAAGTTACAGTTTTGCCATTTGGATCTAAGGGCGAGAATGAGGTCTTCTCTTTAACCAAGCTATCGAAGACACGAAGGGAGGTTGGCGCCATCGTGGCGCAAACTATTGTATTGATCAGTTGTTGTCTCGCCTGTGAAAAAAGAAAAAAACGAGAGAAGCGATTGACTCACGTCGAAAGTTGTTTAGCCGAAGTGCGCTTGCTTTGAATTGTCTTATGGCCACTGAGCCCAAAAAGCTAACAAGCATCCTTCGCTTTCAGGTGAGTCACGCTTCACCCTTGATGCGCGGGGGTTATTGGCACAAAAGTCACGTGCTTTTGGATTTTTCGTCGTCAGTCAACCCCACATCTGTTTGTTTTCTTTTTCTTTTTTGGGTCACATTTGACAATTTTTGGGTGGCCTTACTTGCTGGAATCATATTTTTTTAAAGCGACGTTTATTGGCTGATTGGTTCACTAGCAAATTTCTAGCCCGGAATCTCATAGCAACGGCCTACCGTCATGTGACTTTTGCACGCCAATTTTGACTTATTGCTGATGTTCTAAGTATAAGCTGACAGTTTAAGGCTATTCCTGCTGATGCACTAGATGAAAGCTGACACTTTAAGCCTAGTACAGCGGCCTAGGTATAAATAGAAAATCTAATAGAGCCTAAGTAGGATATAACTACATATCAAAGATCTATAACTACTACAGCTATTTTTAAACTAATGTCAGAAACTTTGACAGTCTAAAAGTTTTAGGCTCGCCAGAGCGAGGCCGGTGTTTTGGACCGTTACGAGCTAATTTTGGGGCGACACGACCTGTGGGTAAGGTTAGGTTAGGGTCATTGTACCATGTTCCAGTGCGCAGATAACCCTGACCCTAATATACTCGTAACATTTGTTTTCTAGGGTCAGCAGACGATCTCGCCTGGAGAGATGCAAACGCTCAAAGCCCAGTCAGCACAAGAAGCTAAACACAGTAAGACAGAGGGGAACAGCTCGCCATTATGAGGTTGATGAGGTTGATGAGGGGCTTGGTCGTCGCGAGATCTCCCAAAAGCACGCAATGCGTCCATCCCGCATGATCACCCATCTATCTGTCTATCTTTATATTTCGATAACCTCGTAAATCCATCTTGCCAAGTTTCACATATACTTACTGCCCTTAGCCAACATCTACAAATACGTTATATAATCGCAGAGAGTGTGCCTTTCTCTTCTCTCTGTTGCTCGTTGGAACAAGTAAAATGGCTAGGCGATGGTGGAAGAGTGACAGACAGCAGTTTCGCTCGCTAGAAACATCGCGACTTTTGGAGTCTCATGACGACGAAGTGGAAAGTCATGTTGCAAAGGCTTCAAGTGAGCTGGCAATTCTTGAACAGCAGCATAAACAATATGACACAGTTATTGTGACAACAACAACAAAAGACAGCTCGGACGAGGCTGTCGGCTATGGGTACAACGATAGCCAAAATCCATTCCTTGATCCAGAGGTTGCTGAGCACTGGCGGCTCACATATGAAAAGTCGAGTTATGAATGTCGCCATGTTTTTGATCCCACACTGTCCTGGTCCGATGAAGAGGAGAAGCGGATTGTCCGACTGCTTGACCGGAGGGTCTGTCTTTGGGCTGTATGATCGAACTTTCTATATACAATGGTTCTTACGCGCGTTAATTTACTTCTAGTGTATCATGTTCTTCGGACTGCAGGTTGATCGAAATAACCTCACGCAAGCAGTCTCTGGTACGTTTCTGCAGGATCTGAATTTAAATACTAATGGTACGAAAGCCCTGTGGATCAGTCGAATGGTCAATACGAATCATTAACAGACTAATTCAAATAACAGACTACAATTGGGGCAACACAGTCTTCAAATTCTCTTTCCTGATAGCAGAACTACCCTCCCAGCTACTTACCAAGAAGATGGGACCAGATCGATGGATCCCCATCCAGATCGTTCTATGGTCTCTCGTTGCCATCTCTCAATGTACTATCACCAGCAAAGGAGCCTTTCTTTTAACTAGGGCTTTACTTGGTATACTTGAGGTAGTCTTTCCAAGATCAATTTTTCGGCTTTGGTATTTCGCTGACCCGTGGTGTTAGGGCCCCTTTATATCGGAAATGATCCTATTTCTGTCTTATTTCTACACATCCAAGGAGCTGCCAATCCGATTGAGCTTCTTTTGGGCCACCTTGTCGGTGACTGGGATTGTTACGTCTCTATTAGCTTTTTCCATTTTCCACCTCAACGGCCTTCACGGCCTGGCCGGCTGGCGATGGCTGTTCCTTATCGAAGGCCTAATCACTCTACTGATCGGACTGGTATCTTTCTTCATGATGCCTGCATCAGCCGTGCAGACCAAGACCTGGTTTCGACCCAAAGGATGGTTTAACGACCGCGAACTGTCCATCGTTGTCAACCGTATCCTGCGCGACGATCCTTCCAAAGGCGGCATGCACAACCGTCAAGCAATAACATCTCAACTGCTCTGGGAGGCAGTCTCTGACTACCACCTCTGGCCGCTCTACATCATCGGGCTCCTAGCATATATCCCACAATCAGCTCCTAGCACATATCTCACGTTAACGCTGCGCTCGGTGGGGTTCAGCACATTTACTACGAATCTGCTCACCATCCCATCCAGTGTGTTTAATATCTGCTCCTTGCTCCTTCTCACACGCTTGTCGGCGCGCTTCAATGAGAAGTCACTGGTATCTATGTTGCAGCCAATATGGACTTTACCTTGTCTGATTGCACTGAGATTCTGGTCGGGGCTTATTGACGATGCCTGGGGGACGTATGCGTTGGTAACAGTGCTTCTCAGCTACCCCTACTGCCACGGTATGAACTGCGATCATCACGCATGAATATTTGCTAACGATACAAAGCCATCGTTGTCGGATGGACGTCGCAAAATTCCAACAATGTCGGCACGCGATCTGTCTCAGCCGCACTATATAACGTTTGTACTTCATATTTCACTTTTATACTCTTCCCTCCTTACAACAACTAACTTATCCACTGTTCCTCAAACAGATGGCAGTCCAAGCCGGTAGCATTATTTCATACTCAATCTATCGTGACGACGACAAGCCCAAATACCACCGCGGCAACACCGCTCTACTGACGATCAACATTGTAGTTATCGGAATCTTCCTAGCTACGAAGGTTTATTACGTCTACCAGAACCGACGAAGGGACCGACTCTGGGGTGCCATGACGGCCGAGGAACGGAGTGACTATGTTAGATATGCGAAGGTGCAAGGGAGCAAGAGGCTAGACTTTAGATTTGCTCATTGATTTGGTTCCTAGATCTTTGTTTTTTCTGTCTCTGCAAGTAAATCCAGTCTTACCTGGATATCGATGCATAGCTCCTGTTTTGGAGCTACAGGAGGAATGTTCTTTAGCACAGCTAATAGATTTAGTTTACTTGTTGAGAACATAAGCGCACCGTTTCAAATATAGCAAGAGAAATACAAGTATCACAGCAAATTAAGCCTACTTAGAGAAAGCGCATAAGCAACATGTACACAATACTTCCTGCTCTTAAGAGAGAAGAGTAGCATTCACGGTCTGAGTCGGCATTGAACGCCGTTCTTCAGCTTCAACGACAACGTAATCTGCTCCTGCAACTCCAAGCTGTCCAGATTCTCGATTGACGAAAAGGATGTCAAAATCCGAGCAATGGTGTATGAGGTCTCAGTCATAGCCAACCTCTGACCAGGGCATGATCTAGGCCCGCCATTGAAGGGAAGATATCCCCAGCCTGGAAGCAATTTCTCCCACCGCTCTGGACGGAACTCATCGGCGTCTTCCCCAAACAAATCTTTACGTCGATGCATTACATAGGTACTGTATGTGACAACGTTATGCTTGGCTATGAACAACGGCGATTTCCCGTCTGGACCTCCACCGACAGGAAGTACAGTGTCTTTGTGTGCCACTCGGCTGTTAGTTGCAATAGGTGGGAACATTCGTAGACCTGGAATATATTTCGTCAGTTTGAAGTTTGCTTCATGTTACATACAAATAGATAATACTAACACTCTTGGATAAAGTACCGTAGGTAGGTCATATTCATCAGCGCCTCGTAGGTAAGAGGCTCGCAGTAATGCTCAAGCACATGGTTGCGGAGTCTTTCCCAGAGTTCTGGATTTCGGGAAAGCATGTGGAAGGCGAATGCGAGCAGACCCGGGGTTGTATCAGCAGCTAGTAGCATGTTGACGATGTGATCACGGAGTCTTGTTGGGTTATCGGTTGTTTTGGCCAGTTCATCGATGAAGAGATACTTCTGCCGTTCTCCACTTGGGACGTCTTTTCCGTCGGGGGACATTAGGGTTTGTTTGCGACGGAAGTCGAGAGCCTTGTCTACAAACTGTTGGGCAAATTCGTGTACCACAACGCAGCATCTCTTGAACTCCCTATCATAGTGGAACCACATCAAGTTGCCTAGCCGTAGACGCTGAATGGTTGATTCGGCAGCGTAGTGAAGAGCGTCATAGAAATTGGTTACGTGTTTAGTTGGCTGATCGGATAGGAGACCGACAGACTCGCCAAATAAGAGCTCACTGTTGGTATCAAGTGTCTAGTCCCTGAGTTAGCCTGCCAGATGTGATATAACATACTCGTATTCATCTTGTATACGCACCAATCGGACGAAGAGTGCCTGGAGATCGGTTTCATAGTTGTCTTTAGTGATTAAGGAAATGAGCTGATCAACATGTTTCTTGTAGATGGACATATCTGAGACTTGAGCGCGATTGAAACTGGGTCGAATCAGTGCTCGTTGATGTGACCAGGTCTCGCCATCCGTCGTGAAAATGCCCTGCCCGAGGAGCGGACCAGCACTTCGCTGTCGCAAAGGTCCCATGCCAAAATCATCAAACTGGAAAGCCAACACATTGCGAATGAGATCTGGGTCACATGTGCTGATTGTCCTTCGAAAGTACGTGTCAGTAGTATAGGTGATGCCGCCTTTGTCATGACGAGTCTTGAGGAGATCAAGAAAGCGATGCTCTTTGGCAGCCTTTCGGTTCTGGAGAACAAGATCTGTACCAAAGAAGGGGTCTTTTTGGTGAAGCTTTGGGGCTGGTAGACAGCAATGCTTCTTTTTCAGAAGACAGCGGCGTCGATAGACGAGCAGTACATTTAGGATGAAGTAGAGAAGGCAGGCCCCCACTGCAACGCTAGCAATATTGACATGCACAATAAGAGGTGTCATAGCGACTTTTTCTAAGTTGCTGGTCGATTTGATCACAAGTCGATTTAAATATCATGATACGAAAATCGAGGAGGTTTCTGCGCTTTTAAGCTCTCTCAGACGCACGAAGGCCCTGTGAATTGGTCACACTTGGTCACGCAAGTTGAACTTTCTATTCAAAGGTTATGGGTGGAGCCAAGACGAGCAAGATCCGAAGAGATACGTGAATATAGTAGCATGCTATGTCAAACTAAGCAGATCGGCGGGGTGCGCGATTGTTCTGCATTCCTACAATGAAATTCAATGACTGGTGTGCACCACAAACCGGATTAATGGATAACAAGCCAGTAGGAAGTTCATATAAGCACAGGAAATGCATTTCCGTGCCTTCTGTTATAACATGAAAGATTAATCGATTCATGCCAGACTCTATATTTGTTTGATTTGTCTATCGGTGCGCAACCCGCGCTGGGGAGGCGTACTATATGGTTTCTTTGTTGATCTCTTACTCTTACGCTGCCACTTATCCTCGAGATACCCTGGGACGAGTCAGTGAGGCTTGCTTGTTCATTGTTAAATGAATGATCGTGTGGGGATCTGCGATGCATGGTTGCGTGGATCGATTCAAATCGA
This sequence comes from Eurotiales sp. R13A2, assembly GCA_023625935.1. Classification (NCBI taxonomy): domain Eukaryota; kingdom Fungi; phylum Ascomycota; class Eurotiomycetes; order Eurotiales; species Eurotiales sp. R13A2. The sequence continues at coordinate 1,936,505 of JAMAFV010000006.1, read as the reverse complement.
TCCTCCGTCATCCGCTTGTTCCCGCTGGTATGCCGCGATAATGAACGAGCAATCGGGTTGTGGCAATCTTGATGGGTTTCTTAATTTGGCTCGCTGAGATGACTAATTTAAAGGTGGCTCAAGCAGAGATAGAACAGGGCTAGAACGCCTTTGTTGTAGCTTCCTCTGAAAGGCGACCCCTTCATTGTCTCATTTGGAAGATCAGCGAGTGCGAGGTGTAAAGATATGCGCCGAAATGGCTCTTTTGGGATGTTTACGCTATTGAACAATAAATAGTATCTGCTTAGCATATGCTTCGACTGCATGAACAAAGAAAGGGAAACTGAAAAAACAAAAAGATGCATGAATGAATGAGAAAGAGGAGAAACGATAAGAAAAAATAAGCAATAGACGGGAGGAAGACCAAGTGTATCATTGCTATTACCTAAGTCCATTGCTTCCAAAGTCCCATCATCATTTAAGCACATGGTTCCAGTGCTTCTAAAAACAACTGCTATCCAAGCATTCGATCGTTGATCATCGAAGAACTTGTATCGAGAACAAAAACCATCATGGACGAGTCAGCTACCAAGAACCCAGCGAGTATCGATCTTTCCATCGCTGCGCAACCAAACAACCCAAAAGCTCTTCCAGGATTGTTGCAGGAGATAACCCTAGGGATAAACGCACTCACATCAGGCGGAGATGTGGATAGAGAAGACCTGCTAACCAAATGTCGTTTTCTGCTTCGCGCTTTGGAAACACCTCGACAAACAATGGTCAATCATTTATGGGCACAGGTAAAAATAGCATGCCATTTGTTATAGACCAGGCTACGTCTGACATGCAGCAGATCGGCTCAATATCAGCTATCACTTTCGGAGTGGATGTTGGACTCTGGAAACTAATGCTGGAAAACGGCGACAAACCCCAAAAGGTTAACGACCTCGCCTCGTCACTTGGCATTGATCCCGCCCTTCTTCGTGAGTTGTCACATATCTCTTTGATTTGATTGTCTATGTATTAACATACTTCATGGCCGCTTAATGCGGCATCTTGGAGCAATGGGATTTCTGACGGAGGTGGGCGAGGATGAATATTGCACGACAAATTACAGCAAGGCTCTGAGCCTTCCAGAGATTGGGAATGCATACCTCGCCTTGTAAGTGATTTGAGACTGTAGGTGTGCAGTATACCTGATATCGCAACGCCCTGACAAACTTTTTAGAATTCCACAAATGAGCGCTGCGCCATTCAGATTTAACGAATACAGTCGTGAAAGAGGGTGGAAGAACCCCACCGATTCCAAAGACACGCCTTTGATGTATGCGTACAACACGAATAAAGACGTGTTTGCATGGCTCCGCGAAGTGGGCCATGATGGTCATTTCAATGACTATATAGGTGCTTACTGCTACGGACGCGTGCCCTGGATGGATCCAGCTATATACCCTGTCCAAGAACGGTTGATTACGGGCGCTGATACTGATCCCGGTAAGCCGTTTCTAGTAGACGTTGGCTCCAACATTGGCCACGACATTATGCGATTCAAGAAGTACTTCCCCGTTTGCCCTGGGCGAGTGATCATTCAGGACTTGCCGGAAGTCGTTAGCCAGATCAGAGATATGGATCCGTCCATCGAAATTATGAGTCACGACTTCTTTACTGAGCAGCCCATTAAAGGTGTGTTTGATCGAATCCTCTCTTGTACGTTGTTGGTCTAGTATGCTAACCAGCCAAGGTGCTCGCGCCTATCTCCTTCACTGCTGCCTGCACGATTGGCCCAATCCTGACTGCGAGATTATGCTAAAGCAGATCATGAAGGCTATGACTCCTGGATACAGTAGATTGCTTATATGCGAGTTGATTATTCCAGACACTGGGGCGTATTGGGAGGAAACAGGCATGGATATGATTATGATGACTGTCTGTGCATCCGAGGAGCGTACCACCAAAGACTGGCGTGCGTTGATTGAAAAGGTTGGGTTAAAGATCATTAAGATTTGGAGAGCTCCTATGAAAGGTAACGAGGGCGTGATTGAATGTGAATTGGTCTGATATCAGTCACTGCTGGGCCTGCATTTAGAGACCCGATTGGCATAGACCTAGAAGATGTATACGGTGTGATATAAACAAACGTACAAATTTATGGTATAAGTGAGCATTTATATATTAAGGATTATATGGCACTGAGTCTTCACTAAGTTGGCTGTCCCATGGGTAACAGTTATCCTAAAAAAAAGCCGTCAGGCAGACTAGTCCACCTCCTAGTAGACTACCATCAGGATAATGATTCATATTGTAAAATGCCACCACAAAATCCCCTCCGGTTTGTAATGTTTGAAATCACTCCTTCGCCAGGAATAATTTTTCAAGCTAATATTCCCATGCATGGATACTATGATAATTGTGAATGGTCCATACCCAGACTAGTGTTTCTGCTAGTAAAGGCTACGTAATCACACGCATGGTACAAATAACACAATAAGCGAATATACACACTTCCTGCCTACTACGTAGTAGAAGATATTTAGTTCTGTCAAGGAGGTCTAGTCTGTCGCTTTCTCCGCTAAAGTTGTTGACAGCAAATCCTACAAGAGCGAAGCGCTCACGATAGATTTTTCTTAACTCATGTCATCTCTGCTCTTCGTAGGAGGGAACAAATCGGACTTTGAATCTGACCATCATGATGACAATCACGTCAATATCACCTGAGCTCTTCATCAATATCTGCCATGATTTTGAGCTCTCAGATTTATGCGCTCTTCGACTCACCTGCAATGCCCTAGCGCTCAAAACAAGAGAATACTTTGGCAAGCGAGTATTCAGCACTGTCTTTATCGCTATCACTAGTGAGGGAATTCAATTTCTCCAGAAAATTGCTGCTCACAAGTTTCGTCTATACATACAGGTAGAATACTGTCTCTCAAGACGTGAGAAACTTATAATCTGATCTATACCAGGAACTACGGATTGCGCCTTATCTTTTCAACGGCCATCACAATTGGACAGCAGAAGAACTTGCACAAGAGCAGCAACAATATCCTGCTAAAAGCTTACAATCAAGAAAAATACGTCTCGGTTTCCCATACTTGCCACCACCTACACTGCCAATAGAGGACCGTCTTGCCATCTATCAGGAAGCATTAAATGATCATCTTCTCAACCATCACATCCTTCAGAAAGTACTCGAGTCCTCCTTACCATATCTTCCTAACCTGAGTACAGTTGGCCTCTGGAACCCAGAGGGCTACCATGGGTTATTTACAAAAGAAAGAATTAGACGAAAGATACGTGGGGTTAGCAAACTGAAACTGCAGCTAGGCTTTGACCCGTTGATTCCAAAAATGGGCCAGAATCAAATTATAGCCTCAAAGTTTAGCACGACTGTTTTCTCCACACTTCTAGCAGCCCTTGCCACAACTCATAAACAAGTTAAGAACCTACACACAATTGGTGGGTCCATAGGCGGCATAATACCAAGCACAGAATTGCATCTCACATCAGCTGAACGAGGCTCGCTTGTCTCGATTCTCCAGGAGTTGCAACATTTGACACTCTTTGTTTGGCCATCTCACGAAGAAGATGAAAATCAATCTTTCTATATAGGGCAGACACAGGAGAAAATTTTATCGATTCTTGCAGAGGCTACACCAAACATCAACAGCCTTCACATACAGGCTCCCAATACCCCTGGACAAAGCAGACAGAGTCTGAGAAGGCTTGATCCCCAAATCGACTGGCTGTCGCATTACTTTCGCTTTGAACAGCTTTTCACACTTACACTTGGCAACATTAGTGTTACTTTGCCATTGCTAAAAGCCCTCTTAGGGTCCGCATTGCCTACGCTGAGAAAGCTTGAGATGCAGGGAATAATAATCACTGGACAGGATACTGCTCTTTCTAGGATCTCCGGTCTTGCAAGGAGTGAAGCTGTGGAGGGAATTCTTCATCTTTCTACGAGATAACTCTTCGCTGCAAGATTTTCGTTTCGGTAACCCGTACTATCAGAGGGTTCGAATAGACCCCTTTGACCCGGTTCATGGCGTCGAGGGACTAAAACCCCTCATACATGCGTCGGGCGTAGCTCGCTATATTGAGGCTAGATCAGACAATACATTCAGAGAGTGGATAGATCAAGTGGAGTTTAGATCGCCTTTTCCTAACGAGAGTCGGGCTTTCCGAAGAAGAGTTTGATTTCATCTTAGCTGAGATCTATGAACATCTCGCGTCGTCTAAGATGTACCTAGTTAGTTGACTATTAACAGCTGCCGCGGTATCTTCATGTAATAGATGATTCATTATTATCATTAGTGCCCTCTTCCCTCATTGCCATTTTGTTTTATATTCTTCTCATTCATTTGCTAAGGCCGTCATTAGTCTTCAGCTGAATTAAGATGTTGGCCCACATCTCATAACTTTACAGCCAGCCTTTCATTTACGTGTCGCGAGATTCAAGTCATAACCATGGTGTTCTCGGTCTACGTCTAGCCTTCTTTAGAAACACGTTGAGATCAATTATATTTCTAGGAGATCTTACTCCTCATGAATACAAGACAATTAATGCAGGTGATTTTATGCCTTGCTTGGGACCCTGTGGTCGGCTGTTGTATAGCTCTCCGAAGAGGAATAAAACATGGCAAGACAAATATCAGAAAAAGCAAGAGAAAAGCAGAATGACACAAGGGAGGGTCCCCAGCTCTGCGGACAGTGCCAGTTTTAATACCACCTATGATCTTGTCAGTAGAAAAACGTATATTGCATTCTTTACATTTTCAGTATCTAACCCTATGTTTTATGTTTCTATAATAAAATTATAAGGCGGAATAGAGACAGAATCCCGCTTGTTTGCAATGTTTGCACATCTCTCCTCCGCGGGGAAGCAACTTTTTTGATCTCCAATTCAAGCCAATCTTTCCACGCATTGACTTACTATATTACACAAAAACACGCCAAAGAAATGGCCAAAATCGAAGAACTTCCAGACGACTATGACGAGTCGCAAGCCGCAGCCCCCGCGCCAACGCAACAACCAGAAGCAGGCATCCCCTCATCCCTCCTCGCCAACCATGCGCCGTTCCCCATCAAGCACGACAAAGTGCAAAATGCAGATCCGCTGGCGCCAGAGCTGCCGCCGGCGATAGCGTCGATCAGGTCGTATACGCCGGACCAGCTGGCAGATATGATGAACAAGACGCCACTGTTCATGACTGACTTGGAGAATGCGGGTGACGAAGGTATGTTGTGTGCCTCCACATTATGAGAGATCTAGGATTGCTTTGTAAGGCAAATTGTCTGACTGCTGAACCGCATAATTGAACAGAAGGTGAAAACGTCATGCTCGACGCTATCCGCGCGCTGCAATACGAAGGAACCCGCGCCGAAGTGGCGCTCAACTTCCGTGAACAAGGCAACGAATACGCCAAAGCCCGGAATTGGGTGGACGCCAAGGAATTCTACACCAAAGCCATAGCGGTGCTGAACGTGAAAAAGGAGGATGATAAATGGGAGAAGCCGGACGATGTGCAGAAAGAGGAGAAAATGCTGCGAGAGGCGCGAGAGGCGTGTTATGCGAATAGGGCTTTGTGTAATTTGGAATTGAGTGAGTTTCCCCCCTCTCATCTTTTTCTGTTGAAGGTTACATGGCTGACTGGAATAGAAAACTACCGCTCCACAACCCTGGACTGCGCGCAGGCACTCAAAGTCAACCCACAAAACGTCAAAGCCTACTACCGCTCGGCCATGGCACTATTAGCTCTGGACAAGATCGCCGAAGCCGAGGACACCGTCCTCCGCGGTCTCGCGATCGACTCGACCAACAAGTCCCTGCAACAAGTAAGCAGCAAAATCAGCGCCCGCAAGGCCGTCCTCGAGAAACTCGCGGCCAAACGCAAGGCCGAGCAAGACCGTCTACGCAGGGAACAACAACTCCTCTCCACGGCGCTGCAAGCACGACAAATCCGGGTGCGAAAAACGGAGGAGAAGCCAGATATGGAAGACGCAAAAGTCCATTTGACGCCCGACCCGCTGTCACCCGAGAGTACGCTGGTGTTCCCAGTGATGTTTCTGTATCCGATGGATGCGCAGACGGATTTTATCAAGGCGTTTGGGGAGATGGATTGTATTGCAGACCATTTGGAGTATTTGCTGCCGCTGCCGTGGGATTCCAAGGGGGAGTATGCGGGTGATAAGGTTGATTGTTATATGGAGACGGCGACGGGCGGGTTGATCAAGGCAGGGAAGAAGTTGCCGTTGTTGCAGATATTGTCCGGCGGCAAGGTGGAGGTTGTGGACGAGTTGGTGAGGGTGATGGTGGTGCCGACTCAGAAGGCCAAAGCTTTTATCGAGCAGTTCAAGGTGAGGAAGAACAAGTCTTGATTAATAAAGCCTTTTGAGCTGCTTCGGTTGGTATGATTCTGCTCTGAGACTACAATGTCGAGACGACGTGGTCGCTACGAGGATTGTTAGTGATTGCGGAGAAAGCTCGCGCTCACTACTCCACACGCGTCGATACGAATCGACTGCTACGGCAAATGAATGAATAAAGAGAAATCATATTCATTTGTTTAGACCTGCCCATTCAGGGTACTTGAGCACATAGCGAGGGAATCCGGGTGGTTCTTGTGGGTCACTCGGCGAAACCTGCCTCAGGCCTTGACACTAGATAGACAGAGAAATGTAACAAAATGTTAAGATACAAAGGGTATATAGGGCTCGAAAACTGACTGGGTATCATCGTAAATCAAGAGTACATGAGTTTTGTTGGCCAACAAAATGACTAAGACATGGTTTGAACGTTCCAGAACAGTCTTTCCATAAGAGTCATCCCTGCATGCATGTATGAAGGGATCCTATGTAGTGAATTGATGGTATATGCGTGGATTCAATCCTCCGCATCGAGGCCAACTAGTAGCCTAGGCCAAATGTGTTGAGATAGTGTTGGGTGCGTTGATCAATACGTTTGACGTCCGACTGAGAGTCGTCGTCAATTTCATAGACTTTGGCCCACAACGTAGGTGCATCTGGGCATCTTGGTTCTTCGAGTTTCTTCTTCTCTGATAATGTATCCTCTGAGTCATTGGGACCAATGTAGAAGATGTAATCGAGATGATTCCGTTCTGTCTGTCTTTGCAGGCCCTCGGCCGATGCGTTCGGACAAGCGTATGGAGTTGCGCCGGCATTCGCAACACTACGATAGTCTACGAGTTCACCGTCAAGGTCAACAAAGATATTGGACGCCACGAGCTGGATGAAGTGGCGCTTGTAGCAGTGGCCAAGGCGTCGGATGCTCCGGCAAGGGACCGAGATGAGTGCCTTTTTGGCCTTTCCTGCCAGGCTGTGCAGGTACGAGGGTTTGTTCTCGGACATTGCTTCTGGGGCAAAGGAGACTTTGAGGTTTCCAGTGGGGGAGACACGGGCCATGTTCAGAGGATAGCGCAGGTCGCGAGCCGTATGGTATTGGTCCGATGGTATATAATGTATATCTGCTGAGATGGAGTGTTGCCTGGGTTTTGTTTGCCTCAGGCTCTCAGAGTTGGTGGGAGTTTCCGGATATATTCAAAGTGATCGAGCGGATCCTGGTTCCCTCGATGAACAGGGTAGGCGTGTGAAAAAGAAAAAAGAAACAAAGGAGGCAGAGAGAGCTCTCTCCTCATTTTATATCCATGAGGCCTAAAGCTCCTAGGGTTGCCTGCCGTTGATCCACGGACAATGGTGTAGGCTTCAATGGAAGCTCTACATATAGAATCCAGAACCATGGGCGAAAATTCAGGACCAGCACCTGCAGACAGCAGCGAGATAGTACTGGATGTCAGTCATGCCTAAGAATAGGCGTCATTTCATATTCGAAGAAAACTGTCGATTGACAAACGTGATCCATGATCTCGGCAGAAGACAGGCCGCTTGTGGCCTTGCGGTGCGAGCAATGGCAGAGATACAACATCGCAGAGAGCACACCAGAGCAGTGATAGATATAGATGGAGATATAAGTATGTGTATATCTACACACAAGAAACGAAGAGAAGCAAACAGCCAATCAGCAGCGCAGAAACCAGACTAGCCTGAACCGGCTAGCGCGACAGCCGCGGCAGAATCTGAAACCGAAACCGAACCGAAACGAGCGCAAACTCGGCCGCCCAGGCAGTCTCCATTCGAGCCATCGTCCTTTGTGATATTATCAAGATTCATTTCGCCTGCTAGCGCTGTTGCGGGCTAATTTCCTCGCCTTGGTTTTATCCTCCAGTAGCGCGCCGGCCCTCGAACCCTGCCTGCCTGCCAGTCCGATCTCCGCCAATCACCGCCGTGTCTGCCTGGCCGCCCCTTGGCAGCGACAGTCCTGCGAGTCAGTTGACCCGACCAGACCAGAACGTCCCTCGAGCGAGCTGCCAGACCAGACGCCGTTCGTTGAGTTACATACTGCGCACTATCGACTCGAATTGCGGCCTGCTGCCGTTCCAGATCCACTTCCACTGTGCCATCGCACGGCCGTCACGCCCTGTTGCGGCCAAGAACCGGTCATCTCGTCGATCCATGCTCGTAGCTGGTAGCGTTGGGCGGCGGGAATGAAAATAGCACGACAATAAGACAGTCAGCATAATAAAAGTCCAGACGCAAAGCGCGAATTGGACTGCCCCGGCCACCGCATATCCGGCACATTCTACTATTATTACTTGCATACATCCAGTACCCAATTTAACAAACACCCTGTGCCATTAACATGAACCCGAACCCCACTGGTTATCCTACGGCCATGCAGCAGCAGCAGCATGCTAATCCCATGCTGGCCGCTGCTGCAGGCTATCCTGTCCAGTCAGGAAGTCCAGGCAACCAGCAATTTCCCTTCTATGGCAGCCCAATGGCGGGCTACCCTCAAGTGCAGCCGCAGGCACGTCCGATGCAGCAGCAGCAACAACAACATTCCTTCAACCCCATGCAGATCCAAACCTCCGGTGGAGCTATGATGCCGGGTAACATGGCTGGTAAGATGATCTTCCCTGTCGCGCGTTGTGTTTTATAACTGCTGCCGTACTACTGCTACGCTGGCATTGTGCTTCTCACGTTATGTGCTGTTCTTGAAGAGTTGCCCGAGTTGCGCTCAAGTTGGCTATAAATGTACCCACGTGGTGTATCCACTACGCGTCGCGCGCTTAGGACAGCAGACTAACTAACGAGGCGTCTCCTTTCACAGCTCAACAGCACCCTACTATGCCGTATTCCTCTCCTTCATACCATCCGACCTCCCTCCCTCCGACCACCGCTTCCCCGTCATACTCGCAAAGCCCAAACACCGCCGCAACCGTCTCAATGCAGGGCATGGCACCTTCTAATCCTGCAATGATGCTTGCGCAGCAACAACCTCAGATGCAGCAACTCCAGCAGCAACAGCAACAGCAGCAACGGCCTGCCGCGCCAACTAACCAACCGCCACAAGGACAGCAACCAGGCCAGCAGCCGCAGCAGCAGCCTCAGCAGCAGCCTCAGCAGCAGCCGCAGCAGCAAGCCGTCCCCCAATCACCGGCCGCTGCTGCTCGTGAGCGGGCGCGCGTCAGCACTCTTCTCGAAATTAACGCCACACTGCTGCAGGAGCTGGTGAATCTGCAAGCAGCAGGCAAGTCTGGCGGCGCTCCGCAGCCACCGCAGAACCAAGAGCAGCAGTCCTCGTCCCCCAACCCGTCGGCCGAGGGTGGCGCCAGTGACGCTCCCCGAAAACCCAGCCAGGAGTATGTCGAATGCTTGAAGCGGCTGCAATGCAATTTGATGTATCTCGCCTCGGTAACGGATCGCACCAAGAAGGCATCTTCACCGGCGCCTGCCATACTGTCGCCTCCACCACATATGGCAAGTTTGACAGAAATATACGCCAAGCTCAGTGAGCTGTTTTCTGGCGTGCCCCGCGCGGGCGCACACCAGCAACGGCCGAGTCAGTCGAGCATAGCGGCTGAGAATACTGCGTCTTGAGGTGGACTATACGATATAATGAACCAACAAACGAAGAAAGAAACATCCCTGCTCAACGCCGTGCTATCTCTTGCCTGTCATCTTTTATTGTGTATGGAGATGCGTCAACATTTGACAGGACTACTCCATGCGAGACTGCAGCCGAGGTGGGCAAAGCGCGTCAACACTTGTCTGGACTGCCAGAGACACGTCCATATCAGAGAGCTGCATCGGCTGTCAGCCCTAAAAGCATGATATTTATCTGGCAGATATAGGCACTCAACAGCCTGTTTGCACAGCTGCTGCTGTTCGATAATGAGACGCTGTTGAGCAGCGAGTCATCGCACGCATGTGCTGTGTTGCCTTTGTACTTCGTGCGTGTATGCCTGTAATAGTAGAAACTCGCGCCATGATTTTACTATAACATCTAGTAGCGTCCAGATTTCACAATCTACAACCATGTATCATCTACAATCAATCAGCTGCTACACAGTAGTTTAGAGTAGTAATAGTAATGGGGTGTATGCATATAACTATGGCGCGGCCCAGCCAATCAGGCGGCCACTCCGGCGGGAGATCAACCACCAAATTTTGCAGCTGACCCCGACAGGCACCGCCATCAACATATCATCTGCACCTCTGCATTGCATAGCATTGCACGCATCGCACGCGCCTTCCGAACCCAGAGCTGCGTCTGAAGACAGACTGCCGCCTGTGGATGTCCCTGTCCTCCGTCTCATCGAGGGCTGCTCTCCTTCCTGCTTCTGCCGCCGCCGGATTGGCCGCGCTGCTGCCCAGAGCTTCAGAAGCAAAACAACCCTCCTTTCTGCAGCGTCTGCGTCCAGGTCACAAGCCCGATTACAACTCACCGGCATCTCATCCTATAGGCCCCGGACCGCCGCCGCATCTCGGCCATCGCCCTTGTTATAACAGCACCACCAGCCCGCGCCTGCTCCTGCACGCAAGCTCCTTGCTATCCAGACACCGGCTACCGGCATTCAGCTCGCCATCTTCTCGGATTGCATACAGCACATCCCCGAATACGTCCAAGTCTACGCCCAGGTCTACCGCTACCGCTGCATCCATCATGATGAACGGCGAAGCTCGCCCCAAGCGCAAACACAGCCCCGTGCCTGCCTCGGACAGACCGGCCAAGCACCTCAAGCCTGAATCTAGCGTCCTTACGCCCGGCGACGAAACCCCCGCCAACGGCACCGTCTACGATGTCGAGAACAACGAGGACATCACCCCGATTGTGTCTCTAGGCGCTACGCAGGCAGACTCACCCGAGTGGCAAGCCACGATCGAGTCGGTGGTGAAGAGCGTCGTGTCGATCCACTTCTGCCAGACGTGCTCGTTCGACACGGATTTGTCCATGTGCAGTCAGGCAACCGGGTTTGTCGTGGATGCACAGAGAGGCTACATCCTCACGAACAGGCATGTCGTCTGTGCCGGCCCGTTTTGGGGATATTGTATTTTTGACAACCATGAAGAGGTATACACCAACCTGTCCGCTGCTGTTTGTTAAAACTACCACTAAATTCTTGTCTTCTTATAGTGCGATGTCCGTCCCGTCTATCGAGACCCCGTCCACGACTTTGGCATTCTCAAGTTCGATCCCAAGGCAATCAAATACATGGATATTACAGAGCTGAAGCTCAACCCTGAAGGCGCACAAGTCGGAGTCGAGATCAGGGTTGTCGGAAACGACGCCGGCGAGAAATTGAGTATTCTCTCTGGCGTTATCAGTCGTCTTGATCGGAATGCTCCAGAATACGGTGAGGGCTACAGCGACTTCAACACAAACTACATCCAAGCCGCGGCGGCTGCCAGCGGTGGAAGTTCTGGCAGTCCGGTTGTCAATGTCGCCGGACATGTGGTCGCTCTGCAGGCTGGTGGCCGTGCGGATGGTGCTGCTACCGACTATTTCCTTCCCCTGGGTAGACCGCTGCGCGCGCTGCAGTGCATACAGGAAGACAAGTTTGTTAGTCGCGGCACTATTCAAACACAGTGGATGATCAAGCCGTTTGATGAGTGTCGGCGACTCGGGCTGACGCCAGAGTGGGAAGCGTCTGTCCGGAAGACGGCGCCAAAAGAGACGGGCATGTTGGTCGCAGAAATCGTTCTGCCAGAAGGCCCGGCCGATGGGAAACTGCAAGAAGGAGACGTCCTTCTCAAGGTGAATGGAGAGCTGCTCACTCAGTTTGTGCGGCTGGACGATATACTCGATTCAAATGTTGGCCAGTCGATCCGGCTGCTCATACAGCGGGGCGGGGAAGATCTTGAATTGGAGTGTACTGTGGGAGACCTCCATGCGATCACTCCAGATAGGTTTGTGACTGTCGCTGGTGGGACGTTCCATGACCTTTCGTATCAGCAGGCGCGGCTGTATGCGATAGCAACGAGAGGCGTGTATGTCTGCGAGGCAGCGGGGTCTTTTAAAATCGAGAACACTCTGTCGGGATGGATCATTGATTCGGTAGACAAGCGGCCGACTCGAAATCTGCAGGAGTTTATTGAAGTTATGAAGACGATACCCGGTAAGTGGTTCTAAACGTCTAGACAAGGATCAAGCTCAATGCTGACTGACTGTTAGACCGCTCCAAAATCGTCATCTCCTACAGACATATCCGAGACCTCCACACACGAGGCACGAGCATTGTCTACCTTGATCGTCACTGGCATCCGAAGATGTCCCTTGCAGTCCGTAATGACAAGACTGGCCTATGGGACTTTTCAGACATCGCCGAGCCTTTACCGGCCGAACCGCCAGTCCCTCGCAAAGCAGACTTTATCCAACTAGACGGAGTCAGCCAAACAGCCGCGGCTGAGATTGTCCGCAGTTTTGTCCGCGTGTCCTGTACCATGCCCTTGAAGCTGGACGGGTTCCCTCAGGGCAAGAAGACTGGATACGGATTAGTCATTGATGCAGAAAAAGGTCTTGTCGTTGTGTCGCGAGCCATTGTCCCGTACGATTTGTGTGATATCAACATCACAGTTGCGGATTCGATTATTGTAACCGGAAAAGTTGTCTTCATGCACCCGCTGCAAAACTACACCATTGTGCAGTACGACCCAAGCCTCGTTCAAGCCCCCGTCAAAAGCGCGCAGCTGAGCACGGAGAACATCAAGCAAGGCCAAGACACCATCTTTGTTGGGTTCAACCAGAACTTGCGCATTGTCGTGGCCAAGACAACTGTCACCGACATTACCACCGTCGCCATTCCTGCCAACGCGTCTGCCCCGCGCTACCGGGCCATCAACCTCGATGCCATCACCGTGGACACCGGGCTAAGCAGCCAGTGCACCAACGGCGTGCTGATCCGCAACGACGGCGTAGTCCAAGCTCTGTGGCTCAACTATTTGGGTGAGCGGACGCCCAACTCGCACAAAGATGTCGAGTACCACCTCGGCCTGGCCACGCCTTCTCTGCTTCCAATCATCAGCAAAATCCAGCAGGGCGAGATTCCAAAGCTACGCATTCTGGATATGGAAAGCTACGTGATCCAAATGAGCCAGGCGCGTATCATGGGCGTGACGGAGGAATGGATTAGCAAAGTGGCAGCGGCCAATCCTGCGCGACACCAGCTGTTCATGGTCAGGAAACTGGACAGCCCTCCGCCTTCATTCACACATCATGACACCGACTCGTTGAAAGAGGGCGACATCATCCTGACACTGAACGACAAGCTGATCACGCGCGTCTCCGAGTTTGATATCATGTACGAAAACGAGATCCTCGATGCGCTCATCGTCCGCAACGGCCAGGAAATGCACGTCAAGGTGCGCACGGTGCCGACAGAAGATTTGGAGACCGATCGCGCAGTGATGTTTTGCGGCGCGGTGCTGCAGAAGCCGCATCATGCAGTGCGGCAGCAGATTTCGAAGCTGCACAGTGAGATTTACATAAGCGCTAGGGTATGTCCTTTTTTCGTTTCTTTCGTTTTGTTTGGTATTTGTTTTATTGACATCAAATAGAGCCGCGGGTCTCCTGCCTACCAATACGGCCTCTCGCCGACAAACTTCATCACCGCCGTCAACGGCGTGCAAACGCGCGACTTGGACAGTTTCGTGCGCGAGGTCAAGAAGATCCCTGACAACACGTATTTCCGTCTGCGCGCCGTCACATTCGACAATGTGCCGTGGGTGGTGACCATGAAAAAGAATGATCACTACGTAAGCCACCCTCCCCCATTCATATTCAATTTACATTCGTGCTGAGATTTGTATGATAGTTCTCCATGTCTGAATACGTCAAAGACCCCTCAACCCCCGCCGGCTGGAAAGTGATCAGCTATCCCAAGAAAGACGACGCGGCGGCCGACACGACCAATTTCACGGCCGAGGCGATGGACGAGGGGACAGAGAATGGAGGGAGCGATGCCGAGCCGGACCAATAAATGCTGACATATATGCATTGCATTGCATACTTGATAGACTCTGTACAATAATGTTCTTGCATACCTGCATTGTATCATTGACATGCATTTGTATCATTAGATTATATACAGTAGATATATATATTAATTACATTACCCCGAAACTCTGCCGTCTACATTCACTCCTCCTTCCTATCCGAGTGGCTGATAACATGGAACGAAAAGTCCAGCTCGCCGACCAAGTCTTTCACATTCCTGCGAACCATTAGCATACACACATACAAAATATCGCGTGAAACATATAGAGAAGGAGAGAACATACTCAACCAACCGCTCCAAATCCCCCACCACACACCTACTCGCAATCTGCAGCACGCTAAACGCGGCATACCCCGGTTCAGCAGCATGACAGATATTCACAATCTCCTCGCCCGACCGGCCGCCCGCCTGCCTCATCCTCTCCACAAACGAATCTGCACTGGGCAGGATTTGCTGCACCGCGAAATACGGCGGCAGCGGTTGCGCGTTGGTGATGCTCGCCGAGAGTAGCGCGAGGATAGATGTAATCTGGTGCGAGGCGAGGTGCGTGCTGCTCATCAGCGCGCAGAAATTCGTGTACCACTCGCTCTCGGCGTGGGTGGCGGCGTGCGCGTGGCCGGTGGGCGAGAGGGATGGCGAGAAGGTCTGCGAGGCGTACTCGAGGAGGTTGATGTAGTTTACGACGCTGTTATACCATACCGTCAGTGTACTCGGTACATATTATACGTACATACATACACTTAGCAGAGCTGGGGGGAAAGAACATACTTTTGCATCCGGTTGATAATCGCCTCGTACAGCGCCTTTGGAAACCGTCCGCCCACCTGGATCTCCCACCTGGTCGAGGCCGCGTACCAGCGCAGCCGGTCAATGGCGACGGTCTGTTTTGCGTACGCCTGGTGGCGCGCTTTGCTCAGGCGGCGGCCCGCGGACGACTTGAGCGCCATGTCGCCTTCGTCGCCGCGCGCGCGCGCGATGAGCGTCTCGTGCACGAGCGAGTAGTACTTGGCCAGCAGGTAGAGAGAGGCGCCCACGTCGCGCCGCAGCAGCGAGTGGTCGGAGATTGGGTATGGGAAGATTGTCCACACAAACGCGACGACGGCGCCGCCGAGGATCGTGGCGAGGCGGTAGGTGGCCAGGAGGTATGTTGGGTAGTAGGGCTGGCCGCCGGCAGAGACAGCCTGTTGCCCGAGTTCTTGGGCTTCGATTTCGCTGCTGACGATGATGATGGTGGTGAGCATGCTGACGATGCCCGCTTGCTGGAGGAAGGGCCGTTTGAGTGGGATCCACCAGACGGCGCTGGTCCAGACGAAGAACAGTACAATGATGCCGGCCATGTGGCCCGCGGGGATGTACCAGACAAGCAGCGCGCCGACCATGCCGATGACGGTGCCGCTGGAGCGGAGCACAAAGTTGAGAATTGTCTGCCCGGCGGTCGGGCTCATGCTGATGGTCTGCATGACCATGGCCCAGACTAGACGCTGCCGCACGAAGAAGACGTGTGAGTCCTTGACAAACGCGATGATGCCGATGGTCGTGGCAGCGCAGGCCACGCGGAAGCCGTACTGGGATCGCGACGAGCGAAAGGACGCCGGCACCAGGCGCAGCCATTCGCCCACTTGCTGCAGCCAGTTTTCGGGAGGGAGGTGCTCGGGGTCTTTGCCGCCGCTGTACGACTGGCCCAGGTTCAGCATGTCGGGGGTGTCGGTGATGTTGGCTCCTGGTTGGAATTGATACAGACTGGACACCCATTTGCGGAATTGCTTGCTGCCGGGGATGATGAGTCGGTTACGCGAGTATTTGCCGCTGGCAACGCGCTCGTCGACGAAGCGAACAAAGTCGACGATTGCCCGGCTGGAGGAGTACAGCATGTGCTCGACCTGTCTCATGTTAGCACTGGCGCTGCATCAGATTGAAGCGAGACTCGGGAAGACTTGGGTAGACTTGCATAAAGAAGAATATACAGCTGCCGCTCGTTGCGCTCCCGAGGCAGCGCCCCCGGCACATCCTCTGGAAGCTGGATAGGTTGGTCCGGGCTAGAGAAATAATCCTCAGGCAATGCAATGCCCTTGTCCTCGCACCACTCCCGCAGTGTAACGAGCCTCGCTTTGTAGAACTCCTCGCACTTGCCGTCGAGATACTGGGCAAAGCCGTCTTCTCCGGGAGTCGCAGCAGAAGCCGACTCGATATCTTTCAGCACAGCCCTGCTTCTGTTTTTGTCGCCTCTCTTCAAAACGCCCAGTTGGTACCCAACATGCGTCAATCCCTCGTCCATCACTCCCATAATCAGCGCAAACCGGTCATGGGCCGACGCCATGATCAGATTCCAATCATGCACCATCCTCTCATGCACGGCATCGCGCTTCAAGTCCACCACACCGCCTTCCTCGACGCTCTTACTCCAATTATTCCAGTCCATCACCCGCTCAAACACATCCACCACCGTGCACAGGCCCATAATCGGCAACATGGTGCTCCGCAACTGTCTAAAGATCTGGCCCAACTCGCCAGCCCCGGGCCTCCCGTAGGCAACCTCTCGCTTCGCAAACGGCAACTCGCTGCTCAACACGGCATGCATGCGCGACACCCTCCGGCCAGCATCCTTGGCCGCCTCCGCCTTGGCGCAATACAGCATTTTCTCCTCGGTCAGGTTGCGGGTGTGCGCGCGCACAAACATGTCGACTTCCTCCATGGCCTCGAAATACGACGCATGCACTTTGAGCGTGTCCTGCAGCGTGCCGATGTACTCGGCCATCAGCTTGCGCACCACGCCGCGCGATGTCTCGGGGAATAGCACAAAGTGCGTGGCCGTCGCCAGCCCGAGCCCCGTCAGCATCGCGAGCAGCAGCCGCCGCACCAGCGCAAAGCCCGCGGCCAGGCTGGTGTAGTCGGGCGCCTCGGTGGCGGCCACGAAGAACAGCATGCAGTGCATCTGCACGGGGATGGCGAGCTGTGGGTCGTTGCCGCGGAGCGTGCTGACGACGTACGTCTGCGCAAAGAGCCAGACGGCGGCCACGACGGAGGCGGCGGTGTTGTAGGGGGTGGACAGGATGTCTTCTGCTGCAGCAGTATTACTCGTAAATGATGACGAGGTAGGCGGCGAGGTGTGCTGTCGCGCCTTGACGCAGCAAAACATCATCAGCACGCTGCTCGCGGCCCCGAAGCAGATCAGCACGAGGCCCTGCACGAGGAAGTGCATGAACTTGCCGCGTGGCGCGCTGCAGCGACTGAACATGGCGGCCACGGGGATGAGGTAGCCCAGCGTCGAGTATTCATTCGCCACGGGGGACGCCAGATACCTGGTTGCACTGTTAGCGAGTGTCTACTGCACACAAACAGACAGGACGGAAAAAAATTTACATGGCAAGCCCAATCGTCGCCGGCAGCGCTGCTCTGGTTGTTCGTTAGCGGCATACACCTACGCCAACATATAATAAGCAAGACAAAAAAAGGGAAAACCAACTTCATCATCCTCAGCACCGTGCGCAGGTCAATGTCGACCCGAGCCAGCCATTCCGGCGGCTGCAATCGCCGCCTGAGCCGCGAGGACATGGATGGGAGAAATCAATCACAGAGTCGGTTATATTGCTGTAAGGACGAATATGAAGGAATGACGCCATAACCGGCCCGTCGGGCGGCGGGTATATAATTTTTTTTTTTTTTTTTTTTTTTTGGTTTTATCGAATTAATCGGGCAGCTCCAGCTTTGCGACAAGGAAGAATCCCGGCCATCATAATATATACCTGACTGTATACAAAACCTAAGCCATCCGACATGTCATATTCGAAGCGGACAACACAAACCGGGTCTGACGGCATGGGGCGGGGAGGGTTAGTCGGTGAGAGATGAAATAGTTGGGTTCAGACGTGGAGACCAAAAAAAAAAATAGCCGGTTTTTTATTAGGGCAGACTGTAGTATTTCCTGATTCGTCAGTTGCCCGAACATGGAACTATGTTATTTATTATTTATTCACAATAAATCTATACGCTTACAGATGGGATGTACGTATGTATGTATGCATGTATGTACGTATGCACAGGTCATGTTATTATCTATCTATAGACCAGCAATAGTTACAAAAACCAACCCGCTAAGCGTCTAGTGTGTATACCGGCGCCTGGATGAGGACGTTATTCGGCCCTCGCCCGCGCACCTCGACTGTCAAAAAGGTCGCAAAACGTACGCGAGCGCGCTTGTCGGGCTGCTGCTGCTGCTCATCGCCTGCTCGGTCCTTGGGGCTGTTGTTATCCGATGCAGAGACGGAGCGTTGGTCTGCAGCAGCAGCGGCGGCGGCGGCTGCTTGTGATTGGGACGCCGCTGGCGCTGCTGTATTGTTGGATGACGACGACGAACCGACGAGCGACTTCTTGCCCATCAGGCTGCCAAACGGGTACTTTTTTCGTTGCTCGCGGTTCTGCGGGACGGGGCCTGAGGTTCGGTTGTTACTAGCGTTGGTGGTGGAGGTGGAAGTGGTGTTTGTGGTGGTGCTTGAACTGTCAGGTTGAATCGGCGAGTTGCCAGACGCAGCAGACTCCTTGCTGTCCATGTCCATCTCGTCGGCCATGTCAGCTGCGCTGCTACTGCTATACTCTTTGTACTCGCCAATCGGGCGTGTCAATGCCGGCAGCCCCGTGTCAAGCTTCATAATCGTCTCCGACACTGGCGACCCCGGCACCACGTAGTCGACAATGATGTCGCGGGACTCTTGTGGGATTTTCTCGGCGATGTTGAGCGCATTCTCAACAATCATCTGCGTGTAGTGCGCCAGTTCCGGGGGTGCGGGTTCTTTGAGGTCAAACTGCAGCGTTGCCGAGAGCTTCTCGACCAGGTACTCCTTCAGCTGCGCCTGGTTCTCCACCGTGGATTTGGACTGCAGCTCGTCGGCCAGTCCGTCCAGCGTGGTGCGTCGCCAATTGGAGATGCGCGCCACTTGATTCTCCTTGTCGTCGTCGTTGAAGACGGCCACTTGCTGCTGCCGCAGGGTCATTTCGATGGTCTTGAGGCGCTCGCTAAATGACCGCTCGAGTCCAGGATGGAAGTACCGGTTGAACACGGCCTCGACGATCCAGCGCGAGATCACCGCCCGGCCGACCCCGGTCATCTCCTTGGTGCCGACGGCGACGGCGTCTTCGTTGACGCAGGGATGCAGCCATTCGGGGATGGTCTTCCAGTCCTTGCGGATGGAAAAGGCGAGTTCTTTGATGGCACCGTCGAGGCGGTTGAAGCGTGCTGTGTACTCGTTGTCGTCGAGGACGGTGCGCGAAACGGCCATTCGCTGATGCGCGACTGTGTTTTGAAGCTGTGTGACCTGTGCTTCTTTCTCAAAGTAGTATCGCTTGACTTTTTGGTATTTGGCCTCTACAACGTGTTAGTTTATTTTATAAGCTGTTTAAGGGAGTAAGACGCACGCAGTTCTTCATGTCGCAAGACAAGAGCAGCAATGTCCAAACCCTCCAACTCCTCTCGCAGCTTCGACGGAGCTGCCGGCGGCGTCTCGCGGCCCTGGGCAGGCATGTCGTGCAGGTTCTGCTGCGATGAGTTGCCCTTGAACAGCGGTCCAGGCGGGGCAGTCTGCAAGTTTGGCGATGGCACCTGGCTGATGGGCTGTCCGACGGAGCCTGGCGCAACGAGCGAGTCTTTCCGCGCGGGCATCTGAAGTTGCTGCTGTATGATACGGTCGGTGTTAGCCATGTCAGGGATTTCCGAGGGTCGGCGGGAAGACATCTGTATGGATCAGATGGGTGCTTTATGTTTATATCCTTATATAGAAGATATTTGCACGCTCGTGTTTGAGAACTGCTCACCTCGCTGTCAGCACTATCCCGGTTCCCGTCCTGCCAAGCGTGGTGGGCGGCGTCCCAGTCCTGGCGTCGAAAGGCCTGCGCTTGCGAGTCGAGGGGTGTCTGCGGCAGGTCCTGGTCGTAGACGCTCGGGCTGCTCGGCGGTTGCAGTTGTTGTTGTTGTTGTTGCTCTCCAGTCGGCGGGCGGGGGGTTTCGGGGCCACTGTTCAGTCCGTTCAATGCGACCTGGGAATGGTTTAGACTCAGATTCAAACTTGACTGCACACTGGCCACTCTTCCATGCTCTGTCTGCTGTTGCTGCAGTTGTTGTGCCTGCTGCTGTGCCTGCTGCGGCACCGCCTGGCTAAAGTTGTGCTTCACCGAGTGCGACCGCCCCAGCGCGCTGCTGTCGCTCTTTTTCTGTTTTCCCGGGTTGCTAGACGCGACGCTCTGGTTCCGGCTGAAGAAACCCTTTTTTTTCTGCAGCTTGCCGGATTTTTCGAGGTCCTGCGACGAGGTGTTGGCGTGCGTCCACGGCGGGTCGGCCACGCTCGGGCTGTGGTGGTACGATGGGGGGTCGTTGGGATGGGTGACGAGGCTGATGGTAGGGCGGTCGCTGTGTGCAGGATGGTATTGTTGTGGTATGGTGTGTTGTTGCTGCTGCTGCTGTAGTTGTTGCTGTTGTTGCTGTTGCTGCTGCTGTAGTGAATGTTGTTGTTGTTGTTGTTGTTCGTCGTAGTGCAGGTCCGGGAATGAACTATGCGCGGAATGGCCCTGGAACTGGTTGGCAGGGATGAACGGCTCAGACGGGCGGCGCAGTCTGTCGTCAGGGTAGTCTGGCTCTGCGATGTACTGCTGGAGCTGGAGCTGATGCTGATGCTGTTGGTGGTAGAAGTCAGGAGGAGCGCCAGAGGAAGCAGAGCCCGGCAGCGACTCGCCCGCGGGAGCAGAGGCCTGGGAGCGGGTCTTTTTGAAGAATGAGGGCATCACACGTAGCAGGAAGGAGAAAAAAAAAGAACTCTAAAAGTGGAGGGCAACAGGCAGGAGACGAGACGACACGAAACAAGACAAGACAAGACAAGACAGGGCAAAAAGACAAAAAAAGAACCGCGCTGCACTGCGCCGACCGAGAGGGACCCCCCAGACAGGAACCAACTGGCCTGTCCCCAACTAGTCTCAGTGACGCACAGCCAAGCATAAGCAGGTCAATCAGCGACAGACCGAGTTAGACGCCCAGCTAGCCCGTCAGCCGTGGCCGCTATAAATATAGTAAACTCACTCGCAGTGGCTCGTCAGTGCGAGTACTCCGTAATCAATTAGAACTGCGGACGGCGCAGGGTGGTTTCTATAGAGGAGGCCTATTAATAGACCCCGCCTTGTTTACTTACTTCTACTCCCGTGTACGGAGGACTCTGTCTGCAGTTGTATATTTTATTCAATCCTATCAACCAGTCTGTGGGCTTCATTATCAGACATGACAAACCGAGTATTCATGTCCGTAGAGAGGAATTGTGGTATACTGGCATACCGGTATAATAAGTCTACGTGCATTCGGGGCTGTGTCAAGCTGACAAGTAAGTTCTCCGTAGCGCGGCCACGTCGTTAGTTTTTCGCAAATATTAATTATTGACTCGATGCTGGCTGGTAGTTACAGTTTAGGGGTTCTCTATACTGAAACGATCGTCATGCACACGGCTTCTCTCTTACTACATACGTGTACTCCGCCGTATAACCGGCTATTTACTTTGGTACAAATCATAAATCGTATTCATCTCATATTCATAACTCATAGCTAAAGTTGAGTAACTAGTAATTGATAACAAGCAAGTATTTACTGCAGCCAGATCTAGCCAGCTCTCAAGCTGCGTATGTGTCTCGTCTAGCAGACGGCATGCGTCTTGCCATGCTTGCCTTGCAGCGAGTGTTTCTCCTTTTTGTACGCGGGGTGATTGTGGTGCGACTTGTGCGAGTTGACGACGTGGTTCTTGACGTGTCTGCTGGTGTATTAGTATGGTAAAAATTTGTGATGTACTAAGAATAAAAACAAAGGCTTACGTCTGGTACTTCTCCATCGTGGTCTTGTCCATCGCTTCCAGCGTCTGCACGGCAAGCTTGATGTCGGTGATCAGACTGTCGGCGCGCGGTACACTAAAGTCCTCGCGCACGACAACACGCATCAGCTTCAGCTTCTCGCTGTGCGGCGCCATGGTGTACGCGGGCACGACCCAGCCGCGCTCGCGCAGCTGGTGAGCAATCGCGAACTCGTCGTAGTTGTGCTCGTTCTTCGGGTCCAGGCGGAAGGCCACCAGCGGCAGGCCGTGGCCGCGGCCCTGGCTCATGATGATGAAGCCGAGCTCGGTTAGCTTGGCGGAGAGGTGGTCTGCGGTGCGTGTCAGGTTGAGCATGATGGACCGGTAGCCGCGCTTGCCGAGACGGATCATCTGGTAGTACTGCCCGATGACCTGCGACGCGCCCTTGGAGAAGTTGAGCGTGAAGCTGGCCTGGTCCGCGCCGAGGTAGTTGATGTTGAAGACGAGCTCCTGCGGGAGGTACTCGGGCGAGCGCCAGACGACCCAGCCGACACCGGGGTAGACCTGCAGACGCATCCAGTCAGCTCAGTCTTCTATTTGCAAACCTCATTGGCACACTTACCAGCCCGTACTTGTGTCCAGACACATTGATGGAAACCACCTTCTCCAGTCTAAAGTCCCACTCCAGGTTGGGGTTCACAAACGGCGCGACAAAGCCGCCGCTGGCCGCGTCAATGTGGATAGGGACGTCGAGGTTCTTCTCGACCAGCAAGTCGTTGATTGTCTTGGCATCCTCGTACTCACCGGTATAGGTCGTGCCGAGGATGACGCAGATGCCGATGGTGTTCTCATCGACCAGGTTGACGGCCTCGACGGGGTCGATGACATAGCGGTCGTCGGTGCAGTAGACGTACTTCTCCTCGACGTCAAAGTAGCGGGCGGCCTTCTCCCAGCACACCTGCACGGCGCTGTTCATGACGATGTTGGGGCGCGACCAGTCCTTGCCGGCGGCCTTGCGCTTGTTCTGCCATCGCTTCTTCATGGCCAGCGTGCTGAGCATGATGGCCTCGGACGAGCCGATGGTCGATGTTCCCATGGCGTTGTCGCTGGCGTCGTCGATGGGGGCATTGAACAGCCGCGCAATCATGTTGACACAGCGGTTCTGGATGTCGGCCGACTGCGGGTATTCCTCGTAGTCGATAAAGTTCTTGCTGAAGGACTCGGTCATGAGCTTCTCGGCTTCGTCTTCCATGTAGGTGGTGACGAAGGAGGCGAGGCTGTTTGGGCCGGGTTATTAGCTTGTTTTGTATTCAGAGAAACGGAAAGAACGACATACTTGAGCATTGGATTGCCGTCCAAGCTGAGATCGTCCTTGATCATGCGGTAGGCCACATCGCGGGGCATCTCCCTCTCGGGCATTTCGTAGGCGGGCAGCGACTCGGCAGCATAGCGCGAGCCGTAGACGCTGGAGGAGAAGTCATCCGCGCCCGGAGCGCTGAGGTCGAGCGTCTCAATGGGGGGGAGTTCGGTGGGCGCACTCTTGGGGGCTTCCGAGGCCTTTTTGACGGTAGCAAGATGGACCATGGTGACGTGCTACGAGCGATGGTAGATATGAGATGGGACGAGATATACGATGGATGGATTGGTGAGGGCAGAGAGAATGCAATGCAAAACAAGACAGGACAGGACAGGACAGCACCGCCCCTGGGAGGGTCTTTATACCTGGTCCCTGACGACGTAGCTGGGAAGCTGGCCTGGCGGGCGAGTCGAAGCTTTGGCAGTGGGGAAGCAGCCCCCGCCGGACCGCCTGATACCGCACGATAACACGCACGATACCGCGTCGATACCGCTAGCCTGCGCCTAGTGGCTCTCCCACGCCGGCCACCGTGGTAGCAATGCTCGCAACCCCTCCAGCGCTCGCCAATCATGGCCGCACCACCCATCAGGATAGATTAATCGCGGCGATCGAGTGGCTGGTGTCGCTTCTCGCTCTCGTGGTTGGAGCCACGACTCGTTTCATACATCATCGTCAGCGACGGCGATCCCGGCTGGGCCATGTGAAACAGGCGGATTTTTACAAAGTAGGTATAGTATTGCATGTTGATACAGACGACTCTATAGCATGGTTTGTCTATTTAATACATGGTGATATACAACTGATTCAAGCCTCGCAGGCGTCAGGGTCAGGGCCAGGGCCAGGGGTGCTGGTGACGGTGGTGACCCCGCCGCCGTCCGCTCTGCCCGCAAACCGCATCTCGTTCTTCCCAAAGTCAAACACCGCCACCACGTTCCTCAGGAACGCATCGCCCAGGAAGTTGAAGCTCACTCCCAGCGCCGAGTTTGCTGTCGGGTACAGCGTCGACATGCACACGCCCTCCTCCACGGGCATGATGAGGTCCGCGGCCTCGAGCCAGAATACGCGGTTGTCCAGCTGGAAGCCCACGCGGGCTGGCTGCGCATCGCAATCGGCAAGGTACAACTCGCTGTCTTCGTCGTAGGACACAGGCGGATCGAAGAGCGCGTGAATCTCGTCCAGGATCTGCTCGGGAATCAGATTGAGCGGCTGCCCGCTGTCAACCACGGCCTGGAACGCGGTAGTGTTGGACGCAAAGCCGGGGGTTCCGGGCCCAGCAGTGGTCGTCAGGTTGTCCGCGGCAGGCGGCGCCCAGAAAACCCCATCCACGCTCAGCGTCCACTCGGTGATTTCTGTCGTGCCGTTGGTGAACTCGGCGGGGACAGCGTTGGAGATCTCAACGGGCTTCACAGCCCACGAGTCGCCATCAAAAGGCACTGGCGGAAGCTCGCCTAATGCGAGGAAGCCGCCGTTCCCGTTGACCTCTGCGTCGTCGACGGGCCGCAGCAGCGCCATGCTAAACCACGGCTCGACCAGGCCTTGCTTCCACATGCGCGTGAAGATGTTGTCGTAGGTGATCCTGTTCAGCAGCAACGACTCGCTCGAGTTGTCCGTGTTGGCGTCGCTCTGCGCCATGGTCAAGACCGGGTATCCAAGGCCCAGCACGCCCTCGTCAATGCCGCTGCCAGTGTCGGCCGTGCTATTCACCAGCCCGATGATCTGCCGCTCGACCTTGATCCCGCCGAGCACGACGTCCTCATAGGCCAGCGCGCCCTGCGCATCGCCCGATCCGTACACGACGCCAAAGTATTCGCCGTCGATGATCTGCAGCGTTGGCGACGGCGTGTAGCTGGTGTTGCCGAACGTGCACTCGCTCTGCGCGATGATCTGGTTGCTGGTGCTGTTGATGCACTGCCATCCCTGCTGCAGCACCCACAGGTCGCCGCTACCCGTGTCGACCTGCACGAGGAACGTCTGGTTGCCGATGGTGACTTCTGTGTCGAACAGATTGTAGTAGTCTGCGCCCGCGACCTTGAGCACGGCCGAGCTGGGGGCTGCGCGCCGGTTGAGCGGCAGCACCTGGCCAGCGACGTGGCAGGACAGAGCTGCGAGGACGGCGAGGTGGTGTGTCAGTTTCATCCTGTTTGATCAGTCGATTGGTTTGTGAGGATACTGATATGATGGTGCTCTGCATCGTTTATATACATGTTATAAGCTATATGCTACCGGTTTCCGACACCCGAGAGCCGAGCATCTGCACGACCAACTCCGCTGCCTCAATCTTAGCTAGACGCGCGGAATATCTAATTATTATAGCTGACCAGCCAGATAGGAGTAATTTCGCGCCGCCTGGCCCGCTTTTTCGCCAAGCTTATTTGGCATCGAAGCCTAGAAACATTGCCGCCTAGCATGGGCGGCGGCTGCTGCTAAAAATATACCAACACTTGTCTATTAACGTGCACGAATCTATTTGAAATGGCCTTGGCGTGCATGTTGACAATGCAGATGCCTGCTCAAGGCGGCAAGCATTAAGCGGCAGCCTGTCGATCCCGACGAGGTACATGCCTACACCGGCAAGCAGCGCGGAATTGATTGTATATTCGCAGGAAGCAGTACGCAGTACGCAGTACGCAGTAAGCAGGAGGAAGTAAGCACGAAAAGAGAAACCAGATCGCAAACCAACACCTCTTCATAGCATGGGGGATCCAAGCTGGATGTTGGCTATAAAGTATAATCTAGTATACGTGCGTAACTGGCGCATGCTGTAGATTGCAGACTACGGAATGTACAAGAATAGACGGAAATAACTGCTGTATACTTTCAATACTATCAAATTCAACTAATACAAGATTCAGAGCGAGTTACACAATAAGTATGAGAATACCGACAAGGAAACGGGAAGCACATTTTAAACCAAACCCTAAGCCCTAAGCCCTAACTAAGCCCCGGCAACCTAGGCCAAGATAAGCAGCAAATATCGTAGATCTAAACATGCTCCATGCCTAATCTGCCGATGTCATGTATATGTATATGTATATCTAATAGCAAATACACAAGTCATGTATAAATAGCCCACCGCAGCGGAAATACCGGCTTCAGGATTGATTGGATTGGATTAGAGCCAGTTCGTTCCATTCCTGCCTGCCGGATGCCGCTGCAGATGCACGTGTTGGTCGATATGTACACTAAGTACGTAGTACGTAGTGGTAGTGGTATTGTGACTAGACTATACCATGCATGATACTGGTCTGTATCGATGTATTGAATGATGTCGTTAGTATAGACAGAAAACCAATTGAGAGGAGATGTGCAGCTAAAGCGGACTCTACCACACAGCCAGCCGTTACTATATACTAATAGGAAGATACATAGAAAACGAGATTTGCAATGATATGACGGAGGGATATAGAGAAATAAAATGAGGGAAATTGAGGTTTCAATTGGTGCTACCTGAGAAGTTAGGTAGATACTCCATACTAAACCCGTCGAGCAAGACCGTATTTACATGGGTGTCAGATTCCGTACGAGATTACACACTAACTGTCATAAGATACGTCACATTTTCCCATCGCAAATGCACAAAAAGCTTAGCCTGCGTGGGCGGTCCACTGTCTGCTAACCTGCTAGGGCTATAGTGCAAGCAAGCTATATACTACGTAGTCTGACCGCTAGGTTGGTCGGCAACCGTGGTGGCCGCGGGGTACAGACAACAACAACAATAATAACACAGCAACACGAAGAAGCACGCTAGACAGGAATCAATAGACAAGATTGTTCCATTCCAGTCAGAGATCGACTCTGACTCTGACTCTGATTCTGACCTGACTTTTAATTAAAGGTACATGTAATGTAAGTTTCTAACTTTCTAGACACAACAGCCCCTCCAATCTCCCGCCCGCCCTATCATACAAGCAACATACAAACATACAAGCAAGACGCCCGACGAGGGTCAAATCATAGCAAGACAAGGGATAAAGAACAAAACAAGACGAAACTAGCTGAAACATCAACTCGTCTGAAGAAGTCAAGACTTGACCGTCTCTGACCCCGCGACAAGCTATCGACTAAATGTGACTAATGTACAACATGCATATCGTCCGTATACTACATACGGTATTATTAAAATTGCAGATCCTGCGTCCACGTCCTTTCACTCACTTTAGTAGGAGAGCTTAGTTGGATGCAGGAGCAGGCTCGGCTTTCTTCTCCTTTTCCCCCTTGAACTTGCGTTTGAGCCATGTCATGAACCCGCCCTTTTCCTTTTTGGCTTCTTTTTGTGCTGTTTCGGTTTGTCCTTGTGCTTGTGCTTGTGTTTCGGTTTGGGGTATGGCGGCAGTCGCAGTCTTGTCAGGGACTGGCTGCTGCTGCTGTTCTTGTTGGAGTTGCTGATCCTGTGGCTGTGCTGCTTTTTCTGGCACCTTGATTGGTCGCGCGCTCGCGTCGCTGGCTACTTTCTGTGCGGATGCTGCTTCGGCACGCTTTCGTTCGGCGTTGGCTGCTGCGGCGGCGGCGGCGGCCGTGGCAGGGTCGCGCGCGAGAGCAGCCTTTTTGTCGCTGTCGACCGCGCTGCGGCTGATGTCTTTGGCGCCGGCGGTTTTGGGTGCGGGCGCTGGTGCAGACACTGCTGCTTCAGACGACGTGGTGGTCTGCGCTGGAGCAGCGTGCTGCGAGACGGCTGCTTTGGGAGCCGCTGCTGGTGCAGAAACTGCTGCCTCGGTCGGCGCGGTGGTCTGCTCTGGAACTGCAGGCTGGGAAACAGCTGCTTTGGGGGCTGCAGGCGCTGCGGCAGCGGCAGCTACAGTGCTGGGCTTGTCTGCGTCCGAGGCAATGCCGCTGTCTGCTCCAGACGCGGTAGACCCGGCTACTGAAGGCGATGGGAAGCGTCCCGGGATAGCCAAAGTCGGCTGAGCCTCTGCCTCGGCAGCGTCGTCGACACGCGGTTTCTTCGGTGGCTGTTCGCCGTTTTGCGTCACAAATATGGGGGTCTCGTGGGTGCGCTTGACGTGCGGGGCCACCATAGGCGCGGCCATAGGAGCGGCCGGGGCCACCGGAGTGGCTTCTGCTTCTTCCTGGACGGTTGCTTTCCGCTCGGCGGCGGCGACTGAGCTGGCGGGCTTTGTTTCGGCGTCTTTCGATGCGTCTGTTTTTGCTAGTGCTGGAGCAGCTGTCGTTAGCGTCAGAACGACAAACAGTCAGAACGTGCTGTTCGGATCAACATACCTGGCTGCGCTGTCTCTGTTGCTACAGCTGCACCCCCAGCCGCCGCAGTAGCGGCCAATGCCTCTGAAGGGATCTGTTCTTTCTGGGCCGCTGCTGGCACATCCTTCGACGCGCCGTTTGCCGCCAGCAGATCGGCCCTCTCTGCACCGGCGCCTGTCGGGCGCTCGGCCTGCTTGGAGGTTGTAGGCGCCGCGGCAGCGAGTGCTTCTGTTCTGGTCTCGCCTCGCTGTTCCTTCGTCTCTGCTTCAACAGTTAGCATCTGGTCAACAGACTGAAAGTGTCTGCATACCCTTTTCTCGCAGTGGAAACTCCTTTTCTTCCTTCACAGCAGTCGTCGCCGGCTCAGCAGCCGCCGCTGGCTTCGTCTCTTGCACTTCGGACGGGACTAGAGGCGCCGCGGTGGCGGCGGCCGAGTCAGAGATGGCAGCCGATCCGCTCGCTGTCGCTGGCGCGGCGTCTGAGGTTGTTGATGCTGCTGTATCTGCCGCGGTGCCTTCGCCGTACAGGAGCTTATCCTCCTCTTTATGGCCGGGGCTTCTGCAATGAATCAGCGCTGGCGCGGCGCGGGCAAATTTGTCCAGCCTTCCAACTTACATGACGTTCTTCAAATCCGGCAACTTGGCTCCGCCTCCGCCGGCGGCCTTGTTCTTGTTGCCCCGATTCTTCTTTCCTCCTTTTTTCGGCATGGTGTCAAATGTCGCCGCGGGGTAATTGGGGAGATAATTCCGGATGCTGTGTTGATGGAGGTGGTTAGCAAAGCGCTGGCAGATGGCTGACAGAAGCAGAATGAGCGAGCAGACACGTACGCACGCCTCAGCTGCTCGGTAGAGGCAATGTGGCTGGATTATTAGCTAAGACAGACGCCTTGCTCTGCCAATGACAGGGATGCAGGGTCTATGGATCAAGGGTGAGTGAGACAACGACACGAGAGTACGTAGTAGAGCAGGGGTTGGATGCTTGTGGAGCGCATCAAAGGTGTATCAGTGCATCAGTGCATCAAGGTGCGTAGGTGCGTATATGCGTATGGCAGTGGAGGAGCAGAGTTAAAAAGGGCGTCGCAGCTGCTGTGTGCGCCTGCGGACCTTCTGGCTCCACCCACTAAGAAAGGGCCGTATGGCAGCCTGTTCCCGTCTGTCGTTTTCCCTTTTGTTCCACCTGTTCCACTTTCGCGCCCACACCATCAATCATACGGAGTGAGTGACTAAGGAGGATGCAGGCCTGCATCGTTCTGTTTCTCTCCTACGCACTGACTGTCCGGCAGGCGTGCTTTCTCCAGAAACGGCTGCCAAAGCATGCCGGCGCGTGGCTGCGCGGCCGGCTCAGGAATGCGGCCGGATCTGCGAGCTGGATGCGTCGGGCGGCGCTGTCTGGCTGCAGTGTCCTCTCATCTATCATTTACCACCCACTGTGCATCCATTGTCCAGCGCAGTGCTCGATTCTTCTGGTGAAGCCGCAGGGTTGAGGCATCTATTATTATCGCAGCTGACGTCAGGCCGGAGGGGCTAAGCCCGACTGGGCAAGCTGTCTTCCGACCAATCACAGCCCTGCGTATATACACAGATATGATGCGTAGCAATGATCCAGCATACAGCATGCAATAAACAGGACATATCGATAGATACGCCTCATATGAGGCGTCGTCCTAGCTCATTCAGACCCCTGCCAAGCTCTCATCTTGGCTGCGATCATCCCTTGGCCCGCAGCTTGCACTGCAAGTGCCGGCTAGCGCAGGCACTGACAGGCACTTGCGCTGGCGCTGGCGCTTCCCCGCCATTCGAATGACTTGCATGTCGTGTGCTAGAGGAGACTACCGCCATCTTCAAGTAGACACCGCCGATGCGAAGTGCGGACTTTTTAAGAATATGTGAAGAACGTAGGTCCCAACTGAGTTGAGGGGGCAGTTTGTTTGCTGTATTGGTATTACCGTGGTGGGCTGAGTATGAGCCAATGAGAGGCAATTTACCTGCTGTGATACGCCGCAATTGGCCTAGTGTGTTAGATGTTACGAACCACGGCTGTGTGCTGTATCCTCCGCTACCTTTATGCTTCGTGTTTACTTTTAACCAGGCCAACTCTTCAGCAAGAGACCCTTGTTTCCGACATGGCCTCGTCTTGACCACTGCCAGTGTACGTCCATAATTCAACTTGGAGACGCTCCTGATGCAGAGCTCTATATTGTTTTTGTTTTTTTTTTTTTACCTCAAATCCACATCCCCAAGTCCAAAGCTTTCAACCGCCATAATGAAGTTGCAAAATGCGCTTGCATTCTTGCTGCTGATGGCTAGGCAGCGTTTATGCCTGGCTCGGAGAATTGCATGACAGAAACTTTCTACTGGACGGTGGAGTTGCTTTCAGCCCTTGCGAAGCGCGAAGAACAGCAGCACACTGACAGGATTCTCATTCTATACGGACGACGTTGCACCTGCCGATCCCAAGGCTGTACTCAGCGAGTAAGGGTATGTTGTTGCTGAGGGTAAGGACGAGTAAAGTTGTTGAAAGAAGTGAGCCATCAGGTGGTTGTATACGGTGGGAATATGAACTCCTGCATTGTCATAAAGAATCCTCAACTATTTTACTTGATTAAGTCTGGGCTCAACACCTATATTTAAAGCAGAAGAAGAGTTTGCTATTTGATATCAATCAAAAACCTGACGCAATTGGATCGTTTCCTCTCACGCACAAAGCCTCTTCTATGGATGTTGTAATTGATTATGTTACAACTTGACCGACTAAATTATTCTATTTTCACATAGACTGTGTAAGCCCATTGTATAGAGTATATCTACACTGATACTACGAGTTGATATCTCCAGATGAGTAAACGTTTTATTGGTCCTATATACATTGCCAACTACTGATGTTCACGCTATACTGATTATAGTCAGGCACTCTCGTGCAAATTATATACTTGCAACAGCACACGATTCCGCACATGCATAATCATGTATATTTACACAAATGTGGCATTCTCAATATACCGCTTCTGCGCGAATCCGACCTGCAACGACCCCAGATCAAAGGCGGTCAAATGCTGCAACATAAAAGTTGCGCCCAAGCAGGCATTAGGCTGGACAATCCCGCCAATCGTCGATGCCGGAATGGCCTGGATGTTGCCCACGCAGGTAGTGCTGTTGATGGCCTCGAGGTTGAGCAGGCTGCCGGGGACAGTGAACGGCTTGCCGCTGATGGTGACGGTGAAATCGGGCAGGTCGGCGTCACACGGGATCAGGAATGCGGCGTACTCGGTGCTGTTGACAGAGCCAGGCACCTGGTCGTAATAGTTGCCGACAATGTCATTCTGGAAAAGCAGGTTGGTTGTGCCAGTATCGACAATAGTCTGGAACTCGCCCTCCACGGCCTCCTCGGAGCCGACTTGGTATGCATCAATGGTAATAGACCACCAGCCCTGTTGGCTGTCATCAGTGTCGACATCAGCCCACGTAACAGGCCCCTCAATCAGGCTCTCATTGATGTAGCCAAAATCCAGATGCGAGTCGGCCTCGAGGTACAAATCCGCGACAAAAAGCGGCTGCTCCAGCTGGTCCTGTACGCTGCTGAAAAAGGTCTTTTGCCTGACGGGCTTGACGGTGTTGTTCTTGCTGAGGGCCATGCCTACGATTCCCGTGGCTCCCAGAGTTGCGAATCCCGCGGTGTAGTTGACGATTGATTCGACGGCTTGGGATGGAGCGGTCACGCCGCCGATGGTCACGACGTCGAGGAATACGTCGCCGCTGCACTCGATGTCGCCTTCGGTTTCGGTGTCGCCGTTGCCGTAGATGATGTCGAATGAGTAGCCCTCGAGGTAGCGGGCAGTCCAGCTACTGTCGGGGTCGTACAGGGTGATGTTTGCCGGGAGGTCTGATGTGTCGGACTGAGTGCTGTACACGACACTGCAACGTTGTTAGAATCGAGACAGATATGCCAGTCTATGAACAACGTACAGGTCCCACGAGCCCGAGTCAAGAATCAACGACAAATCCTGCGGCGGAGTTCCAATCGCCACAGTAGAAATCCACTCGCCATTGGAGGCATCGTATGTACCCCCGACGGAGCCTAGTGATAATCAACAACGTAACCCTCAAGTGTAGTGTGTAGCTTGCCCGCTTACCAGTAACTCTTCCGCGCGGCAACAAATGCGCCAGACGCTCGGGGACAGCACCGCCATACTTGGTCAGCGAGCGTACATGCTGTTTCAGTCCGGCGGCATTCGCATTTCGGACGGTCTTGAGCGAGGTGGTCAGACCCGGGCCCTGGGGGAAAGCATTGGCCGCCGCGAGTGACCCGGCGAAAGCCAGACTGAGAACAGAAAAAGACACCATCTTGCCGCCCGAAATTGTGAATGGAAATATACAGGTTGTCAAACGAAGTCCAGGACAAACACGAGGGAGGGGCGGTGTTTAAATAGGTAGACGTTTAGATCGAATAGGTCAATTACATGATACTACCCTACTTATTAAATCACGGCATGAACATGGGCCATGGACAAGCACGCGCAGGGGTCAGCCGTTTAATATACAGTAAGACTTTAGTAGCCTTTCAAAGTTAAAGCATTCCGGATTCCGAATGGGCCAGAACATGGCAACTTGGTCCTGCTAGTATCGATGCTGGGAAAAACCCTCATTTACATAAGCAAGCCCACTGCTGATTGTCAAGTTAGAGTACAGGGCACGGATAGACTTAATTTGCTGATGTTGCATTCGGACAGGGGTTGTCTTTGTAGTTTAGTCCGCGCGGAGTACTCCGTGTGTAGCCCGCATTTACTGCGGAAGACACGGGAATGCTGTGCCACAGCCTGGCTGATGTGATCGCCGCAAGGGCTGTGAATCTTGTTTCTTTGTTCGTCTGATCTGCTGCATGTTATGCTTGCGAGCGGCGATCGGGTGACTAAGATGCGATACGAGATATCGGCTGACTCGGAGGACCTCTGGCAGTCATACATCGTAAAATCTGGTGGATCGCAACGGTTTCCACTGCAAATGTTAGCCTGGCGATCAATTCTTGACTTGTTGACAGGATGCACTTGCATGGATGATGGGTTTACGCGCGTCAGGATTGAGTGGCCAACGCCAGTGCTATTGGCCATGTGCGTTGATGAAGGGACTCGCGCAACTAGCCCTTAGGGTGCAGACTATACGCTAGACCAGGGTCTGACAGAGTGGCTGGTCCGGATGGAACCTCGTACCTGGACCATATCAGTGGGTATTAATATTAATCACAGGGGCATCCGTGTCCTAAACACACTAAACATACTAAACATGACGGAAAGTGCGGAGTAAGCACCTCCCCTTAACGCATGTTGGAAGATACGTACTCCGTACTATTAGTTATTTTCTTGCTAAGATGTGTCTCCGTAGACCCCGGGGGCTTGTATGATAAGAGACACTAGCGTTCTCCCACCTTCCTCCCTGGGTAAAGAGCTATGCATGCTTAACTTGAACCACCGGCTTCTGCCACCTAGCACACGGAGAATTATCCAATTCCGTACCTACACTATCATACACTATTGAAGTAAAAGTAAGGAGGGGACGCCGTGGCTAGCCGACCGATTCTGCTCCTAATGAGGGAAACGGTTGATTCTTGTCTTTAAGGCATAACAACAAAGCATGAAAAAAGTTACAGGTGTTAGATTGCAGCAGTAAGAGCCTTCGATATGTCTTCTAGAACGTTCCAGCTCTCGTTTATATATACTTAGTAGATTAGGGGCGTAGCAACGGCCAGCCATCGCATGACATGTCAATACAAGTTACGCCGTGTTAATATTTTAATATACATAAACCAAAAATATTACTTTTTGATGAATCCAATATATTTGCAATATTCTAAAATATCAATCGTTGCACTAAATAATAGTGTGCCTCTTTTCTTTTCAAGGTTATCGTGGTCTGTCAACAAGACTGTGAACCTCCCGCTTGCTGTAATTCGCATGAAAGATTGCACGGATTTTATATTACAGAAATAGAAATGTTTGAATAAATATGATAGAATGTCTCGTGTGGTATAAATTTCTGTTATGGTTTATTTGAAAGTGATATAGACGAGTGGTGCCTGTTTGCTGCTATAGGTCACATCCCTAGCAGTCCTGTACTAACACTCAAGTAGTTGATAAAGCCAAATTTGTAGTTAGAGTCCTTTTCAGGTAGAAGCATTTCTATATCTCTCAAAGCCCTTGTATATCTCAGGAAAATACTCGTCCAAGTTTGAATTGCCGCTCGGCCGCAACTCCAGCTTGTTCATGATGTATGCAATGGTCATCCGTCGGCGGCGATCCATAATCACGACTGATCCTCCATACCCCTGCCAGAAGGAAACACCATCTTCTTCCGGAACAAAAGGTATTACTCCCTCGCTCCATGGCAAACCGAGTCCGAGGGCGAACCGTAATTTACCATTGTGGCATATATCGAACCCTCTAATTTGCTCCGTCGTCATTAAGTCGACAGTTTCCGGAGTAAGATACTGTTTTCCATCGACGGTACCATCTAGTGAGACCACAGATCCAATACGAGCCAAGGCACGTGCATTGGAGAATCCCCCCAAGGCCCCATTCTCCGACTTCCTCAAGACAGGCTGATTGGGAATGGTTGGATACACCAACGATCCTCGGAGAACCCGACCTATGATACTAGTGGGGTCAAAAGCAGTAAGAGGAACTAGCTGATCCAGAGGGAACGGAATAATATCAGCTGTCCGGGGCCACTCCTGCTCAGGTAGACCAAGCTGAAAGTCAGCACCTAACGGCTGTGCAATCTCCTCGGTAATGAACTGGCTCAATGATTTCCCTGTAACACGTCGCACAAGCTCGCCAACTAGATGGCCATAAAGAGAAGCTGTGTATGCGCTCTGAGACCCTGGGGTATACCAAGGAGCTTGTTCTGCAAGTCTCGCAGCGGTTTTCTCCAGATCTTGCAATTCCTCAGCGAGATTGAGAACCAATGTTTCTCTGTCCTGCAACTGCTCGGGAGTAAGGTCTCTGCTGACCGTGATAACGCCAGAGGAATGGCTGAGAATGTGCGAGACCTTGACGTTTTCTTTACCATTCGCCGCGAATTCGGGCCAATAGGTCGCCACCTTCTCATCTATGTTCAACAGGCCACGGTCGATGAGAATGGCAGCTGCCAGGCTGGTGACAATCTTGGTGAGTGACCAAACCCCAGTAATTGTGTCTTCACCCCATGGTTTTGGCGCGGTCTGGCTTGCATCTGCATAACCGCCCCAAAGGTCCACGACATTTTGTCCGTCGATGTTTATACATATCGAGGCACCTACTTCGTTGCCTCCGGCAAGCCTTTGTTGAAAAACGTCACGCAAGGAGTCAAAGGCGTGATCGCAGATGCCGTGCACTTTAGCCATTGGAGCTGCTACTATAAGCGCGGTTGTCGATCGAGTCGGCTTTTGGAAGTGAGGAAATAAGATGACTATTCAGCTAATATCGGGGAAGAGTGAAGTTTAAATACTCTCATGGGTTGTATGCAACAACATGCATAGCGATCAGCTTGCGGGGAAGGCCGGGCAACGCCCACTTATGGTTATGTGGCAATCAAACTTCCAACTGGGCAGGATTTAATATATCAAAGCTCGTGGATGATTCGCGCGCGAACTTTGTTGTGGAGTACGATGTTGGTTTTGACACTAACCACACAAGTAAATAGAGATGCTGTTGTGGAGCGTACTGTTGGCCCCATCTTTCCTGAACGGTTTGCCAGTACACGTTAAGACCCTCATATATTATCTTTAACAAATAATATCCGAAACAAGTGTTTAGAGGCCTCCTCAGAATATTGTCATATGTTAATTTATTTTCTTAACTGAAATCTCACAAGGCCTTTCAAAGTTCATACTTAACTCCACTTAGATGTCAATATAGTCTTGGAGACCTCCTGCCGTGTATAACACTTTTGTCCAGGCACTGTATATCAAACCACCATATAAATCAGAATACACAACCCTAGATACAAATATACGAGTCCCAGCCATCAACATCATCACCCACAAATTTCGCAGCTGCAGGCCACGCACAAAGCTTCCGGGTAGCATTGCTACCATCTGGAGGCGCCGTGCTGAGCATCTCAGACGGTTCTATTCCCTTCTCTACCCAAGGCACAAGCTGCTCCATGACATGGTATGTCGCTGGTACATGTGGATAATAAGGGTTTGAGCCGCAATGCCCACCACCGGGCACCATGAACACCTTGACAAAGCCCGACTCCTCATTCATCGTATCTTGAATACCTTTTAAATGCTGGAGCGGCCACAAAGCCGCATTGTACTGGTCAGACCAGCCTTGGGTGGTGATGAGCTTGCTTCCTCGTTGCTGGAACCGCCATAAGCTAGAGGATGTTGCGTCAATATAAGGGGATGCATTCCGGTCGACGGCATCGACATCTGTCCCCCAGTTGAACTGGGATACGTTGTAGTTGGGATCTTGGAAGACCAGCTCGCGGAGTATCGGACTTGCGTAATCCTCATAGAGGATACTCTCTTGGTAAATAAGGCCGTTCTCAGATCCAAGGCTGAATCCTGGGTAGATTTCTTGACCAGTCAGAGTATCAGTAGGCCCGGCATAGATGCTCTGCATTGCGGCGATCTGCTCCGCTGTCAGGCAAGATGGTTCATCGCTGTCCTGCGTTTGTCCAGGCTGGCATTGAAGCGAGGTTATGTCAAAGGAGCAAAGTAATGGATTCTCGATCAGGCCATCTTTGACCCCGTCTACCTCGTCACAAGCAGAAATCACCTCTGCAGTAATAAACGACAAAACCTGTTGACTCATATACGCCTTCCCGGCGGTGTGCAAGCCGTTCCAAAGGAAGCTTAGGATGAGATGGCTATACCAATTCCCCGGACTTCCAGCATATATACCGTCGAACAATTCCGGGTGATAT
The DNA here is from genome assembly GCA_023625935.1 of Eurotiales sp. R13A2. Taxonomy (NCBI): domain Eukaryota; kingdom Fungi; phylum Ascomycota; class Eurotiomycetes; order Eurotiales; species Eurotiales sp. R13A2. Next base: position 1,898,908 of record JAMAFV010000006.1, on the reverse strand, counting down.
TGGGCCAGAGAATACCCTTGAGCGCCACCAGTCGAGCATCCCCAATAGTAGCTATAGGACGGAGGCTGTGAATAATATTCCGTGACAAGCGAACGTGTAATCGGAGTAGCCATGGCAATAGAATCGTGTATCCAGGCCTTAACTTCGGCCAAGTTGCGAAGAAAGGGCACATCGGAGCTATTTCCGGCTGCAGCCAAGGAATGGCCTGCGTCTGTTCCGGCCACGGCGTATCCAAGATTGAGATACGTTAGCATGGTGTTGTTTTCAATATCGCCGGCAAAGCCACCGTCACCTAGTATGTGTCAGAACATAAGGTCGAAGCTTGATTAGAGTGTAAACTGTCAAAATTCACCAATCATCATGTATCTGCCATTATGTTGGGCTGGCTCTGGAAGGAAGAGCTCCCATCCCAGGGTATTATTGCCCGCGGCATTGGGTGAGTCGGCTCCTTGTGCACCGTAACTGATAGTACCCTGCACCCAGCAAAGAGAGTTCTCATTCACAATGGACGAGATGTTAAGGCTATATGGCGGGAGTTCTACGGCCTTGGAAATTTGGACGGCAGGATCGGTAATGGCATCAGCTAAGCTGACACAGTCATCATGAGCAAAGACTGTCAAAGGCCCAGCCAAGGAAAATTGAAGAATTCCTGATAGTTTCATAACGACAAGAAGTTTTACAAAGAATACAAACGCGCATGATAGGCTAACAGTGAATATGTTATTCTTTTTAATATACACTTCGTACCGTCGGCTAACTTCCTTGATCGATTCATCTCGCGAGAGCGGCCATTCTCTGCATTTCTCAACACACTAAATTTCCCACCATTAGCAGATCCCCCACAAAACCAAGCAACTTCGTGAAACATCCTGTTTGGACTGAGCGTAGTCGATCATCGGTGCCGGAGCCGAACCGCGGGGATTATGCCGGCTGTGGGGATGGATGAGTAGTAATTTCCGTTATGAATGGCTGGCCACCTGGAAAATTCCCAAATCAGAGACAATACATAGTAATCATGAAGGGTACCGCCCCAAGCAGAGAAGAGCTCATAGCGATGAAATTCTCACTCTGACTTATTGCCCTTTCACAAGCTGCAATTTACGTGAAAGTTTAGGCCCGACTGCCGGTTTTATCCAGGCCCCAACTCGCCCTGTTTTATAGTTAAGTTAGCAGGCCAACTTAAGCCAATGACCACGGACAGAGCTGTATACCCCCACCTCTCCGACCAGCTAGTCTCGCTGTTATCGAACAGTATCTCTTTATCTTTCTGCTACTGATAGATGCGGAATAGCGGGAGATACGAACGCAGGCTTAATTGGCCTATGGCAGCTTCCCCTCTTTCCCCAGACGCTACAACTCTAGAAAGGATTCTCCAACAGCACAAGAAGAAAACACAGGTAGCTGTCTGTCACAATGGGCAAAGCCGATGGTCGCATCTGGAGAGCCTGTTTATCATGTCGTAGGAAGAAGGCGAGTTGCACTCCCGTCCGATTGTTTCTTCCTATTCTCCTGACGTTCTGCAGATCAAATGTGACGGCGAAGACCCGTGCCATGGATGCCAGTCGCGAGGCCAGCTGTGCGAGTTTCCCGATAGCAATGATAATGCATCGGCCAGTCGGAGGTTATTTGCTGCTCTCCACATTCTTATTAGTGGTCGCTGACCAATACATAGATATGCCAACTCACTCGAGGAGCGATGCCAACATATGGACGACTTGTGTTCACGGCTGGAGAACCTGACGAAGAATCTATCCGATTGCATTCTAACAGCACAGAGTGGCAATCATCATCATCAATCAACCCACGAAGACAATTCCCATCGATCGAGGCGTGAGGCACCATTAGCTCCTGTCGTGGCTTTCAACCCGGTTGTTGAGATAGCAGAGGAATCACCCCGGATCTACCACGACTCTCCCTCTGTGCGATCTGGTCGATCCGCCAATTCTCAGTCCCAGACGTACGAGAGCCCGGTCGATCAAGGCCACATGGTAGCCGATTCATACGGTCGTCTTCGGTACGCTTCTCTTCTATCTTCCATTCATTTCTCTCGATTCCATCTCATACGAAACAAAACGACAGGTATATTGGCGGAGTGACGAACAAGATCATGATTGAAGCTATACAAAGCCTGTCGCCAGAGGTTACTGACACCAGACCGGCCGCGATTGTCAACAACAACAACAACAACAATGACGTCGCACTTCCCTTCTTCACCAAGGGCCAGGTGTGGCCTGAATTGCCCTTTCTCCCCCGGCCCGAAGAATTAGCGCGACCACCGCAATACGTGTCGGACTTGCTGATTGGAATTTACTTTGAACAAGTACATTATACCTTTCCGATCATGTACAAGCCAGATTTTATGCGACGCTATCGGGAAATGAACGCTAGAAAAGATGCGCCGATTGACCGTGGCTTTCTCTCCGTATTCTTTGCTGTGTGCGCGTGCGCGTCGAGCCTGCTTCCTCGCGCACCTGGCTCGGCTCCTATGCCGGGCATCGAGTATTACCAGAAGGCATTGCTTCTGCAGTTTGCATCAGTTGGCGAGGCTTTTATGGAACAGGTGCAATGTTTGGGGCTACTCGCAGTCTGCTCGGCAGGTTGGAACACCTTGTCTCAGAGCTGGAGATTTGCAGGCCAAGCAGTACGGCTTGCCCAAGACCTGGGGTTACATGTGTCTACTTTGGTATGTAGTGACGCTCCTTCTTGTCTTCCTCAAGCTTCTTTATACGTTCTAACATATCACCCACAGAGACAGAGTTCCGCAGCGGACACAAATCCAGCAAGGTCTATTGAAGTCCATGTTTCCCGGTGTATTTGGTGGAGCGTGTTTACTCTCGACTGGTAATGACCAAGAATCCATTCAAAGAGACATCTCCATCTGACATATCTTTTCACAAAGCTTGACGTCCATATGTCTTGGCCGACCAATGGCTGCAGACGAGGCAGATTGCTCCTTTGATCTTCCCTTTGACATCAGCAACGAAGACCTAGAGCAATTTGGCTGGCCACCGCCAGAAGAACACAACAAGCACTATAACAAATATTCGGCGTCTTCCTCGCCCATGACCGGGTTTCTGGCCTTGGTTCGTCTATCTAGAATAGCAGCACAAGTACATCGGCTCTACACATCGAAACGAACAAAAGGGTTCGATGAGGTTTTTTCGGATGGCGTGGATCCGCTGCTTCCTGCAGTCGACGTTCTGGTTCGTGAACTGGACGATTGGCTGGATGGGCTTCCAAATGATATCCGTTTCTCTGCGAATTCTAACCAGTGTGGGGCAAATCTGACCATGCGTGTGATTGTATTTATCCTCCATTCGGGGACTATTCTGAATCTGTACAGGCAAGTAACTCCAAAGGCTTGGCTATCCTCATTCTAATCTGCACATTTATGCTCATTCGTACATCTTTTCTAATTCGTACAATTGCAGGCCGATTGCGGGGCGCCCTGAGATCGTCCTGTCTGACACCTCTTCGTCTGAATGTCTCAATGCCGCCCGAAGCTGTATACAAGCTGCGGAGCTGATCCGCGAGCGAGTCCCTCCGTCACACTACCTGGCGTTTTGCGTTCAGTATTTGACGATCTCCGGAATATTGCTGTAAGATTTTCTAGGCCTAATTGCTATTATTTTCATACCGCACAAGCGTCTGACGACAATGATCAGATTAAACATGGCAGACCAAGACAGCCACTCTACATACCTACCAGACATCGAGAATACCCTTCGTTTTCTAGGGGATATAGAAGCCATCTGGCCCAGTGCTAGTCGTAGTCGACAAATCATTGAACGACTGCTTCAGAACCCGCCGGCACGAAATGTGACGAGGGAGGGATCAACCGGAATCATCTTTCCATCGTTGCCTGCTCTGGACGGATTGCTCTGGGATTCCTTTACGGATACTGACGGTTATTTGAATGCGTTGTAAATGTGGTAGTAATCAGAGTTGGAGAAGGGAGTTGCTACGTAGATGTATCTATATATTGATTAGTGGAAGAACGGAGTCGGTCCACCGTCCAGTGTTACTACTCTGTTAAACATTAGTATCTCCTAAGTTTAAGAATTCATGATTGTAGATTGCTCTTAATCGAGCGACGTAAAGGAGATAGATAATCGGCCCCCCACTTTGGCCACGGATATGATCCGGCCGGCTACACCGTAGTAAATAAAATCGAGCTTGTAGATGATGTTCAACTAATTATAAGCAGCATAATTGCGACTACATCTTTATTGCAGCACACGCTCTCTCCTTCGTCAGGCCCAATGGCACCCTCAATTGCTTCTCCCGTCGTCTCCCCAACAGGCAAGACTCGCCTGCAAGCGTCTCTAGATCGTGCCGTGGCACGACAAGGACCGTCAATAGGACAATGGCTAGAGTTCCCCGGATACTCTCTAGCTAGAACAGTGGCACCACTGGGAGCAGATGTAGCCAAAAAAAACCCCCTCTGTAACCTCTCAACTACATAGACTGACGAATCTACCGTTTTAGTGGGTGCTAATCGACTGCGAACACGGCGCCATCGACGACAAAGAGATGTACCTCCAAGTCGGCGCCATTTCGTCTGCCGGCGTCTCCCCAATCGTCCGCATCCCAGCCTCTGAGCCTTGGATGATGAAACGCGCCCTCGACTGCGGCGCCCACGCGATCATGATCCCCATGTGCGAAACACCCGAACAAGCCGAAGCCGTCGTGCGCGGGTGCAAATACCCTTCTGCCGCCTGGCCGCAGGGCGTGCGAGGTGCAGGCGCAATGTTTGCACCCGCGGCATTCAATCAAAATGGTCAGGAGTATCTCACGCACGCAAACACCAATATCACGGTCATCGTGCAGATCGAGTCCCGCAAAGCCGTGGAGAATTGCGAGGCCATTGCCGCAGTCCCGGGCGTCGATATGTTGTTTATAGGGCCAAACGATTTGGCTTCGTCCATGGGCTACTTTGCGTTTGATCATCCTAATATCCCAGAAGTGCAGAGTGCGATTCGCCGGGTGCTAAAGGCTGCGAAGGATGCTGGGAAATATGCAGGTCATTTTGCGTTGAGTGCGGAGACTGGTAGGTCATTTTTATCCCTTCAATTTAGTTCACCTTGGCACAAACTGTGTATTCTAACTGTGTTCAAATATGTAGCGTCACAGAAATACAAGGAAGGCTTTGATTTTGTGAATTGTGGAGCGGATATTGTCGCCGTGACGGCCTGGATGTCCGCGGAGATAGCCAAGGTGAAGGCAGAGACAGGGAAGCAGAGTGATCATCCAACGGAGGGGTAATTAGATTTTCATGATCATGAAAATTATAGATTAATATGCATCAATTTAGAATTTCTATATTATAAGACCATAATTCCCTCACGGTTGCCAAGCTCATCATCTATCCGGTATAGTGCAACTGAGGTCCTCCTTAGGCTAGAACGTTTAACAAACAACAGAAAATATATGAAGAACTATTCAGATTGCCACAACTAGATAATCAAACTCCACAAACAAGAGACTTTTAGTCAAAGAGATAGCTAATCGACACGAGCTTGGTTTACTATGGAGACCCCGGGCCGGGATCCGATGCGCGCGTTTGGCTTGCGATACATAACTCACGCCTTGTGCCTTGGGGACTTTTAAAGATTACAAGGTCAGAACTATAGAATAGCTTTTGGTAATAACTTTCACTCACATCTGTCACCATGTCTACCGCAACCGCCACAATTACAGCCGCTCCCCTTGAGATCAAGGCCACCCGCACAAACCGTGCTTGCGTCTGGGTAGCCGCACAAACCCTCGAAATCCAAGAACGACCCGTTAAGAAAGTCGGCCCGGATGATGTCTTGGTTCAGATCATCTGCACAGGCATCTGTGGCTCTGACGTTCACAACTGGGCCAGCGCGCATGTCTCTCGACAGCTGGTCCTCGGCCACGAGTCGGCCGGTATAATTGTGGAGGTGGGAGCCAATGTCAACCAGAGTCGGGTTGGAGAGAGGGTAGCTGTTGAACCTGGATTTGCGTGTATGAAGTGCGTTTTAAATTACTCTTCTATCTTTGATTCGGTTTGCTGATTCCCGCAAGATGCGAGTTTTGCTTGCGAGGAAACCCCAATACTTGTGCGAATCTTGAATACTGCGGACTGGATCCGACAGATGGCACTCTGCAGCAATATTTTACATGCCGTGCATCTATGGCCATCCCAATCGGTGATAAAATGACTTGGGAAGAGGCCGGGGCTATCCAACCGCTTGTCATTGCCGTGCAGCTTGCTCGCCGTGCTAGCCTGACGGCTAACAAGACGATTGCTATATTGTAAGTTGATTTCCATTGTACTCATCGCTATTCTTGTTTCAGACTGAAGACTCTAACAAGAGTAGCGGATGTGGGCCACTTGGCCTGCTCGTGATTGCCGTCGCCAAAGCATACGGGGTGCGTAAGATTGTCGTCTTCGACGTTGAGCAATCACGCATTGATTTTGCGGTGAAATACGGTGCCGATATAGGTATTCTATCCCCGAAGAATACTGAAGCACTAGAGACTATGAAGTTCGTCACCAGTTTCACATCTCAGATGATCTCGGAGCACGGTTTGGGTGAAGGAGTGGACGTTGCTGTCGAAGCGAGTGGAGCTGAAACCTGTGCTCAAATGGCCGTTGCCATTCTCAAGGCTGGTGGGACGTGTAAGTCAAGAACACACATAGATTGGAATGCTTCTTGATTGCCATGCATACTGACTGTTAGTTAAAGGCATACAAGCTGGACTGGGCAAACAATTGACTGCCGTTCCATTGTTCTTGCTGACTGCAAAAGAGTTGAACATCAAAGGTGCGCTCCTTTTCTTTGCCTTTACATGATATGCTCACTGGGCAAATGGACTAATCTGCTATCACTAATAGGGACTGTTCGTTTCACCCCTGGATGCTATAACGATGCCATTGACCTGGTCAGTCGGGGAAAGGTGGATCTGAAGCCATTAATCACATCTGCGTTTCCCCTGACCAAATCGTCAGAAGCCTTTATTGCACAGAATGCAAAGAAAGACATCAAGATTGTGATTATGAACCAGGAATGAGTCAATGTATTGTCACTGCATTAGAGTCGTATATAGAAGCAATATTGAATAGATGATATTTTCTACAAATTCATGCCACCCATTCTGTTCCCAGGTAGCTCAGGTAACCTCCAAGGTGTGAGCTTGGAATTTCAAAATGTCTAATATTGATAAAACAACGACTAGGTAATATCACTGAAACAGCTGCACGGACGTTTGTAAGTAGGGAAATGCCTAGCCCTGGATATCTTTCAAATTATCTTGCACCGTCTCATCAAGCGACCTAAACCCATCCTGGTTCCACCATTTCCTCAGCAATTGTTGTCCCAGCCTATTATCAACCTCTCTTCTATCGCGGCCTAAATCAGAAAGTTGAGCCAGTGCAGGACGTCCCGGCCAGGCTTTCTCAATACTGTTTACGATATCGTTCTGGTTGATCGAGGGGCCAAACGCTAGCACTCGTTCGTTGCAAACAGTGCTGTCTAGGAGAGCACCTAGATGGATCCGAGCCGAATCAGATACATCAACGATATATTCTAAAAAATGATTAGCATCCCAGAATAGATTTCAGACTGTAGTAACAGCAATAACTACACATACGTGGATCAATATACACTGCATTCGGATTCTGCAGTGCCAAATTCGGTATCCACATCCCCGTTCCCCGTGGCGAACCGATTGCACCCCCAAAGCTAGTTGCTGGATTGACGCAATTGAAATCGAAATCCGGATGTCCATCTTCCAAGAATTTCCAGGCAGCGCGTTCAGCTTCTAACTTGCTGGCAGAATAAACAACAAAGGACTTGTCCGGAGAATCCATAGGCAGACTCTGAGCCAAAGAGATAGCCTGGTCGTTCCAGTCTGCAGCAGTCACTGTGCTAGAAGGATTCTCGTCGGTGCTGGGGAATGTAATAGCTGTCGCAGATGAGGTATACACGAATCGCTTTACGCTGGGCTTCGTCTTGGCCGCCTTCAATAAATTGACGGTCCCTGCAACAGTGGGAGGAATCACCGACTCCGGATTTGGCGAAAAGGTCATTACCGATGCGCAGTGGATAATTCCACAGACATCCTGTAAGATGGTCTCGTCGTTTAATAATGCTTCTTCGTCTGCCAAATCCGGAACCACGACGGCGGAGTACAAGCCCAACGAGTTGAAAAGCTCTGTCGTCTCTCTCGCTTGTTTTTCTGACCGTACCGTCCCACGGACACGCAATCCTATTTGCAAAGCCGCGGTGATAATATGGCTAGCAAGAAACCCGGACGCTCCAGTGACGAGTATGAGGGAGCCTTGCGGGAGAGCAGCATCCTGCCATGGGATCATCTTGTGCTATCTGTGGCCTAAAAGCAATCTGGAGGGCTTTGTTTTAGAAATTTGAAGGAATTACATTGGCAACAGAACGTTTTATAGTCTGCCTGCTGTTAGATGTACATTGCTGCTCTGCGGGCCGGGATCCGGAGTCAGAAATAGTGGCTTAATCATATTGGATAATACAAATGCTCTTTTTAGAAGCCGCTATATTTTAGAAAGCAACGGGTCAGACCAAATGAACATGGTTTTGAAACTATCGATGTTCATGTCAGAAGAGAGGATGATTGGCTATATCCTCCACAAAGCAAAGATGAATATTGTTTACAGTCGATCCCGTACACATCGGGCCTGAGCGCTAGCCTCGAACTGTATTAGCTTAGATGTGCTTCTCCCTTCAGCCTCAATTGTTGGGGAACTAGGAACAGTGCTAAATTCAATAGCCAGCTACTATTCTTGATATCTTCTCGCCAAATTGACCGGCAACTCAAGCCGGAATGAAAAAGACACTGACTTTTCTATCCGGACACCTGTCCACAAAGGGTACGTAGTCTCTGATATGCAACCAAGAGCATTCGTTCAAAGTCGACTGGTTACTAATCAATCCCCCCTTTTAAGAAAATGAATCCGACCGCAAGGCATCTTCGTATCTGAAGCGTCGGGAACAAGTTCGGAAAGCTCAACGGTGACTACATTCATTACATTTACACGACTCTGTGGATACGGGCACTGAATGTCACGTTAGCACCCATCGCGAGCGCAAAGATCAATACTTCAAGGCATTGGAGAGTGAAGTCTTGCATTTAAAAGAGAACGAAGCCAACTATTTGAAAAAGATACAACAGCTGGAGGCTCATATCGGCCATCTGCAAGATACATTGCTACGGAATGGCATTGACCTACCGACGAATCATGTTTCTAGCCTAAATGGCAATTTCCCACGAAATAAAGACCTGTCTGCTCCCCATGCTCCAGAACAGCATGCATCGGCAGTTGAACCAAGTTCAACAGGTCCTGCACCTACCTCCGCTAGTGATGACGACCCTCATATTGCACATGGCATGGAATTTGTATTAACGTATGTTTTTTCCATTCATCCGCGGAATTACGGTTTCTAAACAGATATAATCTCTCAGACTTGAAAAACCGTGCCTAGGCCACATCAACACGGATCTGGCCAAATCAGACGAACCCTCCGGTCATGCTCTCACTGCCTCAATGTCGCTCTTGCACACAGGTCACTATCCAGATTCCTTTGCCGAAACTACGCCGTCACTGGCGGCATCAAAAACGATCTTCAATCGACTGACCAACTTGTCATCTGCGCTTGTTGACGACTCTGAGCTCAGTCCGATACAAGCCTGGAATTACATTACAAATCAGCCACAAGCATACAAGATTCAGATCGATCAGCTTCGGAAGCTAGCAGCTAGTATGCTCGAGCATATAACATGCCATGGGTACGTGCAGCTGTTACCTTGGAAGAAAACGTACTAATGCGCAAAGATAGATTTGGAGCCGTTGTGGAAAAGGATGTTTGCATGAAAATGGTGGCTCAGATGATGGCTGCTGTCTGATTCTAAGAACAGACAATGTAAAGCACATGTACAATATAGTCAAAAGTAATTAAATACTGCCCAGTACTGAAGTTGCTGTAGAAAGGGCTGCGTATAGTCTTGATTCACGTGAGCAGCACGTGGTCGTCCACGAAGCAAAGACCGCCCGTCACAACCTGACGATTTGCCCTGCTACACAACACTTAGCAGACAGCAGACAGCACACATGGGAATGGCTCTTTCAAGCCAATGCCCTGTGCCGTGTCAGGCCCAGCTGGCGCTTGCAATTACCATCGTCAACTCCAAGCCTGCAGGCATCTCCGTTACGGGCGCGTAGTCATCAATATTTCATATACACGCAGCTAACTGCTTGTCAGATCATATCCAACACATCCGTTCCCATATCCGACTGTCCCAGAATCATTCTCTCAGCCCGATCAGCTCCAGCGACAAATTCTTTGACAGTGTGGCCTTCTGGAAGCAGGCTTATACACAAGCCGAGGACACCCAGACAAAACTAAACGACCGCATCTATGAGCTGGAGCAGCGCGTGGAGACATTAAAACTAAAGCTAAAGTCGGACGACGAGGTTTGTCTCATGCCAGAGAACAGCAAGCGCAAGGAGAGCAACGAGCCGAATGTGGCAGGGTCTCAAAGAAAACGGCAGAAAACTAATAGCAATACGTCAATATTAACAGCTGATAGTGCAATTGACATGGAGAGATTGAATAGCCTAGTCTTTCAAGGAGGCCCTGGTGAAGCAAGTGAGTATATGAAATTACTGGGGGATATCAAAGAACTAGTCGCTTACTGGCATCACCTTCATCTGCCCAGAGCTTGGTTCCGTCATGAGGCATTTATCCGTTCTTCAGCAAAATACCCAAAAGAGGCCTAACTGGCCCTCCATTTATTCGAGCGCGATCAGCCTTTGTGTTGCCTCCAGTTCATTCATAGCATTGCTCAACAGTAACGCCATCGTTGAATCAGACCAGTCGATCGAATCGAAAAACGATACCAAAACTCCAGCTCCATCCATCATTCTTGCCGTGGTGGAAGCCGCTCATACACTTTTGTGTCGATCTCTTAACAAGATGATGAACTCTACAGAAGGTAAAAAATACGAAGGCCAACTTATCTATCATATGGTCTGTCTCTTTGAAGCATTGCTGTGTGAATTGGGTACAATGTGCAAAATCCAGGCCGCTGCCAGCGGTGAAACCAAACGCAATACAAGAAGCTCATCATCGAGAAGCCCGGAGAAATCCATATCTTCCCCATTCAAGGCTCTGAACGGCGAAAAACCTGTGGAAAAACTCTCAGATTCGCTCAGACGGCTTCTTGCAAGTATGATGCTGAAGGCCACAGCTCTGATCACCACTGCGAATAACAGTCTGTTTGAAGGGTACCTCTATGTCTTTCTGAATCGAGTAGGCACTGTTCTGTCTGTGGTACAATTCAAAGAGCTCCTTACCACCCCCGATTTACAAGCCAGTTCAGAGAAACTCCCTTTACCGGATGGTCTAGGTCGTGCAGGAATCGACGGCATCTCATTTATCGCTAAAGCTTGTGAGATTGAAACCTATCATATCGTCTGGCTTTTAGAAAAGGCTATTGCACTGGTTCATTCTATTTCAATCAAATCATCCTTGTTTGAGGATACTGCTGTTGCTGCTGCTGCTACAGGTAGTGACAGTGCCAAAACGACCACAAAAAGTCCGAATTCCGGACTGCTTCTCCGCTATACTAAGAAACGGTTGCAAAGCACACTACTCAGGGCAACATTTCATGAAGACGAGCCTTTGTTTCTCGACTCCTTAGAAAGACCAAGGCAGCTTCCGATCGACGATCTGAAAATTCCAAACAACCCAGAATCCGAGCCAGCATCTGAATGGTTTCTGAGAGAAGTCTGGAGATTGTTGGGGTGGGATATACTTGAATCTGCGTGCAAATGCGAGAAATAAATTGCTACCGAATGAATGGACATCTTTGCGCTATGTCTAATATGATATCATCAAAAATGTAAGCGAGAACTGATATTTAGTTGAGATTCAAAATGCGAACTGCGTTTCCACCGAGCACTGCTCTCACAGCTTGTTTGTTTGTGCTCAACGCTCCTTCAATTGCTTTATAGTTCGTTGTGACACTCGGCCAGATGTCGTCCTCCTTTTCAGAAAGGGGAGGGAAGAAGGGATTATCGGTACCTGTAAAGTATAGGCTCTGTCAGGAATGAATTGAAAAAAAAAAAAAAAAAAAGATGAAAGAGCAGGAGAAGAGCACAAACCGAATAGAAGCCGCTCATGTCCTCCAGCGGCGTGTATCGCCGCCTTGAGACCAGCCTCCCCGTACACAACCGCGTCTAGGTAGATATTGGTATTAAGAACGCTCCACACATCTCTCACAGGCCCTTGCACAGAACCGCCATTCGCGACAAACTTGCGTTCATGGGCAATGCAACTCTCAATCCTACCCGCCAAGAAGGGCAAGGCACCCCCGGAATGCGCAAGCAGGATCTTGAGATTGGGGAACCGATCAAAAACGCCCGATAGAAGCATCCTGGTCACCGCGATAGTAGTTTCGAGTGGGAATCCGAGCGCCAGAGGTAGAACATGGCCGTATCGGTGGGTCGTGGTGGAGCCACCAAATGCCTCGTCGGGAAGGCCGTAGTGAGGATGCAGGAAGAGCAAGGTCTGTGTCGATTCAAGCGCTGCCCAGACGGGGTCGAGATGACTGTCGTCTAGGCCCTGACCAAGGCCTGATGTGCCCATGATTACGCCGCGCATGTGCGGGAGCGTTTTGAGTCTGGTTATCTCGTTGACGATGATAGAAGGGTCTGGGGCGGATAGCGGGAGCGCACCAAAGGCATAAAGAGTCTTGACGCCTGTGTCCGTATCGGCGACAGTGGTTTCGTTGACTTGAGCGCATGTGTTTTCAAGATCGTTGTTTATGCGCTCCGACCATGTCTGCGCGTCGTCTACCTCCAAGAAATCGAGCCACGGGTTGGCAAGCGAAATTACGCTGGTGGTGATGCCGTGGCGCCGCATAAAGGCGAGTTTGACATCGATGTCAGAGTAGGACGAGTCTACGGGCCGGCCGCGCTGGTCTAGCGGTGTGGCAGCGTCGTCGTCGGATGAGAGGATGATGAGGCGCGAGTCTGCGCCGCTGGCTGGATCGTGCACGTACGGCACTTGTTTGCGGGCGCGCAGCATGTCCAGGTATGCGGGAGTGTAGACATGGGTGTGGATGTCAACTATGGGAATTTCTGCCATTGCGTTTTAGTTTGCAGCTGGTTGCTAGCACTTTGTGTTGTGGATTTAGTTATTCGCAAGCAGACCAGGCAATGTTTTGATGCTTTTTGGTGTTTTATCTGTCGCATGCGGGGAAGGCGCAGATAAGATAAGCGCGATTCATTATCGTATCTCATTCTATCTTAGCTTATCTCTTATCGATAAGATGTGATAAGATAAGAATCATAGAGACACATCAAGACGTCATGATGGCATGAGCTTTTTTTTCTCTTCCTGTGCGCTTTTTACGTGATATGACTCTCCCTTAGGAAGACAAGGGAGTCCATCCGCCACAGCAAATGGTTTTGCTTCCTTCGGAGCAGTATCACTGTCAAGTCAAACTTCCGCATCGTAGTAATTGGTCTCCTCCTGCGAATTTCCAGGTTGTATCGCATGCATCAATCGGCTCGCCGAGACACAAAAAGAGGTGAAAACAAGGTTTCCTGAATTAAAAATAGTAAAGGAAGTGAAAACGTCTAAGCTCTATAGCTAGTAAAACACACATGCAACTAACCGTGGCAAAGTGAGCATATCCCTACGTATCCACACCACTGATGTGCACGTCATGACTACTTGTATGGCGCACGCAGACTCCACATGCCAGATTTCCTGCTTTAACGCCGCTGCTTTTGCGAGGACGCTCATAATCAGATTCACTGAGTAATTCTCAGTCCAGGTCAAGTTCTTAATGGGCGTCTTAACAACTGCTTAGTAGGTGGGAAGGCGGAAAGGTGGGTATGTTTGGCTAATATCATTGAGCCTCTACTGCATACCTCTCTTATCCATGCGAAAATGTTGTTTAGCTGATCATGACCTTGTCCTTCACGAGTACACATTGCGCGTTGCAAGATAGCCGCTTGATATTGTATAACTTGTTTGCTATCTTCGATTTTTTAATCTCATTGTTGTGGTTATGTACAGACCAGTCTTTTTATAAAAGCCTGGTAGGGGTAGGAAGCCCATGCACGGTGACACGTATGATGAAGTCCACATTCAATATGTAAAATATAATTCATATGACTCAAATCAACCCTAAGGGCCATCTTCTCGGAAAGATATTCCTGTCCATGAGTTAGCATCTGGCTGGTCAACTAGGAGCAAATTCGATTTATCAACCAACTTACCTAAGCTCGGATGTGATAGTATCGGGCCCGCCAAACTGGGAATGTAGTTTTCCTTCGACCAATCCATCAGCTTGTCCCAATTCCGACATTGATGTTCTGTCTGCATACTCGGCCATGGCCACCTGTAGTCATCCTTCCAGTGATACGTGTGCAGCGATATATCTCCGTGGCACATGATAACTTGGCGGATCAAATCAATGCAGTGATCAAAGTGCTCGTTCCGGTCTTCAAGGGAGTTTGGGTCTGGGTAATAGTCGGCGTAGTAGGATTTGCGGATTTTGTTCACGCAGTGGAGTGTATGAAAGACATCGAGTGTCACGAGGTAGCCTCCCTGCTCGTCGTTCAAGGGCACGGAAGTAATGTTTGCCTTTTCGAGGTCTTCCTTTTGCACGCGGAGGTTGTTATCTGGAATCGTTCTTGTTAGCAACGTGACAGAATAAGAGGGGACATGGTCATGTACATTCGAGGAGGGCCTCCCATGCCTCATCCTGCTCTGGCCGTGGTGGACCTCTATATTTGGTATTGTCGGTAAGATTATGGACAATCATTTGCTTCTCATATTCTACAGCTGTTCTCGCGGGAGCTAACATGTCCATATCAGCATCGTATAATATCCTCGCTCCCAAATGGCACGCTGTTTTTCTTACACCAGATCGCAGCATTCTCACAGCTGCACTCTTTTCCATTTATTTTTGTGCTCCATATATATAGTATGGCGGTAAGGACGCTGTAAAAGACAATAGCGGCAATATGCAAATAAGTCTTTAGTCTTTTGTTTCGTTTGGGTGGCGTAGATGTCAATGACTGTAGGAGCTTTTCTTGCGATTCCTCTACGCTTAAGAGACTTTCTGTATCTGGTGAATCTGTAGGATCATGGTCCTTCGTCGAAGGTATGCCTGTATACATCGTTAACGACGTACACCCAAAAACACAGAAGAACTCGCGAGTTATGGTGGTTTCGAGACTCTAGTAATGGGAGGAGTCTAGCGAACTACCTACGACGAGAATGTATGGATGTAACAGTTCTTGATTCTTCTTCTGTAAGTTGTAGCAGTAGTATTGATCTTACTCGCTAGCGCTTCGTATCGGATCGACGTAACTACGGCTATGGGAGGATGGGGGCCATTTAAGGTAACATCTAGTGGTAGTCTAACAAGCGGGATTAAGTGTTCAATAATGTCGAAAACTTTAAACTCCATGTAACAACGACGCTATCACAAACGTGATCAGGATGAGGGGCAAGAAGTAGTGCAGCATTACAGGCCCATATCGCATGGGGGCTGCTGGAGCCGCCGGGGAAATCGCCCCTGCGATCCCGGCGCTACATAAACCCTATATTCCTTTGGGATCCTTGCAACTATAGTTGACTGACTAATAATTTAGAATCCTTGATGAAATATGCTCGAGTTTTCTAGAGTTTCATTGGAGCTAGACTATGGCTTAATTTACCACTATGCGTATAACGGTGGTGATGGTCTAACCCTGTACGTTATTTCTCCCAACTAGTCATGTTTTCATCTGAAACATTGGTGCTCTAAGCTTCAGAACGCTTTCCCCAACCGGCACCGTTGTTGTACAAGATATCAGGACTTTCAGCCTCGGAGCGCTTTCCCCAACCAGCGCCATTGTTGTAGAGGATATCGGGGCTTTCAGCCTCGGAGCGCTTCCCCCAGCCAGCACCGTTGTTGTACAAGATATCAGGACTTTCAGCCTCAGAGCGCTTTCCCCAACCAGCAATGTTGTTGTAGAGAATGTCAGGGTTTTCTTCCTCAGAACGCTTTCCCCAGCCGGCGCCGTTGTTGTAGAGAATATCAGGGCTTTCGGCCTCAGAGCGCTTGCCCCAGCCGGCACCGTTGTTGTACAAGATATCAGGGCTTTCGGCCTCAGAGCGCTTTCCCCAGCCGGCGCCGTTGTTGTAGAGGATATCAGGGCTCTCTGCCTCGGAACGCTTGCTCTCAGGCTGAACCGGTGCAGCAAGAGCGGCACCGAACAGTGCAACGACAACAGGCAGAACAACCTTCATCTTGATAAGTTGTCGGAAGCAACAGATAGTTTGAAACAAGTATAAGTGTATATGGTGTGAGGATTTTGCAACCACGGTACGGATGCATGTACGGGATATCTATTTTATATAAGTATCTCACTGTTGCTTTCTTGAATCTATGCATCAACTTCAGAGCGTTACAACGCAGCGATAGGTAGCTCCAGCAACTAACGAGCGGGGCACTGGTGATCTTGGACAACAAGCTTAGTTTGGATTGAGCCGCCGATGTCGTCTTCTTTCCATTCAAACATTCTATTGCTGACTGACGCACTTCCTGATGCAACTACAGTTTTCTGGGGCCAATAGCTGGCAAATAAACTACATCAGTCCAACAAATCTCGTATCAATGTGGTACCAGTCGCCTTGGGATCTAAGTGGAAATGTAACTCCCTGTAATCAGAAATGTGACTGTTGGATCGTGGAAGACTGTTCACAGACGCCAAGCAGGAACGTAATCTCGTAATATTGCTTTTCCCCCACGCCAAATGAGAGACATGGTGCAGGAAGGTCTACACGCGCTATTTCAGACAAATTTACACGATTATTTTGTTCACACTTTAAGCTTGGTTTTACACAGTATCTCGACACCGCCAGACATCAGAGCTCTGCATCAAAACATCCCCGGCTTCACTTTGAGAACTCTCCTTGAGGTATTGAGTACTTTTCACTGAGATGGAGCACAACATGATCGGTCGAACCTCGGATGAGGTGCCATTTCTTGATGACGAGGAGAAAGACGTGTTTCCTGTTTTAAAACGCACATCAAGACGAGAAAAATGGGCGCATCTCCTGCCCTACTCTTTCGCACTGAACATAACGCTGTTATTAGCACTCTCCGCTGTATGGATCTTGCAGAAACGGGACTCCCACAAGGCGTATATCCCAAATGAAGTATATTGTAAGTGAACCCGTACGCTTTTAATTAAACTTGATCTCTAATACGACAACAGCCCCCGCACAATCTGCGGTTGAATATCAAACAGTCGTTTTCACCGGTGGTCTGCGAGACGACAAGTCAAAATTCCAAGGTTCTTCAAGCGAGGTAGACGCTCAATGGGATGAACTATATAACGGTTTGTTCTGCCCTTTGCGAATTCTAAGTTTGTGACACGAAAAATTAATCAATCTTTCAGATGTCTTGATATCTCAAATCAGCGCTGAATCAGCAGCAAAACTCCCCAACGCAACAACGCCATTTACGAACGACACCAGTCATTACATTGTTGAGCTCGATGTTTTCCACCAACTACATTGCCTTAATATGCTGCGCAAGTTGACATATCCCGACGTCTATAAGATGGATTTGACGTCGGGCTCGGAAGAAGCTGCTGACAATATCTATCATATGGAGCATTGCATCGAGCAAGTGAGACAGTCACTCCAATGTTCGTCAGATATCAGTACCATATATTGGGAATGGAGCGAGAAGAAGCAGAAAATGTTTGGTAATGTGAGGACGACGCATACGTGCAAAAACTTTGAAAAGATCAGAGAATGGGCGGTGCAGAATCATGCCCAGACCGATTTGGACTTTTACAAGTATGTCGAAGGAGCCCCACTACGACAAGATTAGAGAGTAGTGAATAATATACAATATTGATATCATGAAAATCACAACAAAAAAATTGGAAATGGATAAATAATCAAATGTGGTTGAATGGGGCTTGGGCCAAGCAAGTCAAACGTTGCATGCCTAGCGGAAAACTAGAATCCTTCCGTTGGTTGGCCCCCATGTCTCGTCTTGGAATCATTGTACCCAATCCGTGCAGTGTTCAGCTATCTGACTAGGTAACTGACAAGGTAAAATGGTCTTTACTGCAAAACGCCATAGGAATCAAATATGACTGTTACTTCCAGATCTCTGTGTTGCCTAATTTTATACACTGTAACTCTGCTACATTATCGCTGATGCAGTAACATTTATTCGTGTGTGAGAGAGCCCGGTATGTGGCTCCCCAAATTGAAACATTCTATTTTGCACATTTAGGATACTTTACAAAGATTCTTGTGCCCGAATCCTTCATGCCCTCTGGATGTCCGCCAATCATCTCTACGCAATGGCTTGTATGTTGATAATTGGCCGTGTACGAATCCAGCTCTTGTGTCGGATCTAGCAAGATTCTGTGTAGCCGCTTCCAAACATACATGCAGTGCGTGACATGCCAGTCAAACGTAGTCGTAAAATGCCCATAATCGCCAGCGGCAAGCTCTTGCATGGTAAGGTTGTGGCCAGAAGCAGTTTCATAGGGCCACTCGCGGTCTCTGTACATATCCTCGGCGTCTTCTGCGTCAGCTTCTGTGAGGCAAGACTCTGGTAGCCATGAGTGAAGGACGATGCTGTATTTGCAGCCTCTTGCTTTGGCATCATCTGGTGAATTGCCGCAGTCCCCGTGAGACCATGATAATGGAAGGCCAGTCTCGGGATCAGCGCCTTCGAGCGCTTGTGGTAGGTTGCGTGCATGCGGCATTATAAAGACTGAATAGAGAGCCATTATGACTGCCATTGTGATAAGGCCGAAGAGAAATGAGCTTAATGTTGAAAGCCATCCTCGCCGTTGCGAAACAGGCTTTTGGTATTCCTCTCCATAATCACTGACATTGTCGTCGACTTGCGTGTACTTGATATTGTCGGTCATGTTGAGATCGTAAATTGTGCATTTTGTTTCAATCAAATTACTTCTGTTAGCATCCTGGGAGTATCTTAAAGGCTTCTTTGCTAACTCGTTTCTCTCTAGCAAGTAAAACCTAGAAAATGGACGTAAATGTAACCGTAAAAGAGTAACATGGAGATGGGAGGCCTAGGTTACAATCAAGTGTCGCGGCAGCCACCTCGTATCACTAGCGTACATCTCCCACAGTCTGCAGATCGACATCTATTCTGCACAGGCTTAGTCCAATCCGTAGTTAGGGCCAGTCCCAAACATGCTACAGATCAGATTGTGTTATCTTTTATGACAGGAGGGACTGATCTAGTAAGGACCTCCACCAAAAACCCAACAAGAGTAATTGGCTACTCAATTGCGGGGTTGCACATGAGGCTGCTTAAAGAGGCCATCAGCTCCCAACTAAGAGCAACCCTTGGTTACTTGCATACGGTAGCATTATACAATGATTATACGAGCCAATTTGTGTTCAGTGAGCAAAAGCTGAGCAGCACTTTTACCTCTCTCAGCACATCCGTGAGCTTCCGAGGCTATGGGTAGATCGACCAAAGTCGATGGGGCGAGCAGGATTACCCAAATTTTTGGGCTCACTGAAGAAATATATGCTTTGAAATTGATATAGAGGATATGTACGAAGACATAGTCACGATAGTCTCGAACCGTTGATTATCCCGATAATTAATCTATGCATTACTGCGCATTCGGAGTAACAACTCAGACTCATTTCTACTTACTGTGAAACAGTCCTAAGAGACCATACCGATGTAAAAAAGTATTCGAATAATATTCATTATGAAAAACACTGAATGTTCCGGTACGGAATCTTTAAGGTGCAAAGATCACAATGCTGTACATTCCAAATAATTTACTGGGACCCCTACGCAAATCCATCGAATAGTCGCAAATTTCTTGAAGACAAAGTTATTATAAGCTTCGATATGATTGAAATAACATTAGAATTTAAAAAAATAATGATCAAAAACACCGCCAAATAAAAGAAATCGCTCCCACATAAAGTGTAAAGTCCCCGGAGGAAAAAAAACCCCCCAGCAGGGAGGAAAAAAACCAGGAACAGGGCGAGAAGTGCGACAAAATTAATTAATTACCAAGGTCTCGAAGACTCTGCAGTAGAGCCTCCTGAAGCTTGACGGCCTCAATCCTTCGGTCGCGTAACTGACGTGATTCAGTGGCCAGTTTAAGTAACTCGTCATCAGTATATGTGCTAACAGTAACTGGGCTAAAAACACTCGGAAGTTTGGCAATTATATGCCGCTCAATAACTTGACGGCAAATATTATCGACGAAAGTTTTCATCGCAACCTGGACAGAGTTAGTATCAAATAAAAGCTGCTGGGTGGTTCAACGGAGCTCTACTTTGTAATAAGCGGCCAAATCCGCACGCGCCTCTGTACAAGCCTGCTCCGTCATATCAACAATAACACGGTCTTGAAGAGCAGACAACAGTTTGCTGATTTCAAGTTCTGAATTGTTGACATGAAATCTACCGTTCCAGTCGTCACGAATTGCATCGTCCATCGAAACTTTCAGGGCGCTCTTCTGGCGATCAAGTCGGGCCTTCTGGATAGTGTCTGTATAATAATGGTTATAAGTGATAGGGTGGCATGCCTCGTCTGAGAGCAATTTATCCAATTCTTGATGTGCCTCCTGGGCGTTTATATCCAGCGTGGCCTCAATTGCCTGTGTCAAGCTTTGACGGACCCTAGCATCTTTGACGACAAAGGCTAGTGCAGAGTGAATAAATTTATTCACCAAAGACACGACGGTGCCCAAATGACGACGACTGATATCCTTCCATCGCCCTGATTGAGCATGAAACAATTCGGTAAGCATGGAGTAATTGTGATTGCCTGGCAACTCTCGGCCCCTCGTTTTGTCATATATCTGATAGTAGTTTTAGCATCAAGTATCGCACACAGCAACATGATACCACATACCGTGCTGATCCACGACATCATTTGCTTCTCAGTGATGAGCAGTTGACCCTCTTCAGGTATGGCAATTTTCAAGTGATCTTTTGCCACCACCTTTCTCTTCTCGCTATCCCGTCTCATATAAGCTGCGAAATTTTCATTTTCCATGTGAATTGCTGAACGAAGACGAACAGACACATCGCAGTCAATGTCGAAAAAGGCTGCATCACGACCAGCATATGCCCCTTCAACACCGGCTTTCACCAAAATATGAAAGTCGCTACTAATTCTTGTCAAGTACATACGAATTTGATTTGGCGATGATCGTTCCATCCCGAGGTCGGCAAGCTCATCATTAATCTCATGCAGCAGACATCGCACGTCTTCTCGTACTTTCGGCAATTCGCGCTCAATATGAGTATCCAAAAGATCTTGTAAGAAAATTCGCAGGTTGTCGATTCCGATACGTGACGGGTCAATTCCTTGTCCTTTCCAAGCTCCAGTCGAAAAGAATTCAAGCTCTGCCTTGCGTCGTTCCGAGAGCGTAATTCCATTCTCCAGTTGAGTAGGGGAAGGATTCTTGAGGATAAAAAACCCCAAATTTAACTTTGTGCTGTCGAGGTTTTTTGCTAAGCGCGCAACACGAGATTCCGTACCAACGTTGATAAGATCAGGCTTGGTTATGATTCCCACAGTTCGCTGTCCAGTCTTGTCAAAGTGGCGGGCGCGCTGAATGATGCGTTGAGTGTCGATGTCACTACTCGCAGGCACCACTGCAAGGATTATTGTCCGAGAATTCTCGAGATAAGAGTCCACCAGATCTCGAACAAGATCAACATCGTCTTCGTTTTCAGACACAGATATCAACCCTGGAAGGTCAACAATTGTCAGATGCAGCCCTGTGTTCCCAACTAATTCTAGCCGAAGAACATCGGCGGAGAATGCTGGTGCATCTAAACCTGAATTAGGACCTCGGAGGCCCATTAATTTGGTAGCTTCTTCGATGATCTTTGGTAGCTCCGTGTAATCGTTGATTTCACGGCGGAATGCACTCAGACGGATTTTTTCATCTTCTGTACGAGAGAAATGAGGTATTATCATAGCGGTAGCCCGCTGACCTTCCGGGTCATGGCGCAGAATGATTTCAGTTGCAAACCTGGTGCAGAGACCATCCTGCCGAGGGAAAGGAATCCCGCTTATACCCTCTAGTACGGAGCTCTTGCCCGCAGATTGGTCTCCAGAGACGACCAGCTGCGGCAGTGGGATATGGTCCCCAACTCCATTGGCGCGAACTCTGTCTATTATATTGAGCCTTTCGGACGTTCTGGATGACTGAAGAGCAAGTGCCTCTTCGGCTCCTCCCCATTCGAGTCCAATCCAGTCGTTTTTTTCTGACGGATCCCCCATGGTCGGAAATGTGGTTGTCATTCAAAACTGATAGTAAAAGCAGGGTGCGCGACGTACTACTTAATATCCTTGAGTGGGCTCGAATGGGGAGGGGTCGAAGAAACAGTAGCTCTTCAGCCATCAAGAATTTCCGAAAGGCTCAATATAATAGACCGTGTAACCTCAAGTTTGAGAAATGTCACTATACCACACTCAGCAATATCAATGGTGGTGGATTTTGCCCTCACTGTCGACTATATATGTGTTCAAGAACAAAGGAATGTTCTTCAATCCTTGTACAACGCTAGAAATGGCTGAAGGTGAAAAAGGGGGCAGTTCCTTGCATGATGATCCACTCATACTTGCTATGCCCCCTATATGCCTATCAGAAGCGAAGTGCAGGAATGGCTGAGGCCTTGCAAGATTGAGGTATTTTCTACTCCTTACTGCGGCAACAACCGCTATGGGCATATTGCCGGATTCCCTGCTCGCTGATACCGGGCTTGGCAGCTAGTTGGGTGGCAGAGCTGGATTGTTGATAATGTTAGCCTTGGCGCCATTGTACAATATTATGTCCTAGTGACTGGTGTAGAAATAAAGGTTTGAGAGGGCAAGGACTCGAAAATGGTTACGTATCCAAGCCGAGAGGCTACGATACAAGGAATTGACGGCGTAATGATTCTGTGAATGCCCCAAACCCTAGTAAGATAAGGTACACAAGCCATGGTTATTCTGTATCTAGCCATATTTATACTGGTACGTGCTAAGCATCATCTCAGAGGAAAGAGAAGCGAGTTTCATTGGTTACTCTTAAGAAGAAGTATAAACGCTCTTTTGCTAAGGGAAATCTGCCGACGCCAAGGCTTCTCTAACTACTTTTGTCATAAACTAAAAATTAGCAGAGATTTGAACGCCAACCGCCCAAAACGCCTGATCTGGTTAGTCTAACGCCCATCGGTCATCAGTCGCGTGCTCAATTCTACTCAGTCAATTAAAGCGGCGAGGGCTGGGCACAAAAACGGCAAGTGAACTAGGGCTAAGTATGTATGACTTCAACAATGAGCCTCACCACTAACCACGACATGTTAACTGGAGGTGGTGGGGATTCGTCGGGGATGCCGGAATACACCACGTCCCTGCGAATCTACTGGCGGATTGTGCTTCAATGCATATTAAGGTTATCGATCCGAGTCGACCACAACCCAGTCTTCCTGCGTCCTCCTTCTTGAATCATACACCCTATGTGGTTCTCCTGCAGCCTATGGGAGCAATGCGCTTTCACTGCTTAGCTTCTCATTGGAGTGGTTGATGTTTATTATGCCGCATTCAGAAGCCCCAGCAAAAACTCCTATGATATCAGCAATACATGTGCGGCATATTACTCCGGTCGGCCGCGAGTGTCTCCCTATAGCTTAACATGACCTCCCAAATGCAGAATGTTGGGGCATCCCCTTCGAAAACCAAGTTTTCGACGTTGCATCGTGTCACAAGTGATGGCGTCATGTTTCCAATCAATTCTATAATGAAGTCTTCCTCCCTTTAAGTATCAGACTTTCCCAACATGAAAGACAAGTTTTGCGGCAACTCAACTCGCCTCTTGCGTTCGTTAAAGCATTGAGGAAAAAGGCAGTGATAGAATCGCAATGGTGCTTTCAAGATCAGTTATCGTCCTCTGGGCGTCGCTGTCTGTCGCACTTGGAGCTGCAACTTCTTCTTCTTCCTCTTCAAGTTCTTCAACCTCTTCAACTTCTTCTCGAGCTGCTTCATCATCATCGGCACAGAAAAGTTCTAGTGCCGCAGGTGGTAGCAGCAGAGCAGGTGTAATCGGAGGTGCCTCAACCAGTGCTTCTGCTCCAGCCACTCGAAGCGGTCTTGCGTCAGTCTCCCATGGCGCGTTCAGCGGCACACCAACAACGACTGGCGCATTGACTGCCAGCTCTGTTGGTACTGGAATCGTCGTTGGAGGTGTACCTCCGTCACAGACGACCTACCCCAGTGACGGACAGCTGCACGCTGCTCAGCCTGCTCCATATGTCCCTGCAGGTGGCGTAGGCACGAACATAACTCCCATTTACAATGTCCAAAGCGATTTTGATTATGAGTCATTGGTATGTCGCCTTTTGTTGCCTTCCGTTGATTTGAAATTTCGAGTATCGACTAATCTTTCTACGAATCTTGCAGGCACTTGCTCTCTATCAGGAGTGGATTGAGCTCGATTTGTTTCAAAACGGGCTAGCCACTTTCAGCGTCTCCGACTTTGAAGCTGCCGGCTTGACTGCAGATGATCGGTATTTGATTGAGTTCATGGCCGAGCAAGAAATTGGCCATGCCACTCTCATCAGCAACATTCTTGGTGCCGAGGCTCCCAGTCAATGTAATTACAACTACCCATTCACCACCGTGCGTGAGTTCATCGACTTTTGCCAGAAACTTACCCGTTTTGGCGAGTCGGGCGTCTACGGCTTCTTGTCGCACCTGGACAGTCGTGAAGCCGCTCAATTGCTCCTGCAGAGTATTAGCACCGAGGCACGGCAGCAGCTGATCTTCAGGCAATTCAACGGCCTGTTCCCGATGCCTGTCTGGTTCGAGGTCGGTGTCCCGCAATCTTGGGCCTGGACTTTACTTGCTCCATACATCAGCTCGTGCCCTGAGAATCAGACTCGCCTAGTCTGGGAGAACTTCCCGGCTCTGTGGATCTTGGACCAGCCAAATCCCGCCCGAGTCAATGCCTCGCAGGGGTTCAATGAGACTCTGGGAGCTGGTACCAACACATTGAACAGCACTGGCATCACGGGGAGCGCAGCCTGCTTGAACAACACCAACTCTGGTGATGACTGCAGTCCGGCCATCACTCAGAACCGCAGTATCCCGCTATCATACGCTGGCAAGCAAGTCAATCTGACATGGGATACCCCCGGAAAACCTGTAGGCCCCAATAACAGCTACATCACTTCATCTTCGGCGGGCACTGCAGCATTTGTTGTATGGGTAACACAGTTGAACGTGACATATTCGCCCTTGACTCTTAGCGGAAATTCCTCCGGATCAACCATCCAACCCAGTGTTGAGACCTTCCAGGGAGATCCAGCAGTCAACGGGACCATGTTCATTGCCATTACGGATGACGACCCCTATCTGACTCCTTTCAATCTGAGCCTCATTAACAACCATGTGGTTGCTGGACCGGCTTTGTACCAGGCTGGCTAATCTCTGTGCCAGTCATTGAAAACGTTGATGGTGGGGACGAATATGAGGGGACAAAGTATACGAGATTGTTTTGTAGTTATAATAATGAAGATAAAAGATGTATGTAGTTTGATATTCGCGAAGTCTTAAATATTAATGTGATTTTTAATGGATATAATGTCTCAGTTGAATTGTTTGATAATGAATAATCCCTTTTTACCGATGACTTCTTATGAGGGGGGACTTTGTAGAGATTAGGGCCTCCCACATAAAGCCCATTGTCAACTTAATCTTACTATCGACTGTATCTAAGAAACGTAAAATATTCGACAACTACGTGCATATTGGCTCTATTATAGCCAACTTTCAAGTGACACTAGCGGCATCAACATTACGTTGCTCAGATATAATTGTAGTAAGACATACGACTAGAAATACGGGTATATTGACATAGCCAATCAATTAATCTAACCACAGAGGTAAACGGGTGTTTCAGTAGCCCAATATGCATACAAATTCTTGTTCCCCTTTCGCTCAATTTTGCTCTGCCTTCGTCTCTCTTCATTTTGCATCTTTTCCCCCTGTCTGTGTTGCGTGGCCAGTATTGAGCGTTGTTGAGGTGCGGATAAGTGGATTAAGCCGTTTCGGTCATTCGCACTCAAATGTGCCATTTTATATGTCACCATTGCCTTTTCTCGTTTCTGTCTCTTCGACAATGATGATATTTGTATTTCAGACATATCCGAGCTAGTTCCCTCTTTCTCTTTATCGTCTTGCTCTACCGAGGTGTATTCTAGTTGTGAAACCGGGTTCCGAGCTCGATGGCGATGTAATTGGGTAAAGGATGACGGCTCTGTTTGGGCTGAAGTCTTTCTGGATATGATTCTCCCGGATGGTAAACGAACCGAGTCCACATCATCAGCCAGCAATGGATTGTGTCTTAGGCTTGTCGTTCCGGCTACCTCCTGGTTCTTTATCTTTTCGTGTTCGCTCTCCGTATCACTCTGCTCCGACTTATCACATTCGCCTTCCTCCTCTCCTTTCAAGTCGGAAAAATCGTAGAACTCAGCAAATTCGGAATCGTCTGATGCTATATCGAATCTGCAGTGACCCTTCCCGGTCATGTGCTGCTGTACAGCCTGGACAGTGGCTCTTTTTGTTCCGCATTGTATACATTCTCGATACCCAAATATTATAAGGTGCAGGTATCGGAAAAGTGTCTCAAGGTCGACTGCTAGATGTTGCTGATGGGGAACGAATAGGCCGTGTGACTTTTGCATGTGTGCCACGCTGTCAGCGAAGGTTGTCGATTTATTGGGACATAACAGGCATTGCCCAGGTGTCAATGGTCGCATTGCTGCGTCGGGATAGTCAATTGACTCCATGGAGAGGGATGTAGTCGTAGTCGCAGTTGTCGTTGTTGTCGTTACTAGCATATCGGTGAATGGATCGGGCGTGTCTGGACTGAGTTGCTAAAGTCTTGGATTGTTCGTGGATGAAACTTTTCAACAGAACGAGCGTGTTAAGGATATCAACTTGATGAGTTTCTACTTTGCCTAGATCTGGCGTTTATATAGTGATAGTAGTTGTCTGCATAAGAGACGAGTTTACGGATTGTCATTGGTCAATTGGCGTCGCCACCATACTTTGTTATTCTACCAATGGGATACTCGTCGACCACTTACGAGGTATGACTCATAGTGAATAAAAACATTTCAGCTTTATTTCCCCAAGCTGCATGCTTGATAACCTATTTAATTAAAGAGAGTTGGATGCAGGTCATGCAAAAATAAAAAGAATAAATGACCGAGGCTGTGATCGAAACAGCGATTTTCTCGGATATCAGGAATCCTAAGACTTCTGGTGTAAACGAGATGCCCTAACCAACTAGACCACACGGCCATACATTCAGTGAGAATGAAATGTTTGTTGGTACTTGACGAAAGTAAATACTGCTCGGGCGCGAATATCAAAAAGATTCAAAGGTCGTGTAATATAGGAAAATCCAAAGATGGTAAGAGCTTCCTAAACGCCATATAACTCTCTGGGCAACAAAGGCAACGAGGCAATCAGCCCCAACGCCACCAAAACCTCAAACACCCAAATGAAGTATCCCCAAAGAATCTGATGCGTAACACCAAAGGCAAAGAGGGCCGTAAACACACTGGGTATCACAGCTCGCACACCAGACCCAACCGCTAGGGCGATAGAATTCAATGTCCCTAAGGTCTGTGATGAGGGGGCAATATCGTTTATAGCGAGGTCTCCACATGTAAAAGCCATGGAGACACCGACTCCTATGATTATGGATGCCGGATATATACACCAGAATACGGTGTCATAACCTTGGCGTAATAAAAGGTTTGAGAGAGGACAGCACGCGAAAAGGAATGGCCAAGCAAAAGCACAGAGACGAAGGGTGCCAACTGTCCCGATGCGTTTATGCAGCGGAGGGAATACAACGGTCATCCAGAATGCTTGCGATACACCGGATAGAGCCATGAAGAGGGAGATCTGGAGTGGAGAGAAGCCACAGCCGCCGAGAGAAACCGGGGTGAACCAAAAAACGGGGAGGACTGTTTGAAATCATTAAGTCATGTAGTAGTAAAGTTGGGGTATAGACTGACCGCTTGTGTAGACCGCAGACATGAGACCGAGGTAGCCATTGATATAGATACAGCTCAGAACGCCGGGAAAAGCAAGGAGCTCTCGGATCGACATTTCTCCCGTTGCACCAGGTTTGTGGTATTTCTTCTCGCCTAGTGTCTGGTGGATTATTTAGTAAGAGTGTTGCAGAGTCTGTTGTGCTACTACTCACTTCATGTATCAAGGTTATACTTATAAAGGCTGCAAAGAGTGTGAAACCCCCCGTAAACAAAGTAGGCAGAGCAAAGGGGAATCTTTGAAACAATTCTACCCCACCAAATAGCCCAGGATATTGCTTTGCCGGTTCAGCAAGAGCACCACCTTGACAATGTCAGCACTAGAGTAAGGTCATGAATCAAGTACGTACCTATCAAAGGGCCAAGGAAAAGGCCGATATATCCAGATACTGAAAAGTAGCCAAGCGCTCTAGCCTGGGTTTTGGTTGCGCAGTTCTCCGATACCATCGTTCTCAAAGTCCTAGTAACTCGGTCATTAGTGGCATTGATATTGACCAAATTCTCATAATCTCGTACACAACTGTTCCCGCGAAGAATCCCGCAATACACCGGAAGAGAATCAACTGCCAGATCTGTGTCCCGAACCCAAAGATTCCACCCGCAAACCCTACTCCTATCAATGAGGTGACTAGGACAGGCTTCCTCCCAAACTTGTCCGACATTCGTCCCCAGAAAACCATGAATACCATCTCCGTGACTGAAAACAACGATTCCTGCTCAACATCAGCATCACAGGACAAAGATCTCCTTGACATGCTCAGATGGGGCTGAAACCATACAATCAGTCCTGAATAAAAGCCCACATCGCTCTTTTGGATCCCGCCGACCTCCCATATCATCTGAGCAATGAAAGCGAAAATCGAGAAGAAAGCAATCGGTTCTACGAGTCTTACGAAACAGATGTAAAGGATCTGAGCCATTGGGAAAGAAGCATCATCTTCTTCCTCTTGTTCGCCATCTCTTATGGACTGGCTCGATGACGGGGATTCGGGGATATCAACTGTCTCTGCGAGTGGGCCAAGTAAAGGCTCTGTTTCTTGCGGTGGGTTTGAACGCATTGTGGTTTCTAAAGGTAGGGGGAGAGCAGGAGTGATGATGCGAGTAGTAATTCATTTCATTTCACTAGATATTTAGCTCCTCTGGAAAGTCCGACCCATCTAGAAAAAACTAGACGTTGACCTTACCCTAAACGCACGCCGACCATCTTTAGATAAGATGGACAAAGGAAGCAAAAGGAACAAACAGAACAAAAAGGGATCCGCGGTGCTAGTCTTCATGTAGGTTAGCGCCCATCTTCCCCGTACTTGGAGCTAACCGGATCAAACATTATTTATTTCCTGCCATCAGCTTCATATCTACGTTTAAACAATAGCATCGATTTGCACACAACAGCCCGATTCAAACTAGACATGCCTCAGAACCGCAAACAGCGCCGTGCCGCTGCCGCCGCTGCAGAATCATCATCCTCTATCCCTCTTGCACACCCGCCCACCGATAGCCAAAGACCAGGGAAAACACTGCTCGAAATCGCTGCCGAGCGACAACGCGAGCTGGGCCAGTTTGTGGGTGATAACATAAACAGTATTAACAATAGCTCAACGAGCGCCAAGAAGAAGAACCAGCGAGCTTCGCTCTTCGACCTCAACGCGCGCGAGACACAGTTTGTCGAAATATCGGCAGACGGCGAGGTGTCTCCATTTGACCCTGCTTCAGCCACCAATAACAAAGACAAGAAAGAAGAAGAAGAAGAAGAAGAAGAAACAGAAGGACTGCCACCTCTAGTCGACACCCTCCTCTTATCCTTCCCGCTCACAACCGTGCATCTAACCCTCGCCTTCCTCGCCGCACACCAATACGCGCAAGAAATCGTACTCAAAGACCTGCTCCGCGAATCAATCTACATTGCCTTCCCCGTGCTCACATTCTGCATCCATCTAGCGCACGGCCACATTCTCTCGTTCTCAAGGAGGAAAACCAAAAACAAAAAGAATTCCAGAAAAACGGCGCAGCCACAGAAACAATACACGCTATCATCTGCTTTGATCGGCGACTTGCACACCGGCAAAACAGCAGCGTTCCTATCCCTGGCGGTCGTGCTGGGTGCGTATCTGGTGCGCACGACCAATGAGGCCGGGTACTATGCGGTCATGAAACGCGCGCCCAGCATCGGGACGATGTGGGTGTGGTGTGTGCTCGAGATCTCGTCGCCGGTGGGAGCGTTGTTGGCGTTTTTGCTGCCGTTGGCGTGGGCAGTGACTGTGGGGTATGCTATTTATTAAAACTTTATAATACTCATACATTACAGTTTTATGATGTTTTGAGATGGGTATATACGTAGTGCAAAAAATATTATAAAATATTATAGGTTTTGTATTGTACTATTAGATATGGTAAAATCGGTGAAACAACCAACGGAAAAACTATGGGTATCTGTCCGCATATTCAAGACCGGTGCAAGAATGGCAAACCAGGTCAGCTCAGAACAAACCAGAATTTCAAAAGAGTCACAAAAAAAAAAAAACTGCTACCCTCGCCAAGAGAGAATCCACGCTAGAAATGTTGACCCAAGAGCGTGACATGATGGAAACACCAACAAAGGAAAAAATGAAACGATTAAGACGGGTATGATAGTAAATCGGGTATGAACGAAAACAATAGTCGTCTTTCAAGCCGTGGTCTCGTATAATGAGATGAGATGATAATGAGTCGTAACGTCGTTATGATATGAGTTCTTCTGTTTTCTCCTTTTTTCTTCTTCTCCCTTTTTGATCAGAATAAAGATCAGAATAAATGATATTTATTCAACATGACCCGTCTCGGCGACTTGTGGATCTTCCGGCTCAGCTTCAGCGTGATTGCGAGTTGTTGATACTTCAGGCTCGGCAACCAGGTCATCCGCGGTCAATTGAGACCTCTCGCGAGAGAGACCGGCGAAATAGGGGCTCTCTCCGCCTCGGTCCATGCGTTCCAGGTCTTCGTAGTCTGGTAGCTCTGGAAGTGGCGATCCAGCATAGTCCTCCATGTGGCAGCCGCCGTCAGCGCCGGGATAGCCAGGAGGGCTTGCTGGCACGTCGTTGTATACCGGAGGCATTTCTTCGTCCCAGCTGATCCCAAGACCGCTTCTGTCGGTGACGAGCAGGGTGAACTGCATGCGTAATACGCGAGCCGCGCCCGTTGGTGTGATCAGCCTGGTGTTTTTGTTGGGGCAGAACTCTTCTGCAACAATCAGTTCGATGACTAGATTGTGCTTCACTTCCATGTGACCCTTGACATCCATGTCACAGATAGGCTTGCTGCCAGGTTTGATGTTTGCTAGGAATTCCATGTTGATCTCGCCGCCGGCAGTGTCGAAATCGGTTTTCCACCCATTCTTTTCCTCGGCGTGGCCGATGATGCGGGTTTCCTGGTGCAAGACGCCTTTTCCTTCGCCTCCGATTTTATGGGCATGCTTCGAACAGGCGCTGGAGACTACCTTTTGGTGTTCTTCAATGCGCCACATCATCTTCCTGAGCCTCCATCGGGTCTGGGTTTCTTCGCCCTTTTCGACGATGCCGCTCAGGCTCATCTGCACTGGGAATGCGCCAATGGGATGGACCACGGACGGAAGAATAACACGTCCCGTCAAATTGGTTGGGGGGAA
The DNA here is from genome assembly GCA_023625935.1 of Eurotiales sp. R13A2. NCBI lineage: Eukaryota > Fungi > Ascomycota > Eurotiomycetes > Eurotiales > Eurotiales sp. R13A2. The sequence continues at coordinate 1,867,102 of JAMAFV010000006.1, read as the reverse complement.
GATTCGGACAGACGCACGGTCGTTGCCAGGCAAGATAGCGCGACGAACTTCGAGAGGAATCTTCTTGACAATCTCGGCTCCCGTTGAGGTGACAGCACGAGCTGTGATCCAGTATTCAACGACGCCTAGGTTTCCCGAAGCACTCGCAGGCATATCTCCCGGGAACAGATAGCTGATAGGGAAGTCGTGGTCTCCCTTGTTCAATGAAACAGGGTCTGTGAGGAATTTCCACTCCTTCAGGGTATCTTTGCGAGAGGAACAGCCAGGGCAGTCCCTGGAAATTGGCTTCTTGGTGATAAAAATCTTGGTCAATTCGGCACTAAACTCCTTCAAAGTGACCGTAGCTGGGTTTTCAAACACAGTGACCCGCATACGGCCTGAAAACAGTGCTCCTGTCGAATTGGCCGGAGTGCCGTAGAAAACCAGCGGAGGCGATTCAATGACGATATCAAGCTTTGGGCCGGTCGTCCGAGGGTGGCCTTTGGGGCTCTTGTTGCGCTCCTTCGAGCGCGAGGATCGGCCCAGACTGATGCGCTTGTCTTTGGTCGGGTGGATTATGTGCTCCATGGCAGCAGAAAGCCGGGTCTCGATGTTCTCGTGACCTTCAGCGGCAAAGGCCCAGGAATTTCTCTTTGAGGGAGGCGCGGTAGAAAACGGCGTGTCATTCACAGATGTGGTCGACGACGAGCGCGACGTTGCTGGAGTGGCATGAGGCGAGGATGGACGAACCAGGCTCGAGAGTAGACGGCCAGGCATAGCTACAGCAAGAGGCGGATGTGATGGTAGGGTAGGTAGAGTATGAGATGTCACTTAGGAGTCTCGAAGAGAGACACACGATGGGAAAGGGTTCGTCCTCAATGGGCCGTCAGGAGGTGGTTTGGTTACAGGGGGAAAGAGGGGAAGGAGTCCGTCAGTCAAGATGGCGAGAAATTTATTTTATGAGCAAAAGTCTGGTTGATCGATGACATTACAGGCAGTACCGTGGGCTTTGTACTCGCCGCGGGCAGGAGACCGCAGGTGACAGAACAGCACAGAACAGACACTAGCAAAACCTTGACAGGCGATCCACATGATCCAGCAAGATGAGTTCTATGTTTTGCCAGATTTTTGTTCGTCTGGCTCGAGTCTCGCCAGGATATGCGATGCCGTGGGGCCGTAACGCCGATACGCAGATGAGGCCATAGATTACATAGATTACGCCGCCCGCCAATCACGCTGCAAAGCGCCTGCTGAGGTAAGCCGGTGTGTGAGTCATTGAATCTTGCCGTTTTTTCCTGTTGGTGAAATTTTCACTACCGAGTGTCTTGCTGCAGCAGTAAACTTGGATGTAAATAACAGGTCTTGATATATATTGATTGTAAACAATAAACAGGACGCCTGCTTATTGATCAACTACTACTTGCTTACCTGATGACGGGTGTATGTATCATGCCGCACGTATCATTGTGATTCATCTCTCCCCAGCGCGTCACATCTCGTCAACCACTCGTACGATGATCTAATCCAGCCTTCACCATTTCCAGCACGCCATAGGGTCTGCCAATACGTGGCAGTACATAAGCTCTAGATCTGTGCGTTCCCCCAGCTCTGGCCGGCTGCAAATCACCGCAGGAAAAATTTTCGCAGCAGGTGACGCCAGCCTGAGTCAGCCACGCAGATCTGCTTTTCTCCTCGCTACTTCCTGTTCAGGCTAGTCGCATTTTCTATACAACGCATGGCCGCCGTGACGACCATGGCTGCCCGTCAAGCATTTTTATTAATCCAACTATTGCGTCCTTGCTGTACCCCGCATCATGTGCCGTCTTAGCCTAGCCTGGCTGTCTGTGTGTCGTGTCGCCTGCCTGCCTTGTTGTGCTGTTGCTGTTCGCCGTCAGTTCAGCATGAAAGAACAGTCCGACAGATGTCTCTTCGACTCCGAAGAGCTATCACCAGAAACAGCAATAATAGCCAGGCAGTCTAGAACGGGGAGCTTCTGCCACAGACACCAGCGTGCCGTCGGCATTGGACAATTCGGCGTTGCTGTTACCTAACAGCTATGCAGGGAGTTCCACCCGTAGCGCGCCCTACAACTAGGTTATAGCTCGACTACTATAAGTACAAGTAGTTTTTGATATCGACTGAGAAATCCACATCCAACGTACTCCGTACACACGCCGTGTGACACAATACAGGAACAAAAAGTCCGGGGTCGGTCGTTCGTTCACTGCAAAGGCGACCCGGCTCGAAGGGGCTAAGGCCGCGGATGTCGGCACCCTCGAAGGAACCTTGGAAGTGTGCACTATGTAGAAAGAACATGTGATGGGACTTGACTCCTCGGAGATACTCAGGTCTGGCCATGACCATTCAGGAAGGGATTCTATCCTATCCCTTTGACTAGTTTGACTACGCGCCGGTTGGCTTCTTAGTCGAGTACAACACGACATCTTTGTATGCTGTATCAAATAACACAACGTGGGCAAACATGGCTTCAGCGCTGCTCATCGGTTTCATTTTGCTTTCTCGGGCACCTCCACGAATGATCTTTTGCGCCGCTATAACGAGGCGAACCCGTTTTGCCGATTGGCTCCAAAAAATTCCCTCCTCGGTCCTCGCGCTCAGGTACCGACGGGGTCGCTATACTTTAAATAGCCACCGTAGTACTCCGTAGTAGGAGTAGGCGGTACTTGAATGGATCTATGGAGCACGCACGGAGTACTACGTACTAAAGAAAATATCAAATACAATACGCTGTCCATACAACACCAGTCCTTTCCTAGGAAAACAAGCGGAAAGTTGTCCGGGTCGCCGCCGCCGCTACGGTAAGAGGGCGGCATGAGGAATCCATCAACCCCTCGATCTGACCACGCCGGAATTACGGCACCAGCTGTGTTGGGCGCTGTGATTGGCGGCATCAAATCTCTCTCTCTCTCTGTTTCATAGTACGGATTTACGTAGAAGTTCCTAATTACTACGTCGTCATACTTCTGCAGGCAGCCCTCCATACCAAGCATCCAGATAACTCCATCCCAGGCAACAATCTATCTCCTGAATGATGAATCCAAGGCTGTGACAAACGGTCCGTGTTAAAATACAGAATTACTATGTACAGGCGGAAAAAGGATAAAAAGGGTAAAAGAAAATTAAAGTATCTTCTGGAACCTTGGAAGCCGGATCGGAGTGGGGCCACGTCTTCCACAGTAAAAAAAATTTCCTCAAAATTATACTACGGAGTACGGAGTACCCCGATGAGAAAAAGAGAGAGAGGAAGAAAAGAATCCGGCAGGGTCCATCTCCCAGAAAAGGAAAATAATATGAGAGGCTTGCCGAACCAAATTTCGAGGCATATATAGTACACACCGCAAATTTAGTAACCAATTAATACATCATGAAATTGACCAATCATGTTGCGCTCGCCATGCCATGCTTCTATACAACGCGGTGTAGGCCATAGTAGCATACGTATAAGCGTTTAGGGATAAATGGGGATGAGACCGAGGACTCAGCATGGATGGATGAGAATCAGAAGACTAGCTACCTAGTAGATCTTACAAATGTCCGACAGCTAAACGAAATACGAAGGGTCTAGTGTCACTGACGTGATATCACGTTTTCTTAATCCTGGTGTTCCTGTTCTATGCCTATGGTTATAGAATATCCTTGGTCAGAGCATTCCATCACGCAATTTACGTAGGTTACTCATGAAGTACGGAGTACCAGGTACCATGACAAAAGCCTTTTTGTCGTCTCTTCTGCGTCTTTGACATGGTGATTATTTGCATTACTGAAATATATATATATATATATATCTGCCTACACACCCGTACCACACCATTGTTAGATTAACCCTGTATTCAATTGATGCCCAAAGCTCTGCCAGCATTAATGTGAGTGTGTGAATTGTGGAGAAATCCAGTATCTAAAAAAAGATGAAACACATCATCTCAAGATGATGTCAACATGATATTTGATGATGATAGTGATGTATCGGTGAGTAGCAGACTCAGGTCTCTGTTCCCCAGCCGTGGACCTTCCATGGAACCACACCTCCAGGCCAATGGATCTACTTTACATAGCATATCTGGAGAGAGTGAGACAATTTTTTGATTGGTTGGGTTTTCTATAAGTACACCTGAGAGGGGCAAAAGTGTTGGCACCCGAACCCTATGTTCTAGTAGTCATCATTATTAATATTTAGTTAAGATAGAGACTTCTCATGTCCATATAATTTATTAACATAATTCCTTTTGCTTATATTTTCTTTTCTTCTCTTTTTATTTTGATTCCAGGAGTTTTTTGAACACTTGTTGAATATTTCAGATCTCGCCCGGTACCAACGAGTTTTAAGCAAGTATAGCATATTCGAAATCTGAGAATTTGCTCCAAAGCCTAGTTGAGATAAAGGACGTTCAGCCAGTCTCTCCACTCAAAAGTTGCGCAAACAAACCTCCTTGGTCTTGCAAATCTCTAGGCTGTCCCATCTCTGCAACCCTCCCTTTATCCAAAACAATAACAAAATCAGAGTCCGAGATAAACTTGATCCGATGCGCAACGGTCAAGATAGTACAGGCAGCCAATGTAGGATTGCTTGCCAATATCGACCGCATCTTTTCACCCGTCTCTTGATCAACATGGCTTGTGGGCTCGTCTAGTAGTAGAATCTTCCCGGTCCCGCTGCTCTGAACTTTCAATATGGCCCGCGCAAGACCAAAAAGTTGTTGCTGTCCCTTTGATAATAGAACAGATGAAGCAGTCATTTCCGCATTCAGTCCTCCCTTATCTTCCAACACATTTGTCCAGAGACCAACTTGATCAAGGGCATCGATAATGTCCGTGTCAGTATGAGCACTAGCTGGGTCTGCATTTAGCCTGACACTGCAGCCTTCAAGTACAAGTGTATTTTGAGGGACTGTAACCAGTCGTCCACGAATTGCTTCCCTTGGGATTGTGGTGAGGTCAATACCGTCTATCCATATAGATCCCCCTGTTATATCTAGAATTCCTAATATCGTTGCCAGGAACGAGCTTTTCCCGCTTTGAGTGCAAAGAAGAGAATGTCAGATCTTGCAAATCCAAAGTTATACTTGGTTACTCACCTTCCAGTACGTCCACATATACCAATTTTGTGTCCTGGTTGTATTTTGACAGAGATATTACGCAGAATATCCACATCCGGACTTGATATTCTTGGTCAGCTATGGTTCTTCTTGATAATCCACTCTTTGCTTGTTTTTGACATACCAATACTGCGCAGTGACGTTCCTAAATTCAACCTCTCCTTTGCTAGGCCAATCTGCTGGTGGCATGCCGGTCCCGTCTGTATCTTGTTCTGGCTTGACACTTCTCTCAAACTCTCGAATTCTCGAAACAGATCCAAGTGATATCTCAAGCTGTGTCCATCCCTGTGTCAATGCCGAGAGACTGGTGCTGAAGGCTACATCCGAGTATGATTAACAGAGAATCGCTCGCGATGATGATGATGATGATGATGATGATGATAGAAAGAGTAGTAATGAACTCACATAAAATACCATTCAGCGAGACTCCGATAAGACCCACGCTGATCTTGCTTTTGAGCGCCACAGCCAGAGCCATGAGAACGATCGCTTCAGCAGCAACGACCAAATCTAGGACCAACACCAGCCATCTCTGGATACAATATAGAAGATAATATGGTTTCTGAGAAGCATCGAGCAGCCTGAGGTTTTTCTCTTGAAATTTTCCTTGCCAACGGAATGCTTGAATGGTGGAAAGACCACTAAGTGTTTCCATAAAATGTGTATAGAGAGGGCTCCTGCTCTCCAAGTCGAGCAGACGAAGTTGCCTTGAAGTTCGGAGGTAGACGTGCTGTAGAAGGATCACGACCAGTATAAGGAATGGGATAGTGATAGTCATGTAGCCTGATCCACTTGCTACCAGGCCAGCTGTGGCGATGGAACTGAATAGATCTAATAGGCAATATCCTGCGTATCAGTTTCCGTGCTACCATGAAAACAATATCGAATAAAATCTCTTACTTGTTATGAAAACCAGCACGCCAATGGGTAATTGTCCCTCTATTAGGGACATGTCCTGGCTAAATCTGTTGAGAATCACACCACTGTCGGTAGTGGAAAGAAAGAAAGAGGAAGCCCTAGCGTACAGATTAACATGCGTTACAGTAGAAGGTTTCAGAAAATGATAAACTTGCCTCAGCGTAGTTTCGAGTAGTTTACGGTGGAGTTTTCGTGAAGTCGATGGAGATATAAGTACAAGGATTGCCCTAGCAAGTTCAGCAGGCGTATGATTACCTGTTCAGAGAGCCACAAACCAAACGTATCCGCCGTTTCCAACCGAATTCAATAGTGCTAACACAAAGTATATGCTGATGTATAACCCTCCCTGTGTTCCATCATGATTGGACCACCATTCTAGCCATATTTCTGATGAAAAGCAAGTTAGTCCCAAACTGTTTCCAAATCTAGGTCGAAAACATACGATCAAAAGTACTGCAAAAGACATGAACAGTAGTGAAGGACAGGAAAACAATTGCTTTGGTCCAGCCAATAGATTCAAAGTAGTACTTGTAAACTGCAGTGTCACCTGTGGCTCTGGACAGGTCACTTCTTTGATTCTCTTTTGATATCTGGCTTGACTTTTCTTTCGCAGATGGTGGTGTATCATTACTAGCTCTAGCTTCACCAGATGGACTGGACTGAGCTATATGATCTTCTATGATTGCTGCCTCTGGAGTAAACTTTTTAAGATATCCCTTGGAAAGGACAAGAATCTGATCTGCATAAGAGAGGTATTCCACTATATTGATACGTATATTAGACTGCTTATCCAAAGACTTCATCGAGAAAATTACTCACTATCATTTGTCACTAGCATGACAGTTGACTTCAAGTCCCGCAACAGGCCATTTTTACCGAAAAGTCTGCTCATTATCTGCTTTTTCGTGGTGTTATCAAGCGCACTGAAAACATCATCAAGCAGGAGAATGCTTTTACGAGAGTATAATGCGCGCGCTAAAGCGACTCGCTGCATCTGCCCGCCGCTCAAGTTTGCACTGGCACCATTTCCAATTTGTGTTCTGTCTCCGTTTTCTAAGAGGTCAATATCATGATCAAGTGCGCAAGACCGTAGAACAGTTTGATACCACCTCTGGTCGATGGTGTCGCTTTCCATGTTCACGTCGCCATCGGAGACTCCGCAGATAGCATCGCGTATCGTGACATTGGGGAGCCATGGATCTTGTGCGCAATATGCAATATCATGAAGCGACACGTTTACACTTCCTTTCTTGCAAACTGCGTGCCCGAGGATGGCGTGGAGAAGACTGGTTTTGCCCGACCCAACCTTACCAATGACAAACGTGAAGTAGCCGCGAGGGACACAAAGGTTCACGTTCTGTAATATATAGTCTTGGGAAGATGCAGTGGGAAGTATGGTCACATCTTTCATTCTAATAGTAGCGGACTCAGAACTGTACTTTTCCTCATTCTTGGCTCCCATCGTTTCCAGTTCGACAGCAGCTGTTTCATTAGCATCTCCGTTTCTACCATTTTCTCCCGTGCTTGAATCATTCACGGAATTAGAAACAGGATGAAAATTCTTTTGATTACTTGGAATTAAGAGAAACTTTTGGATTCGGTCGAAGCAACCTAGCGACGCGGAAGTTGAAGGTATAGCACTGAGTAGCTTAGCTGCCGGGTCGGTTAGAAGGGTAATAATGGATAAATTGGTGAATGCTATTGCAGGATCCAAATTATCTGCCCGAGCTGTATAGATTGCGAATGTTAAAGCAGGACCCAGTGCCCAGGGCAAATTTTGGATAACGTTTTGCCATACAATACTCCATCGAAAGCCTTCCATACGATGAGTCTCTTTGACTTGTCTCTCTTGGATGATGTCAGCAAGAATATGGCTCCATCCCATACGCCGAACTGTCTGGATGTTGCTGAGCATCGACACTGTAATGGCAATCCGATTTTGCACGGCGTCCACCCAGACTTTCTGGCGGCCACCAATGCGCTTTGCTATTTCAATGCTTCCAACGCTGGAAACTTCATAATAATTAGCCGAATTATCCAATTACGAAACTTCTCTTTAAGACTCACCCAAAGTTACAATCAATGGTACAATAGAAACCCAGCCTATACGGAGAGCAAGAATGGTTACACCAACAGCTATCTCAATTGATCGAGCCCAACATTCGTTCAGATTAATGAGACTGGCGGAAATTCGATCAATGTCTGTTGTCATTAACGTGATGGCGGCTGACTGATCATCAAGAGCGCTGTCCGAGATATGAAGAGCGTGGTTGTAAATAAGCGCCGAGACAGCACCACGAAACATGGTGATGAAACGATATACCATGTGATTATAATGCAGATTTGAAATAGCTAGACCAAAATATATGAGCACAGTAGCACCCAAAAGCCCATAGCCTTCATTCGGAGAGGAGTTTTCGCCTTTGCTTAGCCAGTCAAGCGTGGCTTGGATTAGAAAAGGTTGTGCAAATGTGAATCCGATTAAGAATAGACGTGGAATGGCCGCTGAAGCAAGTGGCCACCATAGAGCTCTACAAACTGCAAATGGGACCTCAAAATGACGTTCAGGTCTTCTTCGCTTCTGCCACGCTGTCTGGGCTTGCTCGCTAAGGCCAGCTGATCGTAACGTCTCGTCCAATCCATGCAGATCGTTAAGCGTGAGTAGAGATCTGAAGCCATCGACAAATAAGCGATTCAACCACCACATAAAAGATCGACTTATGATGCCACTGGTGGACTCCGGTGGAAGATTTCGAAAATTTATTTCCAAATACGCTCGCTTCTCTTTGGTTTCTAGCAGAAGGAAGATAGTTTTCAGTCCCACACTTGTTGAAAATAAGATGCTGAGAGCTTTGCTCCTCTTCTGGCTGATCAGCCATAGCGTCCTCGTTTGTGCAATATCAAAGAGAAGAGTCAACAACAAATATATACTCAGTAAAGAGGATGGCTTGACGGAGCGGGAGTCCTCGATCCAGGATAATAATAGAAGGCAACCCCCAACAACAAAGTTGAGTGCCGCCGATGGGACCGATCCTTGAGTCCGCAACACTGTGCTTTGCGCCCAGATGATGAGCAGTGTCAGCTGAACGGCTGTAAAGGCAATTGCAACGACCTATTTCATTGTTAGTTGACAAAGCATTCGACACGTCTGTACGTAGTAACAATTTAAAGGCTCTAACCGATTTCGCGATTCGTGTAAGATTTCTCTGTGTACGAATACTTTGATTGAGCAAGTATTTGATTCTGAACGGGTAAATCATCAGAAATGCAGCAGCAGGAAGAATGCTAAGAATGCTCTGTTCGAATAGTAGTGTGAAGTCGAAGTTGTCGTGGCAGCCAACGTCACTGACCGCGGGACCAAAGGCATTTTCAGCCTCCGTCGAGCAGTTTGACGGCATTTTATTTGTTCATGTAGAATATTTCGTGTTCGAATACATACCTAGATATGTATTGATTGCTTGTCTACTCACCGTGCGGTGTAAGATTGATAAATACTTGGGGACGACGGGGAGGAAGTAAAGCATCGCTGCTGCTAGATCCCTTATCTGACGAGCTAACTGTCGGGGACCCGTTTCGGTATACTTTTCGGTATGCTATTTATATGCTAATTCGATTTTACAAGCTTCTTAATTTTGTTTGTCATTTATTTATTCATCTATAACTGCTCCTCCTAGCTACGATGTCTTTCTCATAACCAATGTTTGAAGTTCGTCGGTAAGAAAACATAACTCTATCCATCAATTAAAAGCCACCTAAGCTATGTTGATGTTAATACCGACTGAGCATTTTCATATTGAAAAAGTTAATATTACTTATTTCACTTGACTTGAGATTTAAATATATGACTGGTCTTGTGAAATTACTAAAAAATTTGAGCCTGATTAGGCAATGTGTTTCCCAATTAGGAAAGATAGAGAATCTTTAATTACTCACGGGAATCATATCAAGTTGTCTGTCTTTGGATGTTATAACCAGATGTAAATATACCATAGCATGTCTAGTTTAATTTTGAAGGGTATCGTGATATTAAAAGATAGGTCCAGATCGTCAAGAACATGAAATACACAAACTTTTTAGATGTCGCTCTTCAAATGCACATGCAACAAACGCCGGTGAAATGCCTTGATTCATGAGCTCTTAAACACCCTCAGCAGCCGCGTCGGCGGCCTCATCTTCTCTTAGTAACTGCTCCTCTAGAGCTTTGCGCTCTTTTTCTCGCTGTGCATTCTTCAGTCGCATGAGCGTGACCTCTTCCAGGCTCGGAGTTGTCAAAGCTGGAGTTTTTACCTTATTGTTAAAGCTGCCAAATGATGGTTTTGGAGTCGCTGCTCCCGCTGAAAAAGAAGCGAATGAGGGTTTTCCTGCATCATTCTTCGTTGCGGCGGGTACTCTGCGGTCTTGTTTCAAACTGGCAAAGTCGAAGGCTGGTTTCTTGTTCACATTGTCTTCGCCAGCAGCTGTAGGCGTGTTGCTGCCATCTGTTGCAATATTCCCCGTTTTCAATTCCAGATCAGGCCCATTTCCTGATGCCCAGAACACCGAATCGAGTAAAGCCCAATCTCCCTGGCCTGCCTTCTTTTTCTTCTCACTATCAAGAACAGCTGAATGCGCACTGACTATCGAAGTGAAGACAACCACGCCCGTAGCTACGGTCTTCTTTTCCTTCTTCTCGCCTAGTCGCTGTCGCTTATCCTTGAGCATAAAGGCGTTTTCCACTTTGCCAAACGAGGAGAAAAGTGCCATCAATCGATCTTTATCAAGATCTTCTCCCAGTCCTTCGCGGATCCACCGTACTTTCACGGCCCTCTCTAATTCGGGAACACTCGTGCCACCGCCAGATTTGGATCGATCCACACGTTGCCCGCTTCTATCTTGTTGGACTTCGCGTTCTTGCTGTGCTTCTAAGCCTTCCTTCTCCCTCTTTGCTTCTTCCTCCGCCTCTTTCATCAACTTTTCCTCAGCTTCACGGCGCCTCCGTTGTGAGTTCTCGGCGATTCGCTGAATCTCTCTTTCCAATCTCTCCTCCGCCTCATTATCAGCCGTAGACATCATCCACGTCCTCTTCACCCCTCTCTGTCCCACACCTGCATCACCTGCCCGTTCCCTCGCTTCCAGATCTTCCTTCATTTTCCTCTTCGCCGCACCCATCATCTCCATCTCGCGCTTCTTCCGCTCCCGCGCCTCGCGCGCATTATCATAGAGTTGGCGCACATCCGGTTCGGAAAGGACATCGTAGGCAATCTGCAGCAGATGAAATTTGTCGATATCAGCCGGTGTTGGGTTCGAGATCTTGTCAGGATGGTATTTTAGCGCTGTTCGTCGATAGGCGCGTCGAATCTCATTTTCGGCCGCTGCGGGGGATATTTCGAGGAGGGCATAAAAGTCTTGCGACGATGCTGCGTGCGCTTTTAGATCGTCTGTTGGCGCCATATTCCTCTTTCTTTTCCTTCTACTCTTCCGGTTTTTTCTTCTTCTGGGTGTTCAACCGGATGTGTCTGCGCGAAAATTCGCCCCAAAATCACGCTGATGGCAAAATGTGAATATCGCTCAAAGTACCCCGACTTCGGGAGTAAAGAACAATAATCAAAAATCTATAATATGAGAAAGTATGTGTTGGTCGAGCCACTCGTAAATGCAAAGGCCTTAAGATTGAAGCTAAAACATCTCAAATCATATGCGGTCCGGCAGCAGACTAATGCCATTCTGCCGTTGTCCCGTACCTTTGCCACTCCCGGAAGGCGGTACAATGTTGTCAATATTTAGACATGTGATAAATCAATTAACAAATATGTTTGTATTTGGCATACTTCGCATCAAAATCCCTAACAAGATAAAAAGAAAGAAGACAGTTGATATATGTATACAGTGACATTCGTTGAGTAGAGTACATATCTAATATCCCACGGTCAAGCGTAGGGAATCCAGCCATATGGTATTGTTATTGTACAAAGTTTACTAATTCCTTTCTTCAGCTTCTTCCTCCTCAAGTCTTTCAACCATGTCGCGGGCTCTGAGCCCTTCACTGTTGTCATGAGGCCTAGAGTGTCGCATGGTGCTTGACAAAATATGCTCCCTGAGCCATGCTGGCACTAGAGCTTTAACTTTGACCTGACCCGAAGGCGACGATGACAACTGTGTAGAGCCATCTTCAGACTCGGTGTTAGATTCAGAATTTCCCCAAGAAACCTGGAATTCCTGTGACGGGTTGTACTGGCTGCTTTCGCCCGTGAGCGAGATGTTGGTCATCATTTCCAAGCGACATAAGGCAAGACCAACATTCCCAATGCCGCTGATGAATTTACCCGCACTGCGACCCCGTCGACCGCCAAATCGGGAGATATTTGCACCTGCCGGAGGCTGGGGAAGCTTTGTATTGGGGTCATACGCGGCTAACGACTCGCTAGCCTGCGCCGCGGCGCCAACATCATCATCATACAGCTGAACGGGCAGAATACGTTTACGTACAACGCCTGTATGATGTGTCCGGATGGTGAGTTCCTGGCCGACATAGCAACCCTTCCGAAAATCAATGCCTCGTGCCACGTCCATGTTACATTCCATGGGAAGCGCCGATTCGCGGAATATCTCCTGTTGTCCCTCGGCAACACCATGAAGTATTCGTCGGAGCGTGTACGTCGGCAAATCCACCTTCGGTCCCTGAATTCTCGATTCCTCTGACAGATGGGTTTGGAGGTCGTCGGAGCCGGGTGTGACGTATCTAGTTCCGAAGCCCGGCGCTCGAGTATCAATGCATCCGACCAGAGGAGAATGGGGAAATCGCGACGGGAAATCAGATTCGAGATTATATGCTGCCCATCGCGGCTCCGTGCTCTCGTTCCACGCTGCCCAAACTGAACGTTCACCGTCTTCCAAAGCACGTATAGTGAGTTTCGCTCGCAATTTGTGTTTTTTCAAATGCTTCGCTAGGTTTGTTACTTCGGCCTTGTCAACTTCTATCAACCAGGCTGTTTCTTCACCTGCATCGGATGTATTGTGTCCGCCGAGATTGGCCTTTGGTATAGGATAAATGAATACGTCGTGGAGTACCCGGCCCTGAGAATTAAGAAAAGCACTGTAACTGGCCGTTCGCCGAGGAGCGCGAACCGGCTCTTTCCCCATGAGCATATTCTGGGTTATCATCCCCTGCAGGAAAGAAGTACTATCTGCACCGGTAATTTCGATCAGGGAGCGGTTGGAGAGATGCGCATAACCAGACGATGGAGGAGTAGACGGTAGGCTGTCATGGTGTTGACGAAATTTGGAACTTGTCGAATAAGATGCTTTGCCGCGATAGACACATCTTGAACAGATGAAACCCGCGGATGCGCGCGACGCCATTTCCGCAATTGGTGCGCTGTCTGATTTGTTATGGCATTGTCACTCAAAGGTTTATCAGCATCGACGTCAATCCTCCCCTCGCTGCGTTATGCGGGCGGGGCAGGGTGGCAGAATATATGATCTGTTGATTGGCTCACATTTACTAAATGTATCAAGTTAATGCCCTTGCATGGTATTTGTATTGGTTCATTTATTTAAGAATAGCCATTAAATAGACACTTATAGTGCAGTCGAGATATATCACTAATACTATATTCAAGACGTTCATCAAAAACTTCACACATGTCGGCAAAGTTATTTCTTCCCTTCTGCTACATTTTGAAGGAAACCTAGCAAGAACGCTTTGTTGTCAGGAGACTTGATGCGGGGTGCGAATCCAGATTTCCGAGAGCCAGTGTCCGATATATTCCCAAGGTTGGATATGGCTGACGGGGCATTCGTTTCAACTCCAGAAAGCGAGGGAGACGAGATAGCATCACTGTATGTAGGATGATCCATTGCCGTAGCTAGGAGAGACTCCTTTCTACCAGGAGACTTTCCGAACAAAGAGAGCAATGCCTCCTTCTGTGCCGCAGTCTGGCTAGGACGACGGTCATAATTAGGTTGGACAATTTTGCTGTCAGTTTCCACTGCAGTCTTGTTCAGGGCTGGAGAATACGCCGAGTCTTGGGACAGCTCGTGGACAGGTAGCGTTCTACTAGGAAGGATCGCATTTAGGTCCAATTTTTCAGATCGACGCAAAATCTGGGGTTGGAAGGTTTTAGAAGTTCCAGCGTTCTTCGATTTTATGTCGAGAGACGGTGATGCTGAGCCTGAACTTGGCCCCGAGGGTATAGATCCATCTCTTCTTGCAGATGGTGGTCGAGATAAGATTGTGATCGGAGATGATGTAGTTGCAGCTTGTTTCCCAGGAACACGGGGCGTGGCAATATCGCTCACTTTGTTGGACTTATTTCCAGTGCCATCGAACGTCGGAGTTCTCAGAGGACCAGACACAGTAGCAGACGTAAGTCCGGATTGTTTATTTCCCCGTTCCTTTGTCGTTTGGCGTACATGTTCTGGCAATTCAGTTGTTTTACTGAGCGGCGCGGGACGCTGAAGAATTTGTTTGGGGGCTGGTTGTACTGGTTGTGCTGCTAGCTCAACAGCTGGCATTGGGGGTGCGTTTTTTGCAGGACTTTTGAACAAGGCTAAAAGTTGATCCTGTGGCGCTGAAGCCTTATGCGGCAATGATTGCTGCTCCTTGGCAGGCACTGGTTGGGATTGAGCGGGCGAGCTGCCTTTGAAAACGTTCAGGAGAGCCAATGAATGACTTGTCAATTTTGGAGGCGGTAACTTGCTTGCAGGTGGTACAACCCGTGCCTGTGACCGTCCAGTGTTTGTTTGCTGCGCAGATAGCGGATCGCCAGTTCTTTGATAAGGTGCCACGCTAGGCTGATGAGCGAGGGCCGGAACCAGTGAGGTAACAGGCTGCGGAGGATTGACCATCGAAGATACTAGCCGATTGAAATGATGCTGGTCTTGGAATTGAGACGGGGGGTTCACCTCATGAATAGGGAAAGCTCCTTGTTGATGTTGAGGCTCGCGATTAGGGTTCAATATCTGATTGAACGGAGCAGGAGGCTGCGCATGTTGTTGTCGAGGCAGATCGGCGGGAGATGCAGGAGTCTCATTCAAACCACTTCGTAATAAGGATAACAATGCATTGGATTTGGATGAGTCGGTGGTTGTAGAGGGAGGAGGAATAGGAGCGCCAATGTTGAGAATCCGCTTCAAATGTGATGAGACATCTTGAGGAAGATTGACCTCAGGAAGGTCACTCGGCATAGCAGGCTGACGATGCGTTGGAAGGGGTGTGAAACCGTTGTTGGCAGAGACAAAGCCTTCATCCATGGATGTTTCACCCTCCGTGTATGCCATCGCCGTTGCGATCGCATTCTTTTTCGCGTCGACTTTTCGTTGCTGGGAGATCCATTTTTTGAGGGGATGTAGGAAGGGAGCAACCATATAGAACTTGTTGGCGTTGACCGCGTCATTTGCTGCTTGCTTATTTTTCTTCACGGTGGGAAGGTCGGTCAAGTTGACCCATTCAATCTTGCTGATCTCTTTTCTGGTCTGAGGGGCAAACGGTGTATCCATGGGCACGCCCCGGAATACGTAGAGCTTCATATGCTGCTCACGCATGGTTATCTCGATATACTTCATGTGTCTGTCATCCTTTACTAGACCAGCAGCTTTCAAGTCATAACCAGTTTCTTCAAGAACCTCGCGAACGGCGCAATCCAAATCTTTCTCCTCTTTATTGATCTTGCCACGAGGAAAGCTCCAGCTGGCGCTCTTCTTCCAGCCCTTGACCAGCACCACTTTGTCCATGTCCTCATTTAGCAATATAGCCCCTCGAACGGGTACACGAGTCTTGTAGGCAAGGAACTCTGAAAACGCTGCCGCATGGTGATACTCCGACCATTGCGACATGAGGGGACAGTGTTGGAATATGCGCATTGCAAATGCCTTGAGCGACAGAGAAGGCAGGGCCGGGTCGAGTGGCCGTACAAAGTCTTCGTAGAACCATTGTGCTTCTTCAACCTGAAAACAGATACGCTCCACTGACTCCAGCTCCTCCCGCGGCAGATTTATAATGAATCGAACGCACAGATCATCCAGCCCTATAGCATTAGGAGTCGAAAGCTATGGTTAGTCCTGCATCTTGAAAGGAAGTTTGCAAATGAGCCATCCAACGCACAATCTTCGAGGTGTAACTTTGTTTCTGTCATAGTGTGTGTGATAATTGGGCATTTCAGCGCACAGAATCCGACTCTTGAAGCTCGAAGAAGATCATAGGCCAACCGCACTGGTGGCCAGTGGTAGAACGGCGGTGGTGCTCAACCAGTGGCAGTGGCAAGAAAGAACCACAAAGGATTCCCGGGGGCCGGTAAAGGAGTGTGGCAAATATAAAGACAATAGAGCCAAGAAGAAAAGGCAAAAAATTAACAATAGAGACTTTGGGGGACGGAATGAACAAGGGAGCAGAGGCCAGAGAGCGACAGCAAGGAAGGAAGACGCAAACAAGCGCGGCAAGAGCGGTGGCACAGCCACATCAGGCATCCATCGCGCCATGCCTTGCATGCGCCACATTTGTGGCTTGCACCCAATGACGTACTCCGCAGTACAGGGTCAGAGTGAGGTTTGAACCAACCGGAGCGAATCAAGCGTGTCAGGGAGCACTGACGTGAAACAGGACTGACTGACCGACTTGCGATTCGTCCTCTTTTTATCCTCGTCGCCTTTCCCTCTGCAATTGTCTTCTTACTTGTCTTCATTCTTGTCTTTCTAATATTCTTACACCACTGGACTGTCTGTGTATCGATTTCTCTCCCTCTTTCGAAAGCTGTCTACGAATCTTTGTTTACGGTGACGCAACCGTCTTGTTGTAAACATGACCACACAGCTGGCGTCGTTCGTGGGGAGACGCATCTTGAAGGAGAATGTGACAAACAAATTCGGACAAGAGGTGCGTGATATTACTATTTGTGTTGGCCCTTAAGCCAGGCTTCCCTGGCAAAATTTGTTTTTTTTTTATACTAATCAGTCACATCCTGCAGGATCCATATTTTGAGCAAGTCCCTGCCTCACGCCTCGGCCGAGCCTTTGGCAAGAAAACACGAAAACAGCGCAAGGCTATTCCTCCGGGCTTGTCCACTAATGACGCCAAAGTTCTCAATCGTGTCAAGCGTCGCGCATACCGACTAGATTATTCCCTGTTCAACTTGTGTGGTATTCGCTTTGGCTGGGGGTCTGTCATCGGCTTAATTCCATTGTGAGTACTATTTGCCTCTGAGTAGGAGCAATCCTTGCTAACCATGAATCAGCGCTGGAGACGGCCTAGATGCTGCCTTGGCCATGATGGTGGTCCGAGACTGCGAAAAGGTTGATGGAGGGCTACCCCACAGCCTCCGTTCACGTATGATGTTCAATATAATAATTGATTTTTTCATCGGTCTGGTCCCATTTATCGGTGATCTCGCAGACGCCATTTACAAGTGCAATACTCGAAATGCCATAATCTTGGAAAAGCATCTGCGGAACAAGGCCAACAAAGCGAACAAGGCGCGAGTAAGAAGGGGAAATCATGGAGAACCCGATCAGGAGCCCGTTGATCTCAGTCTTCCGGAAGAATTCGATAGGTATGACGAAGGCATGTTGCCAGATCCACCTAGCTACGATGAAGATCCAAGATCAGAACCGGTGCCTCCAAGAAATGATACCGAGCTTCGTCGTCCAACTGAGCCTCAGCCGTCGCATAAGCCGCAATCTTCTCGTCGTGACAAAGGCCGGAACAGTGGGCGCAAACAGAGGCCAAGAGACTTGGAAAGCGGTCTCGGTCGCGACAATTAATGGTTGAATGTTGATTTGTTTTTCTAATAACACAATTTTGTTTGCATGTATGTATGTGTTAATGTAGCGGCGAATTTGACCGAGCTTAATCTGCCTGGCGGTGTTTCACCTGTTTGAAGGGTTCTGTAGAATATCTGCTCTTGATCGCAAGCATGCATAACACATTGGGGTCGTGGACACCTCACTACTTCCCAGAGGCGCAGAGGTTTCCACGGGAGTAGCACACAGAGAACACTGTGCATCTTTTGCAGAATTCTCGGACGGTTGGAGTTTGTTGACAATGCGGACTACATTGGCCATGACACCGGGGTACTTTTCTCCTTGGATTTTGACGTACTGATCCATAAGGCCGTCGATCGAGAGGTTCCGGTTCGATGCATTCTCTTGTGGCTGCATTTCGGGTACAATAAGCTTGGCTAGCTCGGGCAGTTGTTTGACGTAGAGTTCCAGCTCAAACTTGTAGAGCTCCCGTAATGGAAAACAAAAGTCTATTCCCCATGGAGATTGGCCATCGCAGACCTGCCAGGTCACAGAAGCACCACGACCCTTTGCGACATTCGCGAGAGTCTTCGCAGCCAAACGACTATCTGAATCTCCCCATACAATACTCTCGCAACCATTGCTTTTAGCAAACGCCACAATCAGGCGAACAAGTAAAAGGTTATCGATGTCATCTCTAGCAGTGGCTGTTGTCATGGATGCTCGGAAAGCATCTAGTCGTGCTATATCCGAGTCGAAGCCTTCGTCCACAAACCCGAAGGCGCGAAGTGTATCTGTGATCGCCGAATCGTATTGGAAGATGCTGTGCAGAGGTACCATGGTGAATGTATGCCGAGGAAAACTCTGCTTCGCAGAGTCAACACTTTCCTGCACATCGGCATAGCCAGGATAGACCGTTGACGGATCCACAATCAACACATGCAAGTCGAACCCCGCACAACCAAGAGCTGTAGATAATTGCCGTTGCTGCACTTTATCTAACATTTGCAAGAGACTAGATGACGATATTCCGAGAGACAGGGGTAAGAGCAGTTTGCGGGCGGATATGCCTTTCTGTGGCCGATACGAACCCATAGCTCGGAAGACCTTGGCTCCAACATATTGTACGAAACAATCTCTGTAAAGTAACGAACGATGGATCAGTTTCTGCGAAGTTGCTGCGCCATGCTGGAGGGGTAGTGAGTTCCATACTTACCGGCACAGGTGGCGACCGCGTACCGGTGCGATTGCTTCTGCATCCTTGCAGTAGACACAAATCTCCGAGAAATCTTTTGCCGGCATCGTGACGCAGCGTCTCAGAATATATGTGGAAGGAAAGAAGATGCACGTAGCTAATGATTTGGAACGAGGACGGAAGAGACAGAAAAATTAATTGTGACGAATAGGCTGCGCTTGTCCGGACCGCTAACTGCGGGCGCTATGCTGATTGGTCCATTTTCTTAGTAACCACGCGGCCCGCCGGAGCTGGAGATGCCACGATCCTATTCTGAATAGCTTCAGCTTCCGTCCATCCATGATCGTTCACGTTCCCCCTGGCAGAATTTGACATTGTTCTCGTCGAGTGCAGCTGACTGAAGCTCTGTCCGGGAATATAACAAGCCCCTTGACTTTTGGCTCCCTCTTTAGGGGCAATCCCCAACGACGATGAAGGGGTGGTTCAAGACAATTATCCTTTTCGCGTCATTGGCAGGCGGAGTTGTCGCAAATGAAGTTAAAATAGTAAGTGTTCTTTGTATTTTGTGCTTCTTCTATAAGTTATACTGACTTCCTGTCTTACCTTAAGCAACAAGATGATTCTCATCGACAAGCGTGTTCCGGCATGTACAGCCGCAAGGCATGGGGCGGCGAGGTCGACCCGTTTATCCTCACGAAATTTGCTAAAGTTGAAGATGACACGGCGACACAAAGCAATCTCGTCAGTTTGGTGATATTTGAATGGGGTGACGAGGAGCTCATTGGACGACCAGTCCCCGGATCCGACGACGACGTATGGTTCACAAGCTACATGTGATAATAAAGAGAACGACTAACAGCAAGGACAGGAACTAAAAGCCACAATCTGCGACCCAGCAAACGTCGACGCCGGTCTTTGTACTCAAGATCAGTTAGGATCGTTTATTCTCGCCGAGAACGCTGCAGAGGTCTCCAAGTCTCCGATTATATCCGCAGCCGTTGATCTAAACGACCCTGCCGCTATCAACTATCCGGTGAAGAAAACTGGTTTCTACTGTGTTAGTACCTTTGCATACTCGGGCCACGACTATAAGGGTGTTGTGGAGTTCCGTAACGCATATGGTGAACTCCCCGCGGCCCAGATAGCCAAACTGCCATTTTATGGTGCACTCACAATAGTATATGCGGTTGTTGGCGCGTCAGTCTATCTTCCTCGCGTGATTTAAGATACTATATGATATTAACTGACTTGTTATTTTAGGTTTTGGGCGTTCCTTTATGTTCAGAACCGGCATGACATTTGTACGTTGTTTTTCCTTGCCGATATGTATGCGGCATAGCTAACGACTTGCAGTGCCAGTCCAGAATTACATAACAGCCATTCTCATTTTCCTCGTCGTTGAGGAAGCAATGACATGGGGATTCTATGGTATGCTACGCATTGGCTTTAATTTCGGCATCCGCAATACGACAACAGCTAAATTGTGCATTTAGATTATCAAAACCGACACGGCTCTAATGCCTTTGCGAAAGTTCTCATGATTATTGTGGCTATTCTTAATGCAGGCCGAAATGCCTTCTCCTTTTTCCTGCTCCTTATCGTCTGCATGGGCTATGGAGTTGTGAAGCCGTCTTTAGGACGAACGATGCTGTGGGTGAGGCTCCTTGCGATCACACACTTTGTCTTCAGTGTGATTTATGGAATTGCAAGTCTCTCTATTACTCCCGACAGTGCCGGGCCTTTGGTGTTGCTGGTTATCCTTCCGCTTGCAGCTACATTGACAGCATTCTACGTATGGACACTCAATTCTCTCAGCGTCACAATGAAGGACTTAGTCGAGCGGAGACAAAAGACCAAGGCGATGATGTACAAGAAATTATGGTGGTGCATTCTTGGGAGCATCATCGTGATTTTTGGCTTTTTCTTTCTTAATTCGTTTGCATTTGCTGGTCGAAATGCTGCCAATTTTGTCCCCGATCACTGGAAGACGAGATGGTTTGTTTTGGATGGATGGCTGAATATCGTATACCTCTTCGATATCGCGTTTGTGGCCTACTTGTGGCGACCGACAGCCAACAACAGAAGATTTGCAATGAGTGATGAGGTAAGACTTGGCCTTCAATACGACTTCGAGCCTTTTACTAACATTTTATTTTTCCCATTCAGCTCGCTCAAGATGACGATGACTTTGAAATTCGCTCTCTTGCAAATTCTCTAGATGAAGAGGGTGCAATCCCATTAGCAGACGATTATGACGAACGTCATTCTATAGAAAGGGAACTATCACCTGTGCCGCCGAAACCAGTTCAACCCGCCCCTCAACAACGCGAGTCACTAGATGGCGAGACTATTTTTGCAGTCGGTGAAGAGGACGGTGATAAATTCAGCGATGACGAAGATGATGACTTCCGGAAGTCTTCTGAGGAGACGAGGAAATTGACTGGGGGACCGAGTACATAATCTCGAATATTCGATTTATATCTGTCTTCTTGGAGAAGCCCCCAAACTGGCCAATAATGCGTCTCGGGGTGGTACCATTTGTTTTGCGTCCAACACTCTTTTCTTTGTTGGTCATTGTATCATTATCCATTGAGGCGTACCAGCTTCCGTGCTGAGATTGATATCTATTCCTTGCTCAATATGCCGAGATGTTGGCTTCCCACTATAAAGCCGATTGTCCAACCGAGATCGTTCAGATCAGCTTGTACCCTCACGTTTATTGACTTTTGAGCGGGAAATATTGCCTTTTTTTCTGTGTACTCTGGCGTTTTTTGTGCTGATGGATCTTTCTGTATACATTTATGTTTTAATTTCACGACCTTTTATCTAGCTTGTATTGGGCTATCACTGCAGTAGAAAATGTTGAAAATAAAACATCTGCATCTATCAAAGCTTGTATTCCAACGCAAACCAACAATAGGTAAATATCCATGGATAATCACTTGTTCTCTTTGGTATTTTCATCATGATCATTGAGCTGTGAGGACTCGGACGGCCCTGACTAAGCTGAAAGCGGTTTAGCTCTATCAACATTCGCCGCGGTGAACCCCTCATGAGGGCACAATTTATATACATATTCGCCATTCTGACTTATTCGCACGATCAGAAGCAAAATCCTCAGTCAAGCGGCCGGGCGGAGGAGTCGCAAAGAAAAATGAACCAAGACCGCAACCATGACACAAAATCGAAATTATCAGCGGCATCCCTCTCATCCAGACTCATCCACCAATGCCGCCTATTACTCGCCGAAGTCGATGTTTTCCAGGACGCGCTAGCCTCGCAATACCGGCGACGCAACCAGCAGCACCATTTGGTTGAAATGCGAATTCTGAGGTCGAACATTGCAGCCGAACTGAAAGCACTGGAGAAATTAGCCGTTGACACCAAGACCCTTACCGAAGACCGCGCGGCGCGAAAGGAGAGCGGTGCGGGTGATGAAGATGATATAGATCTAGAAACGAGAGAAGCGCGGATATTGCATACATTGCGTTCTTCGAACCTGCCATTTTACGTCGCTGTGTGGACGATCGCGAAGGAGCATTGCGAGGGAATAGTGGGGTTTTCAAAGCGGTTTTATTGGGGGGGACATCGGAAAGCTGTACAGCAACAGAAAACCCAGCAAAAACATCATGACCGCGATACATCGGACTCGGAGGAAAAGCGAGCCAAATCCTCTGGGAAGAACAAGAATACTAGTGTCTTTGTGGATGTTGTCTATGGCAATGGGGAGGATTGGCTGAAGGTCTTGAGCCTTTCGGAAAGCCGTTTGCTCTTTGAGATGGCCGAAAAAGGATGGGGAATCGATGACGAGGACGACGATGACTACGAGGACAAAGACAATGTGCAAGTAAAGGACAGTTCACATAACGGCCCGGACCAAGGAATCAATGGGAACGGAATAGAAGACTCTGAAGAGGAGGAGAATGACGATGATGATGACCGGCTTGAATTGATAAAGATGGCTGCTGATATGATGAAAGCATCGCGGGCAGCCAGAATAAGATACAAGAATCCTCGCGTGCATATAATTGCCCCCAAACTCGAAGAGGGGAAAATACCTGAGATAGACAGGGTTTTAAATACAATTCGCAGTTATGGGGTGACGATCGAGTGCGGAATAAAAGTGCCCGATATTATCAATGACGAAGTGGATTATGAAAGACACGCTAGCTCGATAACAAAGGATGATTTACCACTTTCAAATATGATTCCTAATCCGTTCAAAGATTTTACCGACACTATCAATGTTGATTGCACAGTGCTTCTTGCAGTGGTGTCAGATCTATCGCACTTCAAACAGATAGTCCCTTTGCCTAAATATCATCGTGCCATCCACAGACAGATCGAGGTCGAAGATGAACTGCCTCTGCTCCCTGCCGAACTCTGGCCAGCCATGGTTAACCGACATCTTGTCTGTACTCAAGAAGCAGTCAAAAGGATGAAAGAGATAGTCGATACCATCGGTACAGAGAGCGAGAAAAGAAGGGCTGCGATCTTCTTAGGTGAAGGCGATATGAAAGGATTAGATAGGGACACGCTGCTTCGCGAATTTCAACAGTCCTCACATCACCCCATTCCTGATCAGCTACATATCCCGATAAAAGTAGTGAATCCTCACTCGGATATTGATATGGCCTTGCAACGAAAAAAATTTCCACCTGTCTTCCATAAGGTCACGGAGATTCTCACAGACATCAATAACAGCGTGTTCCTATATGGCTGGGCTAAGGACATCGTCACTATCACCAGTAACAAGACTGTTGTGAAGCAAATTGAAACCATTATAGAGAGCAACCGTGGAGATGATAATTTATTGGCGGGTCCCCGCACATGGGTATGTGATACAGCGAGGAGTTTGATCGGGAAAGACAAGGAGCGAAAATCATAGAGGATTATTTCACAATTGCTCTCATTCTAACCTGGATGAGATTGCAAAGCTTCTTGTTGATAAATTAGAAGTAATCGAGAAAGCTCTCTTCGTATGCCATTGTTCAGGGGAGCTTTATTTCTCTGAGGCTTTGACTCCTTCCTCAGGCAACCAAAACAAAATGTCTTTGTCGGCAGTTGCGAGCATGTTGTATCTAGGGTTGATTTCGATTACAGCAGTGCGTCCTCTGGAAGACAGCGTGGCTGTCGGTTGTAGATAATGGGCGCCAGAACCAGGGGTTTGGTGTGTGTCCCACACAAGAACTTCATTCTTGTCGCCAGCTCCGCCAAGCACATATCGTCCATCTTGAGTAAAGCACGCGTCTCCTTGCCCAAGGGGCCGTCCGGACGTGGTCACAGGTGCTGCTCGTCCACTTGACCCATTCTTGCCAACTAGAAAGGCTTTCAAATCTCCTTCGAAAGCATCTAAAAGGAAATGGCCATGGTAGTCTGTGCCAACAAGAAGATTCTTGCCATCGTTTGAGAACTCAAGACGTGACCAAAGTCGCCCACGCGTGGTAGGTGTATATCGCTCCTCGAGGGGTGCAAGGTCAAATGTGGCAAACGGTGCTTTATCGTAGTTGCGGAAGTCGTACAATAGTACTGATGACGTTGACTGAGACGCAATTGCAATGACGGAAGCGGATGGGTCAAACGCGACGAGGTACGGCGTTGCAAGTTCCAACCTTCCTTGCACATTTCGTGACTTCAGATCCCAAAGTGAGATCGTGTTGTCTTTGGAGCATGAGATGAAGGCATCGCTTCCAGGAGATAGTGATAGGCAAGTGACTTTGTCGGTGTGACCAGTGAAGTATCGAAGGTAGCTCTCTTGATGAAGATCTAGAAGACGGAGTGAATCTGTTTTCGTCTTGTCAGTGGTGGGTCTTCAACTGTGTGATAAACTGTAAATGTACCATCCACTTTTGTGCTTGCATGAAGCACTTGGCGTGAGTGGTGAGTGAAACGAGCCAAATGAGCACCGTATTTCTTGCTCGGAACAATTTTCGTGTTTTTGCCCTCAATCACATCGTACACCTGAATTGTCTCGTCCTCGCACGCTGCGACAAGTGATTCTCCCTTGTCGTCGAAGTCGAGGGATGTGATGTGGGAGTTCTCATGCTTCGATAACTTGAATCTCTGATTTGGCAAGGGGATTAGCAAATGTTCTAAATAGTAAGACGCCTGAGATTTGACTAACCTTAGACGGGCGGTAGGTGTGTATGATATCTGACACCTTCTGAGATGGTTGCGGGGTTCCGGAACGAGCGCTAGGTGCAACAAGTGGGGTTCCTGTGTGTGGCGTATTTGACGATGACATGGGGAATTTTTGTTCCTGTTGATCTGGCTGAGATATGTCTGCCATGGTGTGGTTCTGACTGATATTACTCTTCGTTAAGGCACCCTCTTCAAGTGAGTGGGGAGACCGCTGGAACAATGCGAATAGTTGACTTGGAAACCGTCGTATGTGTGATCTAAGAGGTCAATTCCACAATTGGAATACATTAAATAGCACCCGAGTAAATTGCTTGTTTCCCGCGTTGTTCCAGGGTCCGTTTCGAAATCAGCAGCGAGAACAAAAAATAGCAAGGGAAAGTTCGTCGCGGAGCTTGAAGCTATCGGTTGGCAGGCGGCGTTTAGAGGCAGAAAAGCACCCGGCACGAGGCGGTGAGGCGGCAGGCGGCAATCGGCATAAGCGACGCGAGGAACGAGGCAAGCGCGAAACGCAGGGGAGGCGCTGCCTAAGGCGCCTAATTTATTATTAGTAATGACAGCCGACTCCGGCCGGCATCGGTAAAGTGTCTGCTGAACGCTGAACGAGCTGAATGGGATCATCCACATTTCGCAATTGTGCAGTCTGAGCTGAATTGCGCCTGGATCATATTTGTCTACGTCTGCGCAACGATTGCTGGGTTGTTCTTGCTCTTGTGACAGTACAGTTCGCCATATGACCTGAATTTATCGCTGTCAATTTCTCAACAAAAAGGGAGCCCGCTCGCAATCCAGAACCCGGGCCCGCCCCGACGGTCACCATGTCCACAACCACAGGGTAAGTCGATTTGTTGATTGCCACTGTTTTTAAATATGAATTCTTCGGCGAGAGACACTTCTCTGACTTTATCATGCTCTCCTAATTTAGAGCTTTCCTTGCCGGAGGCATCGCAGCTTGCGGCGCCGTAACAGTCACCCACAGTTTCGAGACTGTCAAGATCCGGTTCGTTTCGCAACACCATTCGAGTCGCCATGTAGCACGAGGACGTGCGCTAACATGCGGCCTTTAGACTTCAATTACAGGGAGAACTACAGTCTGACGCTGTCAAAAAATACCGTGGAGTTTTCCACGGAGTCAAGGTTATTTTGCAGAATGAAGGACCAAAAGGCTTGTTTAGGGGCATTGGCTGTGCTGTATGTTGCGTGGCATTCAATAGGCTACAATTATTTTGCATGATACTAAATCTTTCTTCGTGAAGTATGTTTACCAAGTCCTATTGAACGGATCACGTCTCGGCTTCTACGAACCGATCCGAAGCGGCCTTACATCGGCTCTCTATGGCGACGCTTCTGTACAATCTCTCGGCATCAATGTCTTCAGCGGAGCGAGTTCTGGGATTCTGGGTGCCGCAGCTGGCTCACCCTTTTTCTTGGTGAAGACACGATTACAGTCTTATTCCCCATTTCTACCCGTCGGCACTCAACACAAGTATAAGAATGCGTGGGACGGGTTGCGACAGATTCATCACAATGAAGGTATTAAGGGTCTTTACCGTGGTGTTGGAGCTGCCATGGTGCGTACTGGTTTTGGCAGCTCTGTACAACTTCCGACCTATTTCTTCGCCAAACGGCGGTTGGTGCGACATCTAGGCATGGAAGAAGGCCCCGCTTTACACTTCGCCAGCAGCACTGCTTCAGGATTTGTGGTTTGCTGCGTGATGCATCCACCAGGTATAATTCCATGACCCTCGTTAAAGCTTGCGTAAAACTCCGTCGACTAACCTAGTTTTACAGATACAATTATGTCTCGCATGTACAACCAGACGGGCAACCTATATAAAGGCGTGTGGGACTGTCTATACAAGACGATCTCCACTGAGGGTATATTCGCTATTTATAAGGGCTACTTTGCTCATCTTGCTCGTATATTGCCACATACTGTAAGTCTTTATTTGCTCTTTTTGTAGCTTTCTTTACGGCTAACAAAATCACCCCAGATTTTGACGCTCAGCCTTGCGGAACAAACAAACAAATTCGTTCGTGGCCTTGAGGATCGTTTTCTGTCAGATTCCCTTCGTGCAAAACTGTAAATTGCCATAAAAGCTGTCTTGGGTTGGAGTGCACTTGGAGTACATATGCCTTCCCTCTTCTTTATTACCCTTTGCTCTTATACTTTTCCTCCTTTGATATCCCCTGTCTTAGACTCATCACAGGGATTTCTGCATGTATATAGAGGCCCGTCCAGCCATAGAATACTGTAATTATTGATTTTCGGAGCATTGTCTCGCCATCAATTTGGTCGGATTGAGATGCTTCTCATATACTTGTGCAAGCAGCATAGATAGCTCTTAGAGACCAATAAAATTAAACATCAGTTTCTTTTCTTTAGTTGAGTATTTGCAGAGGAAACAAGCTGAGCCTAAATATCAACATGCCAATCAGCTAATTAAGTTACTCGCCCCTTGAACGTCGGTAGGCATGAGTATTTGCCACCTTTTGGTTGCCAATTCGGCTTTGAGGTGGGAAGACCGTGAAAACCAGTCGTTCTGTCCCGTGCTGACATGCCTGTTTTGTAGTTGTGACAAGGTGCAAATATGTACGGACTAATATGCAGCACGCAAAGCCTATCTCTAAGTCTGAATGATAGCCCTTGCGTTAGCAGTCGATAGAGTTAAGCCCTAAGGAACCCGAGGTATGTTTCACGGAACTTGAAATTCTGTCGGCATAGTGATGCCCTCCCTCTCCAGGGTAACAGATGGTCCAAGAAGTAAATGATTCAACAGTTGTCTCCTTTGTAAACTAGCTGTCTAGGCGCATGGTTACGCAAATCCTCGGTATTGCTGTAAGCGAATGAGTCCGTCAGATATCAAGGCGATACCCCTCGATCGTCATCGTTGCCGTGCCATTCATGAATGCGGGGAGCACAGTAGTCGCCCTACCACCTTGGAACGATTATGAATTTCCAGGAAACAGGTCAACACACGGAGTCTCCGTTTGCTGTATTCAGTATCGCGAGGAATACAAGTCGTACACAGTTCAAGCTCTAGTGGATCGTAAACAATAGGCCAGCCGACGCGTCGACCAAGCAGAACACGCGGTTTGATCTGATAACAAGAACGAAGCAGCACTAGACATGGGCTAAGCTGCTGGCGGAGCAGGCCTCCTCGGAAAGAGCCTTGAAAAGTGGTCTTACATGACGAGTTCAGCTCTGGACGAGCAGACATATCCGTAAATCCGCGTGGTTGGCTGCGACGCAAGATGCAGGCACCAAAAAATGGCTGGGCGCGACGCGGCACCGCGCGCCGTCACTGGGTGCGGCGGGGAGCGCTGACGTGAGGAGGCACGCCAAGTCACGTGAGACGTGACTTAGGGCGGCGCGCTAGCGTCACGCTCTACTCGCGGATGCAAGTATTTCTTCCAGCGATATTCCCTTCTTGCTCTTCATTTCTTCTCACCACCTCGCTCCCAACTCCATCCAGCACTTGTCTTTTCTGTCGTTGTGCTCAATTATTCCTGATTTATATTACTGCATCGTTTATTAATTCATAATGACCACCCAACTCACTCCCTCCAAGCAGGTATGCTAGTTACATCATGTCACTGCCGCACGCGTCTTGACACGTCTCGAGCCATTTGCTAACCAACCTTGATGGTGTATACAGGCTGCTACCTCCCTCGAGCAATTCAAGATGAGCGACTCGCCCGTCAAGAAGCTCAACTTCGAGCCTGCCGAGAAAGAGAACACCCCCGCCGTCATTGACGCGTCCGCCACTGAACTCGTGAAGCCCGTCGCCGAGAAGACTGCTGTGCAAGAAGCTCCCAAGGTGGCCCCTGGAATCAAGGAGCAAGAGGCCAATGAGCCGCTGCTCCAGGAGAATCCTCACCGATTTGTGCTCTTCCCAATTAAGTATCATGAGGTACGTGTGTTGACGCGTCGACGCGTATAGTGGTTTTCAATCGCTCGCGTTGGGTGGGATGAATTCAACTAACATCATCTTATCGCAACAGATCTGGCAAATGTACAAGAAGGCCGAGGCCTCGTTCTGGACTGCCGAGGAGATTGATCTTTCCAAGGATTTGCACGACTGGAACAACCGCTTGAATAAGGATGAACAATATTTTATTTCACACGTTCTCGCGTTCTTCGCTGCATCTGATGGCATTGTCAACGAGAACCTTGTTGAGCGTTTCAGCGGAGAAGTCCAGATTCCTGAGGCCCGTTGCTTTTACGGATTCCAGATTATGATGGAGAACATCCACTCGGAAACCTACTCACTGCTTATCGATACCTATATCAGCGAACCCAAACAACGCACCTACCTCTTTGATGCCATTGACAACAGTAAGTTGAATTCGGATAGCCTAGTCGTTTGAACAATATTCTAATCAATTGGTGATAGTTCCTTGCATCCGCAAGAAGGCTGACTGGGCTCTGCGCTGGATCTCGGACAAGGAGTCCACCTTTGCCCAACGCCTGGTTGCCTTCGCGGCCGTCGAGGGAATCTTCTTCTCAGGTTCCTTCGCCTCTATTTTCTGGCTGAAGAAGCGCGGCCTGATGCCTGGTCTGACATTCTCTAACGAGTTAATTTCTCGTGATGAGGGTCTTCATACCGACTTTGCCTGCTTGCTCTTCTCTCACCTGAATACTCGCCCAAGCCCACAGGTCGTCCAAGACATCATCACCGATGCTGTTTCCATTGAACAAGAATTCTTGACCGATGCCCTTCCATGTGCCCTGCTCGGAATGAACTCCAAGCTCATGTGCCAGTACATTGAGTTTGTTGCTGACCGTCTGTTGCTTGCTCTTGGTAACAAGAAGTACTACAACGCTACCAATCCCTTCGACTTCATGGAGAACATCTCCCTTGCCGGAAAGACCAACTTCTTCGAGAAGCGCGTTGGTGACTACCAGAAAGCTGGCGTCATGAACAGCACGAAGAAAGAGAAGGAGGAAGAGAAGAAAGATGACAACTCCGGTGGCCTTAACTTTGATGAGAACTTCTAGACTCATTCTATTTATGCTCTCATGCAAAGTGTTCTATGAATCTTGTTTGGCTGGCGTTGTTTCACTTTCTTCACACTCCCCTTGTACACCACAGTCCACCCGGACTTGCTGTTTCCTCTCTTCACGTTATACCAGGATGATTACATGGTTGGGCGGCGTTTTTCCGGTTGTTATGTCTTGTATCTAGTTCTATACTCGGTGGTTCATGTCTTTGACTCCTTGTAATTATTGTTGAGCCCAATGTAGACTTGGATAAACGATTACTTTGATATGAACTCCTCCCGCGTAGTCTTCTAATTTCTCGATTATAGTTCTCAGCACGCGTATCTGTTGCACTTGATGCTGCTACAGTTCCCTACCAGGGTGATTGAATAATATCCCCTGTCTCCAGGTATACAGTTGTTTGTGTGTTTGTGCAACCGAAAACGCATTACGATATGTGTAAAGTGGCAAGGTCTCGAACGTGTGTTTCTCTCGTCTTGCATACTTGACGCGAGGCATAATTCGTTTCCGGTAGTGGGTAGATGGACGCCTTAGGGACAAGGCATCAGCTGCGACACCTGCCAAACCAAGCCAAGCTTTGTTGGGATTAGCGCACAATTCTCCAACAGCCCATCACGTGACTACATGTACTACCGAAACAAGTCTAGCTCGCTTTCGGGTAGGGCATTAGCCCCCGGAAGGACACACAATTAAGCAATCCCGACCAAACTCATCGCCAACCCTCGACAACCTTCAACGACCATCTCGAAGCTGCGTTTCGGCCAAATCAGTCAAAATGGTAAGACTACTCTCGTTACCCGATTGCTTTTGTTTTATTATGAGGGAGAGAATGGAATGGGCCACATGGATTCTACACGCCTGGATGGATGAATTCGACGACAAGAGCCAAAAAATATCGTGCCACGAACCGAGCCCATGGATGTTCGACAGGACAGCGGAAAAGCCACAGAGAAATACACGAGAGATTGTTTGCGAGATTTTCGTGGTACCGAGATGACGACTGCGCAATTTGACATGCATGAAGATCTTGAAATTCAACGCGATGGACATTTCTCGTGGGGAGACAGGAAATAAAGGAAGCATGCCACTGGTTTGTTTAACGACAACTCCAACGAGGAAGAAATCAACACGATCGAGTACTTGAAGCGACTGCATTGAATTGATTTCTCCAATACCATCGAAGGAGTGGCGATAGTCTGACTACAACATTTGCATCTGAGCGCGAACGACATTGGCGATTTTCGACATCCATCCATTCTTGTGGCCTATTGTGGAGCATGGAATAGCACGAGTCTTAGTTGCACAACCATATTTTCTAGCAAATGCTGATAGCATTCGTTTCAGGTCAACATTCCCAAAACCCGCCGCACATATTGCAAGGGCAAAGAGTGCAAGAAGCACACGCAGCACAAGGTCACCCAGTACAAGGCTGGAAAGGTCAGATAATTCGCTACACCCCGCGCTGCAGGAGTTATTTCCTTGGCCGTTTGATGGAGATATGGGCACTGGATGCTGACCATAAACTTCAATATAGGCCTCCCTCTTCGCCCAGGGTAAGCGCCGTTACGACAGGAAGCAGAGCGGTTACGGTGGTCAAACAAAGCCCGTTTTCCACAAGAAAGCCAAGACCACCAAGAAGGTCGTGCTCCGATTGGAATGCACTCAGTGCAAGACCAAGGCCCAGCTGTCCCTGAAGCGATGCAAGCACTTCGAGTTGGGGTACGTGACATTCCTAGTGGCGAGTGGATTGACAAAGATAGACACTAACCTTTTTTTTTTCTTTCTTCTACAGTGGTGACAAGAAGACCAAGGGTGCCGCTCTTGTGTTCTAGATGCGTGGAAATTGAAAATGCAAAGAAGCTGGGGCGCGGGGGGTTCCATCGCTTGGTGTTCGGTTTTATTTGTTCCGATTCAAAGTCATTTATCCCCCATCCTGTGTCAAGCATGCCCTCGCGTTGGAAAATGAAGGGATAGGGCTGCTACAATTATTTTTTTATATTCTCGTCATGCATTCATGTTATGGTACGATGAGTCAAAACGAGTGTAATCCCTTTTCGTTGACCTTGCAAAAGAACAAGGCAGGAAAGAGAGGCAAGCAATTGTCACATAAACAACACAAAATCCTAACATCTGATGAAACGCTTCCTGTAGTTGCCGTGCGTATTAGAAGTGCTAGTGTCACTGTCAGTGAGCAGGTGTCGCTGATAACGGAAGACTACGGACTACGTGGAGACGACTCGCCCCGTTCCCTGGAATGCGGACGGGAACCACGTGCCCGATCCATGGCTCAAGGCTGGGATTCATATAAAATAAACAAACGACAAGGCTGTTCGCTTGAGGCTCTATCATTACTGATGTCAGGCTGTGGCAGCCATCCGCACCAGACTAACGCTCGAAAGAGGGCCCTAGCAACAAGCGTGTTTTGAGTATCAGGGCTACTTTAACTTTAAGGCTTAGGCGTAGTGCCCTACAACTTTAGGCAGCCCGGAGTCCGCCCAGGGCCATCCTCTGGCCGCTGGCTGCTCATTGTAGATCTTCCCCGGCTGTCGAGCCTATCAAGCCGTGAGTGTTGACAGCGATTGACCAGTCGAACCAGTCGCCATGGCATTAACGAGCACACCCGATAGCCTCAAAGTAAAATTCGGAAGAAATCCGAGTCTCGCGGCTCACGAGCGGCTGGGGCCGGGACGACTTAGGCCTCACTCTTCGGTGCCTAAGTCTGAGAGGGGTCTATTTAGCAGCGTCAACTAAAATGCTTCTCGAAGACTGAGGAGCGTGGCTGAGCCGCGTGCCAAGGTGGTTGCCAACCTCCAAGTCTACATTTGAAATACGAACATGCCGAGCGTGTTTGGGTCCTCAGGGAAGGTTCCAGTAGGTACATAGTAACTTGCTAGAAGACATACTCCGTAAGGTGGGCACACCAAGGCAGAAAACCAGCAACGCTCAAAGTCTTCAGTGCGGCTGACGCCGACGTCATCTGGGCTGGCGCACGTGAAATAGCCTGAGGCCGCTGCGCCGGCTTCCCTCGTCGCTTTCCTGCCCATCCGTCTTTCCCATCAGTGGCTTGATCTTGCTCTTCGCTTCCAGTATCCAGCCAACTGTCAAAGCAAACTAACAACCTCCTGCGAGTCGCACTAAAACTTATCGCCATCGCCATCGCCATCGCCGTCTGTCCCGACTCCCGTGTTAGCCTTGAGCACCCCTCCCCCCCACCATCGTCAGGCCCACTGCTGCAAGTCTTCTTCTGTACAGCTCCTTTTCTCTCTGGACCCCGCCGTCTTGCAGCCGGTCGCATCATCTCCGTTATTCTACTTCTGCCTTGATCTGCCATTTCTTTTTCTTATCTTCCTTCCAAATCTTCTTCCCTAAAGAGTCATTCACCACTGAAGAGTAACTCGTACAACTGACAGAACCTCTCACCCCGCTTCTCTGCTGACGGGTTGAAACTATTGTGAAACTTTGGCGACGTCGCCTCTCTGCTGGCCACTTTGCCTGCCGCCTGGTCCGCCTGATTACCTCTTGACGATACACGTGTTGTGATCCAACATGTCGTATACATACAGAGAAAGAGACCGCGAATATGATGAATACTCTCGCCCTTCGGATCATCGCAACTCTTACACTGTGAAGCGCTACGTCATTCCATCAGATGACAGTCGTGACCGCGACTTCTTCCGTCGCGACGATGTCGCAGGCGACCGCGAATTGGTGATTCGCCGTAGAACAGAGCCCAATGAAACCGACTACGAGGTCCGGCGAGAGTATCGCGATTATGAACGTGAGTGAACATTTCGTATTGTTACATCATATCACCCCGGAGATGTTCTCAGATATCTTTATAAACACTCGACCCACGCATGTGATATCACCATGACTAGTAAACTAACATTGGAAATAGCGCGCGGAATTTATGAACCTGATTATCAGGTCGTGCACCGATCCGAGGCCGTTGACCGGGATCCTCGAGATGTTGAATATTACTATCAACGACGTGTTCGCGAGTACGACGACGAACGTGATCACGCTAGGCGCGAGATAAGCCCCCACGACTCAGTGTCTCAAGCCAGCACAAGAAGACGTCGGGACCGGGACCGAGAACGTGACTATAGCAGCGATGACAGTATGGTCTACATTCGCAAAGAAACCCGCGAGTACGACGACGAAGTTCCCCATCATAGACGACATCTAGCCGAGGGTGCACTGATCGGAGCCGGAGCTGCAGAACTCCTACGACATCGCAGCAAGAGTCAAGGACGTCAGGTCTCAGGAGGGATTGGCCGCGTTGGTCGAGATGTTGGTGCTGCGGCATTAGGCGCAGTGGCTGCTAACGCTATCGACCACTATCGTAGCAAGAGTCGCGGTCGACGCTCTTCGTCACTGGACGACGATGGGTCACGTCATCACCATCACCGTCGCAGTCGCTCTCGCTCATCGTCCCATTCCAGAGCAAAGACTCTAGCAGGTATTGGCCTGGGTGCTGCTGCCATTGCTGGTGCTGTCGCTCTAGCCCGAAACCGATCTCAGGGCAAAATCGACCGAAGGAGTCGTTCACGCCATCGACGAAGCTCCCAGTCTCGCGATGTAAATGCACGAAGCGTATCAAAAAATCGGAATAAACACATGGCAGCTGCAGGTCTCGCAGGTGCTGCCGCCGCTGGCCTTATCGAAAGAGCTCGCAGCCAATCTCGTTCTCGCAAAGGAGATAATAGGTCTCGCAGTCGCATCAGACAGGCCCTCCCTATCGTTGCTGCCGGGCTCGGAAGTGCAGCTGCGGCCGGTGTCTACGAAAACTTCAAAGCCAAGCGAGAACAAAGTGCCAAAGGCGACAGTCGACGATCTCGTTCCGCGAGTCGCAGTCGTAGCCGGGGTCCCATCCTACCGGATCCTGCCAAGGAATCCGCCGGTCTTATAGAATATGGTCATGATCCAGTATACGGCAACATTCCTTCAGCGGATTATTACGGCCGCCCTGTCAGTCAACAGGGCTATTACAACGATGCGGTGGTACCTGCTGATCGAGCAACCCGTGATCGTAGTCGAAGCCGTGGCTATAGTACCTCCAGCTCAGGTTCTGACCGGAGTCACCGTCGCCGACACCGTCGTCGCGAAAAGAAGGAGCGAAGCGGTAGCCGAATTCGAGACCTTGCGGAGGCCGGTCTCGCGGCAGCTGGTTTAGGGTATGCTGCTTCCAAGATCTCGAGCAATAGAAAAGACAAGAAGGACAGAGAGCACCGCAGCCGTGAACGGGAAAGCCGTCGTAAGTATAATAGCAGATCATTCTCCATTCGCAGGACTGACCTTTTGCTAGGCCATGACGAAGGAGATACAGACTCTTACGAGGAGCCATATGATCCAGCTCCATATACGCCTCCACCACCCCCAGCAGGTCCGGTCCCGACTACGGAGAATTATTATCCTTACACGAACACCTTTCCTCCTCCACCAGGAGTTTCGCCGAACCCTCCAGCTGCGCCATATACTCAGACACAATACGCTCCTCCTGTCGCTGAAGCGGTTCCTCCACCAACACACGGATACCCACCTCCACCTGCAGCGCCCCCTGGCAATCAACCATACGCCCCGCAACCACGCAGAGCTGATGAGAATGTGAGTGCCCCTTTTCTTGACGATCATCACGAAGCAGATGGTGGGTTTTTTTTAAGTCTCAAAAGTTTGTATGAGTCACATGTGGACGGGGTAGCTGACAGATCATTATAGGTGTAAGAGGGGTTTCGGCGCCGCAAGACCTGCCCCGTGGTGGTGACACAAGGCCAAGAAGTCGATCTGAACCACCGTCGCAGTCAAAGAGTGTTTCTTTTGATCTGGGAGATAATACAAAATCCAATAAAAATAAAGGGGAATCGCGCGTTACCGATGGAGGATATGAGACGGACGATAGCGACTCAACAATCGACGGGTATGATCGGGATCGTTACCATCATCACACTCCTCACCGAAGCAAACACTCGTCTAGTTCCTATCAACCCACATCTGATACTGATAATCGCCCACACGATAGCCGTCGCCATCATCACCACCATCATCAAAACGTTAAACCCACACCTGCAGCTGCCAAAGATTCCGACTCGGAGTCTACGATTGACTTGCCCGATCGGTTCGACGACCAAGGACGAAAGCTACCAGAAAGAGGAGACGATCCACTAGCTGATACGGTTGAGAGTTTGTTGCAAAGCGTTTTTTCTGGTGGACGATCTCGAGGTCGTGTTTCGAGCAGGGCATAATGCTTTTTTTCTGCTTGTTTGCCATCTGCTTCAATGTTTGCTTATTCATTTGAATCTTCTACCCTTTCTTACTTAATTCGATACGGCCGTGCTTACGATCTATGCGTTATGGAGGTTATGATTACGTTACGAAAGTCCAATGATGTACTAGTGTATTTTTGTGCTTTTTTATTTGATTTTATATTCATGTTGTTTATAAATTATGAACCAATTGACCAAGTTTTCCTTCGGAGGCCTGCTTGCGGATTTCAATCATAGTGCACTGACAAGAACCTGAACTTCTCATAGGCTTCAGGACCATAACACGTAACCTAGAATAGTCCAAACCCTCTTTAGATATCCGCGATTGGTGGCTAACAAGCAATATTATGTTTAAAGATGACTGCTAAGAATTTATGCTGTACCGCAATGAACAATTTTGACATTTAATTATCCCAGAAATCGACGTTGAAATAAGCCACACGCTTTCAACCTCTAGATTCAGTAAGACAGACAGGCACTGAAACGAAAGACAAGCCAAGTTATAAGTATATCTAATGTCCTTTACCGATCAGTACGGTCTCGCCACCGCCATACCACAACGTCCCCTTGCGAAAATCCAGACCTTTCTCCTGACCCACCGTCCATTCACCTCCCTGCGGTATCTCCCCGTCATCTTTCGGCCAATATCGGGCTTGCAAAGTGGCATTTATCTCCTCAATCTTATCAATCACCCGCTTGACTTTGGCATGATCAAAGGACGCATCGTCCCCACTCAAAAATCCATTCTGGTTGATGAACCGGCCTATCGTAAGATGCGCGGATGGTACCGCATATCTAGAAGCCGGTTTGACTCCAGCGTCTACTGCTTTGTTATAGATGTCTCTCCGTAAATGATGATACGTAAAAGCATCGTCCCTGCCGTCACTTCGTTCCCCTTCGCCCGCCGCAGGCACAAAACTGAGTGCCATGGCTGCAGCATCAAACCCAATCATGGGCTTGATCAGACGAGCTCTGTGCTGCAAAGTTGTGTTTACGATTTTTTGAGCAGCTCCACCTTGGAGTAATGTTGACACTATCTGGTCTACTTCGGGGGCGGTGACTGAGAAAATCAGTTCCAGGACAGTGATGTGTAGGTTGTCTAGAGGCATGAACCACATGTCTGTATTCTTTAGGTCAGCATTGCTATACTTGACATTCAATGGGAACCCAGCTCACCAGGCGCAACGCTGCGTAACTCCTCCTGGATGACATTAACCATATCGCGGATATGGTGAGGCGGTCGGCCCCAAAAGACAATACAATTTCTCTCATCAACAAAAGTCGGGTCTTTATTGGGCCCGTCCAACTTGGCAAGGATGGGATCAATAATCCAGGCGCCAAAGGATGGATCTAAAAGTTTGGACTTTTGCGTCTGATTTCTGGTTGTGCGATGTGTTGTGTACCGCGCTTGAATTTGGACCTAAAGGAACGCCCCGAGTAAAGGCTTTCATTAATTTCGGTTTCACCAATTGTAACGCGCCTTGGTGAGACGTATAACACAGGTGGACAGAGTAAATGGCGGGTTCACACACTGGATCATTATTTGCGCTCTCGATCAGCGGCTGGTATGGGTTGTCGTCTTCAGACACTGGTGTGGCAGTGCCTGAGAAGTCTTCAAAGACGATCGCTGCCATGGCTCCGTAATAAGTTGGAGGGCTGGCTTATCTATAAATCAATAGGAAGAAGCGAAAGCCTCTCAAAGGTTTTATTAGTGTTCAAGTTGATCCTCGACAGTGTCGGTGAAGGTTAGGATAGAGTCGACGGCAAGAACCTTGCCAGCGGAACGGGTCATCCCTGCCGAGCGGATGCATGGATCTATAAATATCCAAATCAGTGCCTCCATTGGAATGAATGCTACAAGTCTACACTTCATGCATACACATTCCCATTTATCTACAAGTCTACCTCCATGACAAAAGTTTATGATGATGTCCCCGCGACTTTCAGCGCAAGTTCTTCCAGGATGTCGGCCACCTCACCAGGCACACTCACATGCGGGCTATGGCCACTCTTCAGCTGATACTTCCACGTCGTATTCATGATCTCTGCCATATGCTGTTGCTGGGAAAATGGAATCTTTTGGTCATCCTCGCACATTATGAAGGCAGATGGGATGTCGTGCCACGGTTCATATGTCGCTGCACCGGTAAATACTCCGATGGGCATGTGAGGTGGGGTAGTGGCTTCTTCTGTCCCTGTAGAAGTACGGCCATCGGTTGCTTCAGGGGCAAGATGGACGTAGTCACCCTGATATAAAAGTGAGTATCTTTAAGAAATAAATACTTCTCTAACACCATCTGGCTCACCTCTGCCTGCATATATGGCAAAAGCTGCCCGCCAAACGAGTCTAGAAGACTCACCCCCTTGGGTAATACAATTGCAGCCATGTAGACAATCAAAACCACACCGCCAGTCTTTCCTGCCTTCTCTCTCTCGGCTTTACCGAGTCCCTCGACAGCCCCAGAGCCGACGACACCGCCATACGAATGCATTAATACTATGACATCCTGCCCGTCATTGACCAGCTTGAGAACAGTTTGCCTGAGATTCATAACATCATCTGCCAAAGTCTGAGTGGGCGGTTCGGCCCCAGTCGACTTATGTACTGGGCTCTCGGAGGTGATTCCGCGGCTGCGCAAGTTATTCCGTAAGGCATCATAAGATGCTGGTAAAGACCAGGCACCTAAGACGAGCACAAAGCTTGGCTTTGATATCTGTGTTGTTGTCATCGTTTAAAAGATACGATATTTATTAAGAAAGCACTCCTGATAAGGAGGGGGAATGGTCTGCTATTTAACTAGTTACCGTTTAGCCAACATCTCCGGATCTTAGAGTCGTTCTGTGGGGTACAAAAAAGGTGTTATATTGTCCCGAAACAACCTACGAGAGGGGCCGAAGTAACTGGAAGGATCGTTGTTACGCACGAGACGGCATTTGCCGCTTAATCGGTATTTGCTGCCTATACGTAATTATATAGTTGTTGATGAGCGGGTAATATAATTGCCAGAGGGGTCGATCAGTCAATTTTACAGACCATCTTGAGATGGCATATAACAAAGTATGTGCCGAGTCAGAGGAAGGGAAATTCGGAGCGAAGGGTCAAAATTTCTTGTTTGAAAGTCACCTGTCCGTTTGGACGTGGCTGTAGAGCATACCCAGGAGATATTACGCATTGAGCAGCCTCTTCACCGCTCTGTCCGGGATTTTTGGGCATATCATCTTGACCACAATGCTGTGAGAGGTAGCCAGAACGTAGAAATTCACGATATTGGCCATGCAATATCGGCCGGTCAGGGGCTATTTCAAGTTTCCTATCAATATCACGCGAGGTCATACAGCAAGGATCCACGCGACGGAAAAGGATGCGAGTACATGCAGGAACTGCATTGAGTCGAGACGTGGCTGCTTCCAGCTGTGAAACTAGATAGTACCTGCAGGATCTCACTGTTTTAATCTTCCCTTCTCCTTTTCTTTGATCTACACAACGGATCCCAAGAAAGAACATGATTCGATCTTCCGTTGTTAGAAAGACGTCACGGTACACCGCCTGAGAATCTGCCGGCTCAAAAAGTAAACACTGAAATCCGGTCTGATATGAGTTACCTTTAAAGCGACAAAGGATGAGTAAAATAACTTTGATAATAGTGATAAAGGCGGTATTTCCTTGTCGCTATTTATATGCCTTGCTACAAAGTACTATCAGTTACGAGTATAAAGAAATATTGATCATTCATGTTTCGCGGTGCCCGCCTAAAAAGGAAGGCGGTGTTAGCCATGGGGCTCTATCTTGGTGGGGGATTCAAACCATCACTTGCACCAACATCATCATACAGTACTTCCTGACAATACCGCGCATTTACTTCCAGCCTGCCTTACCCTCCACCTATAGTCATTCATACACGCTGTTGGCTCATCAAAATGTTGATCAAGTGAGTTACCCTTGCTTTTTTCTCCTCCTGAACGTTCAGCCGCGATCGACTTCAGTGCGGGGAAAGGAGTGGGCGTCATGCTAGGTTGTCTGGTATTGGAAACATGGTCACTAATACGTACTCTTCTATTCGCAGAGTGCGCACACTCACCGGAAAGGAGATCGAGCTCGATATCGAGTCAGACTACAAAGTACGTGCATCACCATCGTTCCTCGCACATCTGAATCTTCCGCCTTGAGCGAAACACCGCGACTAACAAGGACAGGTCTCGAGAATAAAAGAGCGTGTTGAGGAGAAAGAGGGCATTCCCCCTGTCCAGCAGCGCTTGATTTTTGGCGGAAAGCAAATGTTCGCTCCCTTCGTCTTCCTGGATAATTATTGGGACTGACTCAAATTTCGATAGGGCCGATGACAAGACCGCTGCTGAATACAACCTGGAAGGCGGTGCAACGCTACATTTAGTCCTCGCCTTGCGTGGTGGATTTTCATCGCAATAGATAACCGCAAGTTCAACTTTAACCCGCCAACTTATGCCCAGCCACATCGAATACATCTCTACTTCGATCCGTCTCCCCTCCTTCCGATACTCGGTTCTATTTTCTGCTAAACTCAAAGCTGAAGCGACGTGCACCTTGAGCATCTTTACTGTCGACATTCATACGGAGGGAATTTTCTGGAGAACTTTCCTTGGAGAATCAGGCGGTGACATGGCTTTTTGAATGCGATTATTCATTCTATTTAATGAATGAATCTTGTACTAGACATTGATAATGTGATATGACCCATACTCCCTCTCGAAAATGCAAGATTAGGCAGAGCCTGCCGGATGATCTAGAAAGAAATCTGAAAATTGTGTAGTGACTTTGGCGTGATGCTTGTGTGTATACTATGTATATGCTCTCACTGAGCTCAGAACTAACAGTGTTCTCTAATAATACCGGAGAGAACAATGCTAGATATGAGCCACTGCTCCCTATATAACCCAAATTCCTAGCCGTAGAATGTGTCTTAATATAACGCCCCGAATGCATATGCAACAAAAATTATATACAGTATAAGGAAAGTAAATGTATTCTCCGAAGTTATGCCCTTCTCTTTTTCTGCTGAATGAACACGTTCGGTTGACTCGTGGTTGGACGCTTCCTGATGAGAGGTCGAGCCGGTGCCGATGATGGGCGACTCGGTGATCCTACTAAACTTGTATGTTCTGCCTGCATCCGCGTCGTATCGCTATCTGAGGGACGTTTAGAGGGTCCGTACGGTCGAGAACCGGGAGTAATTGGAGTTTTAATGCCAGGTCTCGCTGAGGGTGAACCCGGTGGCTTAATGGCAGAAATCCGTGACTGCACAGCTTGAGCCGGACGGCCACCAACGGCTGGACGCTGCGAAGGTGAAGAAAGGGAAGTTTTGGGCGCAGCAACAGGATCGGCCCGCTTTCTTGGAGTCGCAGAAGGAGGGCCTTGCTTATGTTCATCGACAAGCCACTGAGGAACATGGTTAATCTGCGACGCACCAGTATTCAGCTGATGCGTCGGAACAGCCAAGACCTTGTTCCTCTTGCTGCTGAATATGCCTGTTTTCTTGGGTTCGGAGGTCCTAGTATTTCCCGTTTGAAACCTCCGTCGTGGCTTGGGTAGACGGCTGGTATCTTTGACCAGAACTGCCGCATTGCTAGCCTTGTCGGAATAAAACTTGTCCACTGCTTGTTTGAGTTGGAGAGCGCCTTCTTCGACTTCTCGTTGAAACTGCTCGAGCAAGTCGCAGTATATGTCGTACCAACAATCCGTTTCTTTGGGCAAGTCGTATTGTGCCCAGTCAGGGATATCTCGCTTGATAAACTCCATCCATAATTCCCGATCGTCTTGCATTATATGTGGCGAGTTTTTCTCGAGTTCTCGCTGTTATGAAACGTTAGCAGTTA
Source organism: Eurotiales sp. R13A2 (assembly GCA_023625935.1). NCBI lineage: Eukaryota > Fungi > Ascomycota > Eurotiomycetes > Eurotiales > Eurotiales sp. R13A2. The sequence continues at coordinate 1,824,928 of JAMAFV010000006.1, read as the reverse complement.
TTTAGATTCATCGAGAGCGGATACAGAAAATAAAAAGCTTGTCAACTTACCAGCTGCTTCGGGCTCTCGACTTTGATTAAAAAGGGTCTTGCCAGCGAGTATGGCATGTTTCCGATATCCGTTAAACCTGTAGAATCAACAATAAAAAGAGCTCTTCTGGACAAAGTTGGGTCGCAGGGAAATCATACTTCTGACATTCTGCACCGCAACTCGTGTGCTCATAGCAAGAAGGGACCGCGCCGGCATGCTGATAAGAGCGGAAACGCCTACGACGACGAATACCCAGTTGTGTTATGGTGGTCTGGTGTGCACGAACAAACAACAAGACAAATGCGGTATTCGAAACATGAAAACAGTCGTCGCAGTCTATAAAACCTTTGCAATAATAAAGTAGAACGAAGTCGCAAACCAAATCGATAAACAGGTCGAGGTCGTTAGGTCGACGTAATTAATCGGAGGCTGAAGGCGGTGAAGGGCCACAAAACGTCTCCCGCCATGCACCGCCCGATATCACGTGCATTTTCCTGTGGATGGGCGCGCCGTCATTTTGATTGGTCAATCACGTATACTCCTTTCCATCTCATAACCTGCTGCGAGGCGTGTCAAGCCAGGAAGATATCCCATGCGTATCCATTTGTATGATGCACTAGAGTGAGTCATATGCTACAGTTCACCTGATCAAGGTGCCTTATCACGTGGCGATAAGATAGGCCTTGTTTGCATTGTTTACATCTTTTGTTGCCTCCTGTCTCATCCTCAGAACAACATCTGCAAACCGGCCCATTTACAGGTACATGGATTCTTTTATGGAGTGTGTACATCAAAGATTCTTTTGGGCAACCTGTTCGATTTCCCTGGTCACTCGGGAACGGAAGCTCTAGCAAGTACATTGCCCACAGGAGCAGAGCAAGGTGTATGAATATCATGCCATACCGAGCACAATTCCCATAATCTGCAACAGTTCTGGTCCACGCAGTTCGTCGATTGACAAGACCTGGCGCGAAGATGATGCTGATCTGTCTGGTTGGTCGAAGAAAATCGAGCTCAGAAGAAGGGTGTCAGAGATGTAAAGGATCAGTACGGGTTTTGGCAAATCTGTCACCCTGAAATCAACAATATCTATCTACTCACTCCTCATATACTCTTTACTCCATCCCACAGGAATTATATTGACTGTTCAAATGCTATTAGAGCGGACGACCGCGCCAAGTGCCGAGGAAAGACCCGCTCCGCCCCGTTGAGCAGGACGGATCCCGCTCTGTGGGCCCGGCAAGTTCAAGATGAAGCCGAACGTTTTCAGGTACAAGGGCTGCGAGAGGGGTACATAAATAGCCGTTCCCTCCATTCATCAATGAAATAGCTAATTATAGCTAATTATTGTATTTTTATTGTCATCAAGATGACGGACTCGGGCGTTCAGATTTCCATTGACAGAGGCGGTACTTTTACCGATATCCATGCCTCAATTCCCGGCAAAGACGATGTGGTCTTGAAGGTGCTGTCGGTCGATCCGGCCAACTATTCTGATGCGCCCACCGAGGGTGTGCGCCGTATTCTGGAGATTGTTACGGGCAAGCCTCATCCTAGGGGCGTGCCCCTCGATACATCCCCGATTGCTAGGATACGCATGGGCACAACAGTCGGGACAAATGCTCTTCTGGAGCGCAAGGGTGCGCGCTCCGCTCTTCTCATCACCAAGGGCTTCAAGGACCTGTTAAAAATTAGCAACCAGTCGCGGCCGAAGATTTTTGACTTGACGGTGGCTGTACCCGAACTTTTATATCAATCCGTGGTGGAAGTTGACGAGCGTATCACGCTGGAGGACTATGCGGAAAACCCGTCTCCAAAGTCGATTAATGTGGCTGCGGATCCCAATTTGCATGTCAGTCTTACTGGTGAGATTGTCAGGGTCGTAAAGACCCCTGATCTGTCTGCCGTTAGGGCCTCGCTTCAGCAGCTATGGGATGCTGGCTTCCGATCTCTCTCGGTGGTCCTGCTACATTCCTACGTCTACCCAGAACATGAACGCCAGGTTGGCGCTCTAGCGCGGGAAATGGGGTTCTCGGTCGTTGAGTCTGCCGCTCTGCAGCCCATGATCAAGGCCGTGCCCCGGGGTATGTCGGCAACTGCTGATGCTTACTTGACGCCTATTATCAAGCAGTACATTGAGTCCATCTCGGCCAACTTTCAGGGTGGCCTGGCTGCTGAGGGCCTTCGCTGCGAATTCATGCAGTCAGATGGTGGCCTGGTTGATTTCAGAAATTTCGGTGGGCTTCGCAGTATCCTCTCGGGACCTGCAGGTGGCGTGGTTGGATATGCCCAGACTTCTTGGGATCCGGAACAAAGGACTCCTGTAATCGGCTTCGATATGGGTGGTACATCTACCGACTGCTCCAGATTTGCGGGAAGCTATGAGCACGTTTTCGAGACAACAACTGCCGGTATCTCAATTCAATCACCCCAGTTGGATATTATCACGTAAGTCAACGCTTTCGGATCCGTGCTAGATGCCGCCATTCCGCAGTGATCCCGAGTTATAATTAATGGAAAATATGATGACTGACAATTCTATTATAGGGTCGCTGCCGGTGGTGGTTCCATGCTCTTTTGGCGAAACGGCCTCTTCCAGGTCGGTCCCGAGTCGGCTGGTGCCCACCCCGGACCGGCTTGCTACCGAAAGGGCGGTCCTTTAACCATCACTGATGCCAATGTATTCTTGGGTAGAATCGTCCCAGACTACTTTCCCAAGATTTTTGGACCAAACGAGGACGAGCCTTTGGGCACGGAAATCGTAGCTGAAAAGTTTCAGAAACTGACAGAGGAAATCAACGCTGAAAACAAGTCTGGTTTCACCCCTGAAGAGGTTGCTCTGGGTTTCCTGCGCGTTGCGTCGGAATGCATGGCACGGCCTATTCGTGCCCTGACTGAAGCCCGCGGCCACGACACCTCAGAGCATATCCTTTCCTGCTTCGGAGGGGCTGGTGGTCAATCTGCTTGCGATGTTGCCAAGGCGTTGTCCATTTCCCAGATTGTTATTCACAAGTACTCATCTATCCTTTCGGCCTATGGACTGTCCCTGGCGGATCTTGTCCATGAAGTTCAGCGCCCAGCCGCTATTAAACTTACCCCCGATAATTACGCACAAATCGATTCGACTCTATCTGAGCTCTCGGCAGAAGCCACCGCACATTTAGAGGGTCAAGGCATCAGCACTAGCCAGATCCGACTGGAAGTTTATCTAAATATGCGGTATGAGGGCTCCAATTCAGCCTTCATGATGATGCAGGCTGGTACATGGCAGGTACCCGCTTTCAAGACTTTGTTTGAGGAGAGACATTCGCGAGAATTCGGTTTCATCTTCCCCGAGAAGAATATCCTGATCGACGACTTCCGTGTGCGTGCTATCGGTACTACTGCCAAGCATGGCGGCCAAAGTCCCTACCAACAGCTGAAGTCTGTCGCTGACAAGATTGTTGCTACGCCTGCCCCTGCCTCCACAACTCGCATTTGCTTTGATGCTGCTGCCGGCAGTGTCGACACCCCCATATATCCCCTGTCCACCCTGGATGCCGGTGTGCGCATTCCTGGGCCAGCTCTACTCCTGGACAAGACGCAGACCATTCTCATATCCCCCGACGCTGAAGGAAGAATTTTAAACAATACCGTCATGATCCAGCTTCACAGCAAGTCTGCCAGAATTGCCAATGGCGAAGTCACGACTGCAGCGAAATCTGCAGATGAAGTCAACCCTATTCAGCTTTCTATCATGGGCCATCGTTTCATGTCGATTGCGGAACAGATGGGACGCACGCTGCAGAAGACGGCTGTATCCACTAATATCAAGGAACGGCTGGATTTCTCGTGTGCCATTTTCTCCCCAGATGGAGGTCTCGTGGCCAACGCACCTCACGTTCCGGTTCACCTGGGCAGTATGCAGTTCTGCGTCTCCCACATGCACAAGATGTGGCAAGGCCGCCTTGAGGACGGTGATGTCTTGGTAACAAACCACCCATCCAGCGGCGGTACGCACCTTCCAGATATCACTGTCGTAACCCCCGTGTTTGAGAAGGGCGAGATTGTCTTTTACGTTGCCTCTCGAGGCCACCACGCTGATATTGGTGGCATTCTGCCGGGTTCTATGCCTCCAGATTCCAAGTGGCTTTATGAAGAAGGGGCTGCCATTCTCGGCGAGAAGCTTGTGAGCAATGGACGTTTCAACGAAGAGATGATCATCGACCTCTTATTGAAAGAGCCTGCAAAATATCCTGGCAGCTCTGGGACACGAACTCTAAGCGACAACCTCTCAGATCTCAAGGCTCAGGTGGCCGCCAACAAGCAGGGTATCAACCTGATTCAGGCTCTGATCCAGGAACACTCTCTTCCCACTGTCCACAAGTATATGTTTGCCATTCAAGATAACGCCGAACAGGCCGTTCGCAATATGCTCAAGAAATTGCACTCTGATCTTTCCGGTGCTACCCTTAGCGCTACCGACTACATGGACGACGGCACACCAATTTCCTTGATCATTACCATCAATGGCGAGACGGGCTCTGCCGTGTTCGACTTTACAGGCACAGGGGCCCAAGTATACGGCAATACCAACGCGCCAATTGCTATTACACACTCTGCCATCATCTATTGTTTACGGTCACTGATTGCCTCCGACATCCCGCTCAACCAGGGATGCCTGAACCCAATTGAGATACGGATCCCGAGCTCGTCAATCCTGGCGCCAGCTGCCGGTGCCAGCGTCGTGGGAGGCAACGTGCTAACGTCGCAACGTATCACAGACGTGATCCTCACAGCCTTTGACGCCTGCGCCGACAGCCAAGGCTGCATGAACAACCTCACCTTCGGCCTAGGCGGGAAACGCATCGACGCCGCTACGGGCAAGGAGGTTATTGACCCAGGCTTTGGGTATTATGAAACCATCGGTGGTGGCGCTGGTGCCGGTCCCAGCTGGCATGGCACCTCAGGGGTGCACACGCACATGACCAACACGCGCATCACAGATCCCGAAATCTTCGAGAAGCGCTACCCCGTGCTTCTGCACGAGTTTGGCATTCGAGAGGGCTCGGGTGGTGCTGGGGCGTACCGCGGCGGCGATGGGATTGTGCGAGATATCGAGTTCCGCGTGCCCGGCGTCCATGTCTCCATCCTTTCTGAGCGCCGCACGCGCGCCCCCAAAGGCCGCCATGGTGGTGGTGACGGTCAAATGGGACGAAACATCTGGGTGCGTCGCAAGGATGGGCTCGTCGTAAGTCTCGGTGGCAAAGCCACTGTCAAGTTTGAGGAGGGTGACCGTATTATTCTGAATACACCTGGCGGTGGCGGCTGGGGGCAGCTGGAGAACAAGTAGATTTATGTTGATATATGAATTATAAACTTACATGCATAGATAGGTATAGACGTTATAGACGTTAAAAAAGCATTAGTTCAGCTTGACTTTATAATGTTTCAATGAATGATACTTCTGATGATACCTTTACACCCTACTGCCTGAGTACTTTTGAGTGATACATACCATATCTATGAACACGCATATAGTGAGGACCAATTGAAAACGAAAAGACATTTTATATTAGTTATGTCAAGTTAAGCAAGTTGCAGAAAAATATCAACCACCTGAAGGGCAAATAAAAAAGTAACACCGGGTGGTCTACGTAGATGGTTAAGGCATCTCGAACTGGAAACCCTAATCGTGAATAAGGGTATTGGGTTATACTACTGGCATCCATATCTGTTTCAGATTGCTTGAAAGGCTCGAATTATTGACAACTATCCACAAAGCTACAACCATCGTACCCGGCTTGCATATTGAACCGCCACGCCATTTCATACACCTATTTAGGTAGCAGCTATTCACAACCCGGAAACAGAAGAAAACAACAGGCACAGAACCTCAAAGCCTAAATACAAAAAGAAAATATAAATCAATTGACACACAAAACGCCATAAGCCGAAATTTCCTGGAAGCTATCAAGCTGCACAACGATTTAAACAGATTGTCCGTCCCAAAGCCATTTTTTCCCTCTCAATGATTCATTATTCGTAAGTGTGGGGGTTTTCCCTGTATGTTCTCGCATTCAATTGCTGAAACTAGATTTGTCCCTTTTGGGATATTATTAGGTCCGGAAGTTCTAGGAGTTCGCCGGGGGGATAGGTACGTCAAGTCCACCTCCCCATGGCGGTATTTCACGACCATCAGAAGCCCCATTTCCTTGGTAATCCGCCTCACCGAATCCAGCAGGGCCCGCGGCATTCGTTGCCGTCTCGGCCACTACGCCATCCATCGTTGAGGTCCGGCCATTGGCTGTCGGAGGCATGCCATGAGCTGCCGCCGGAATATAGTTGCCGCCCGTCACGTTCCCTTGATTAGGGAAGAAACTTTGATTCAAGGCACCGCAAGACGCACAAGTAAACTCTATTTTAAAGTTGGTCAGCACTAATTGTGCAGTTACTGGATGTCCTGCTTGTGCGGGTTGTTGGTGCTGTGGTTGAGGAGCGGGAGGTGGTGGCGGTGCCAGAGGTGGGCGGGATTGTGCCTGAGGTTGAGATTGGAGATGTGTTGGATTATGTGTTTTGGTAGGATTAGGTTGAGGAGCGGGCAATTGGATGGGCTGGACATATGGCTGTCCGGTTGGTGTTAGCGATGTGATCTGGGGAGGGTGATGCGACATTGCTGAGACGGAGAGAGACCTGTGCTCGGACGGGCCTGGTTGAGCATGGTGTGGAATGGTAGTGAGCGATGGGTTATTCTGATGGGTATGAGCAATTGCTGCAGAAGTAGTGTCCGTGGGAGAATCGTCTTGATCGATGCCATCGTCATCCATCAACGTCGCAGAAAGACCATTCCCAGGCCACCCGCGATCATCGGCCAACGGATCAAATGTCGATTCGTCACCGACCTGAACTGCTGAAGAAGACATTGGCGGGTGGCCCTGAGAGACATTGTCGTCATGATCGGTAACCTGAGCATGCGAACTTCTCGATTGTCGGGGTTGTAATTTAGTCAAGGCCCGCTGAGCTTGTCGCATAGAAATATCGTAGCCATGATAGCGCTTCACGGCTTCCACCACCTCCTGTCCCTTAATTTTGCTCTTCATATCAAACAGCTTGGGTATTTCACCCATCAGGAATCGCACGTGCGACACCTCGGAACGAGCAGGCGTCGACCCCGGCGCAGCTAGATTCCGCCGACAGCTGTGTGTATCCTGCAGACTCGTGATGTACGTTGCATTCTTGTTCGCGCGGCACACGACGCGAAAATAACAATTGGGAGACGACCGACAGCCGAGAACGACGCTTTTCTTGTTACTGCGAACGACTCGAAGGTCCCAGTGCTGACGGACGGATATGCTGCGAATGGCGGATTTGAAGTCTTCGAGCGAATTGAAGCGCTGGCCCACCAGGAGCCCCGAAACTACCTCTGCCATAATTTTTTAGTCTTGCCAACTAATTGATCCAGTCATACGATGAGTCGATCCGGGCTTGTTTTGTGGCCGCATAGCAGCGCTGCAGCCATTGGGCGACTACCGGCTCGTCGGTGATAAGGCTGGCAGGGAGACGAGCTTCTCCATTCAGGGAGCGCGTACGCCTGGCGCCAATGATATCAGAGTAGAACCAGGGTAGAATTGAAGGCGACCGGATAGAAGGTAGAGAGTAATGGGGAGAGCTCCCCCCTCGGCGTTGGGAGAGAAGAAAAACAGAAAGAAAGAAGAGAGAGCGAAAGACGGGGAGGAGCTGGTGGGGCGCGAGCTTAAACACGCCGGACGAACTAGCACTGCCGCTACTGATGGACAAGTTAGCAAGCCTTCACGAGTCCCTCCCCAAAGAGAATTACCAAGCACGATTTAAACCTGCAGCAACATGGCATCCTACAGGTTGCTTGATCAAGAGGAAGAAGGTTAATAATGCCCTAAACGGCGTTTTGGATGCAATCCTGCTAACGTGACCAGATTCGCTTCACAAGTCGCGCCTGCTCAACGTCGAAGAAAAGCCTTTCAAGCGCATCACAAAACGACTCCTCGCCAGCGACTCCTTGATTACGACTCGATCACTCCCTCCCACGCCACCCCCAGAGGCAGGCGCAGAACCTAGCCTCGCCGCAGAGACTGCAGCCGACGAACAGCACAAGCAGAAAAAGGTCGAAGAATGGCGGCAGTTCAAAGAAGCCGTCACACTCGATTTTGCCGCCTTCGAGAGCAGCATAGCACGAATACAATTCCTGTTAAAGAACAACGAGAAAGAACGAGAGCGCTATGCCGCTGAGAAACTCCGTATCCAGTCCACCGCCCAGGACGTTCGGGACAACACTGTTGAGCTGCGCACACAGCTTGAAGCCGCACAGACGACGCTCAATCTCCGCAAGGTGTACGACGACCTGACGGAAAAGATCACGAGTAACCGCCTCCTGCGGCCGCGCGAGGATCAAAAGGCCAATCTGGAGAAGCTGGAGATAGAGATTTTGGAGCTGGAAAAGGAAAGCAAGGAATACGCCAAGACGTGGTCGGAGCGGAGAGAACAGTTTGGTCGTATCGTCGAAGAGGGAATGCAACTGCGACGGTTGATTCGTGATGAGAAGGAAGAGGTTGAACGGAGAGAAGGCATGCAAGAAGGGGATGGCGGCGAGACGGGTGGAGAGGGCGACGATGAATCGAAAGGACGCGCCAGTGGAGTCAATTCTCCTCGTCCGGATTCCGAGACGCAATCTACAGAGGAGCAGGCTCCTCTAAAACTACAGGTGGATCGATTACAATCCGAGACCACAGGCGCTGCTTCTCCTTTGAGACAGTCGATATCGATCTCTGAAGATAAGGCCGAGATGGATGTTGATATGGCGGACGAAGGGGAGCTTGACGAATTAGAAGAGGGGGAAGCTGACGAGCGAGACGGGGAAATGGACACCACGTAGTCACTATTTTGATCTTTAATTGCCTATTGCATTAGAACAAGGCGAACGGTGTTGGCGTTCTGGCTCAAGGAAGTGGTATTGTATAAATTTATATTTCTGTTTTTATAGCTGATTGCACGTTGGATCTCCGCATCTCTCCTACAGAGACATGGACTATGCAAATCAAAGTACACTTATCTGCATTCATGCTATCTCTCTCAGAGCTGTTTTGGCCTTTGACACGGCTTCTTTGGCGGCAGTTAGCTGCTCCACATTGCTATTATCTCCTTTGCTGCCTTCTTCGGCCTGTAGAGGATGGATCAGTCATGCACCTTGAAGATCGGTTTTTACAATACCTACAATTAGTTGTTCTAGCTTTGCAAGCGAGTCTGTGATCTTTTGCTTCAATGAGGGAAAGACTGCCTTCGTTTCTTCAATTGCTTGACGCTTTTCGACATAGTAAGCATCATAGTTCCAGAACTACGCGAGACAAGCTGTGAATACCTCTTGCTTCAATGAAAACTCGCGGTTGCCTTCAATATCGTCTTCGGCATTCTCTGACTCGAGCTTCTGCAGACGTTGGGTCTGTTGCTCCAGTTCACGGTGGTAGGAGGCTTCCTCTTTGACAAGCCGGAGCACCGAGGAGGTGGCAATGGCCAGGGGAGATGCCGGCGGCATAATGAATGTGGTATTTTTTATCTGGATATAGTCAGTTAGAGAAGCAATCGCCGTAGAAGGGTTGGTTCTTGTGATGTTGAGGCGTCGAACATGATGTCATATCACTTCGTGATTTCATGGATTCAACAATTTCGTCTGTTGCCCAGCGATAACAATTGATATGGGCAATAAAAATAACGAGTAAATAGATATACAAGTTGCGGTTTCTTCACGGTGCTGGTGCCTCCAAAGACACTTAATTATGTGATACATGGTGGGCTGTCACATGCATTGTGGACTATATGCATGAAGGAAAAGCGTTTTGGAGTAGAAGGCGCAGGGACACAGAACATGGTATGTACACTGATGGGTGATATCGGCTCTTACCTTTGGATGGAAGTTCGAACCTGTGAAAGTGCTGACGATGTTACAGAGAGCTGGATCAGGATAGGGATTTGGCCGCAGAAACAAAATGAAGCTTCTCCGCCACTGGTTTGCACTGTTTGCTTCGCCTATATACATCGCCCACCGAGCGGATTGTTGACGATTCTTAATTTCTTCTAGACTGCGCATTCAACTAGCATCTATGAAGACTAATACTGATTTACCATCATGTCAAACTCCCACTTCAACAGACAAACAGATTCCTGGTCCCTTGCGCGTATCGTATAAGCCCACTGCATTCTCCGCCCGCAGACAAAGCTCCTTCCACTGAACATCAACTCGAACTTCACCTCTGGCGGGGCCTTTGGTGAAGTTGGCATCCTCATGCGCTGCCCGCCAGCCCAGCTTGTGGTCGGTTATGGTGGCTTCAGATGGCGCCGTGGTTGTCCACAGTGACGTTGGCTGAGTCTTGGGCTTTTTCGATTTGCTGCTGTCTTTGGACCGGAACCAGCTGCTCGATTTTTTACCATTCTGCACCGACGGTGCGGGCTCTTCTGGACTGTCCTGCAATGGAGCAGGTTCCTCGACACGATGGCCGCTCATCTTTAGTCGCATCCGCAAGTTGGTTGCCAGCTCTTCCATGACCGCGGGCTGTCTCCAGAACTCCACCGTGTGTTCTTCCCCTTTCAGTCGAATCAGCTTGACGACATCGGTGGCCGCAAACCCGACGACCTCTGGTTCTTTCGGCGTGGAGTATGCTGAGGAGCACTCCGTGTCGCCTGCCTGATGCTGCAGCGCATCCACGTTGGATGGGACCAGAAGAAAGACAGTCTTGTAGATGCCCGATGCGCCCTGCACAGCGAGCAGCGGATCGACGTAGGTTGAGAGTACATCGCGCACGCGAGATAGGCGCGCATCATCGAGCTGTTGATGCAGGGTAGCCGGCGTCCAAGTAGAACGAGTAGAGCCAGCTCCGATGCTCTCTTCGTACGAGGGCACCGGATCCATGTGGGATTGGAATGATGACTTAGACATGGCCTCTGGTGTTTCTCATTTCTCATTTATCATTGATCGGTCCAGAAGGTGATGGGAGCATGCCGGGTGTTTGAGCGTTGGAGGGGAGACTTCTTCACGATGATACGACAGGGAGCTACGTGAGGCCAACAGTGGTCAGCTGATTTGATTCTACAAATTACAGTTAACTGGCTCAATCCGAGTTGCGGCATTTTCCTGCTGTTGATGGCGTCCACGGGAGAGATGTCGCTGGGGGCCGCAGATGGCGGCTCTTGATGGGCCGTCGTAGCCGTACAGCCCCCGCCCCAGTGCTTAACTCCCCTGTCGACGCCCTGCAATGCGGCTCTCACAGCCACACAATTCTCTGCGGTACTCCTCGATAAACTTTCCAAACAGTCTACGTTAGACTCGGCAAGGCAGAAAAAGACGCACCTAAGCGAGAATAGCCTACCACTGGGCCAATGATTTGGCAACGACGGGCGTGCCATGGCTGCCGGCAAGGCTCATCATGGTTCTCGCTGCATGAAGCTGCAGAAATGACAACCCAAGCGGGGGACTTGCTGTGCCCCGTACGGATCCATGGAGTTGCCCGATACTTTCGCTTCTCGTGTCGGATCGCGTCTCGTGTTGGATTGCGGTACTGTCCGCCTTGTTTCGTCTTGGCGTCCCAGGAAGCTCGAGGCATTCGCGAGGCAAATATGCATGTCAGGGATGACGATATCGAGTATAAATGGATCCAAGGACGCCTGTTTTTTTCCTTATCATGCATTCACCTCAGAATTGAATAGGAACCAAGTCGGCTTTTTTATCACTGACAGCTCACATACATCGTCCATCATTGCAGACCGTCACAATGGGGTACTGTTTATACTCATGCTTGTTGGATTAAAGTTACTCCATGCTAATTTATCAACAGCTACCATATCGCAAACGCAAATGAGTATCTCGTCGTCACGGGTGCCGGCATCGCCGACCTGCGCATCTGCAAAAAGGCGTTTGTGTACCCATGGCAGAAGGTGTGAAAAACACAACAAAATGCTAACGTGTACACGCGGACTGATTTCTCTTAGATATCGAGGATTTCTGTCATGCCCTTTGACTTTTCGCTCAATCTTCAAGCAATGACTGTCGAGAAACTACAATTTGCTCTACCTGCTGTCTTCACTATTGGCCCTGATAATGAGCTCGAGGCATTGAAAAAGTATGCGCTGCTGCTGTCCGGAAACGCAGATGGAACAGGCCAGTCGAAGAATACAGTCTCGCAGCCGGCGACACGGGGGCATGTTCAGGATATTGTCAAGGGTATCATTGAGGGTGAGACTCGTGTCATTGTGTCCAGCATGACAATGGAGGAGATCTTCAAAGAGCGCCAGATCTTCAAGACAAAAGGTGCGCGGGAACAAGTGATGCTAAAAGATGATAAAATGCTAACACTATAATGGTAGTGATTGAAAATGTTCAAAACGAGCTTCAACAGTTTGGTCTCCGAATGTACATCCACCCCTGAGAGCAATGATTATAAAATTTAGCAGCCGCTAACGAAGGAAACCAATAGTTACAATGCCAACGTCAAAGAACTGCAGGACACACCTGGAAGCGAGTACTTTGCCTTCCTGAGCAGGAAAGCTCATGAAGGCGCCCTCAACCAGGCCAAGATTGACGTCGCCGAGGCTCGCATGCGCGGCGAGATCGGCGAGGCCGAGAAGAAAGGCCGCACCAAGCAGGAAATCTCCAAGATCGACGCTGAGACCGCCGTGCTTGAAACTAAGCGCAAAGCCGAGAAGGCCAAGGCCGATTCCGAATTGACCAACCGCCAGATCGAGCTGGAGCGGGATATCAAGATGTCACGGATCGGCGCCCAGCGCATGACAGAAATGAAAGACGCGGAACTGCAAAAGGCGGTCGAAACCAAGCGGGCCGAGACTGAGTTGGAACGTTTGCGTGCTACAGACGTTACCAAGAGCAAGATTGCGCGCGAGTCTGCCCAGGAAAAGGCTGATGCCGCGTTTTATACGGAGCAGAAGGCGGCTGATGCATTTTACTACAAACAGAAGATGGAATCAGATGCATACTGTACGGTACACTACATGGCAGAACAAACATGATAAAAGCTAACATATCTTTCAAGACTACCGCCAGAAACGTGAAGCCGAAGGTATTATGGAAACGGCCAAAGCCTACCGGGAAATGGTCAACACCCTGGGCGGACCACAAGGATTCCTGCAACTCAAGATGCTCGAATCCGGCGTGTACGAGAAACTCGCCAAGGCAAACGCCACTGCCGTCAATGGCATGCAACCCAAGATCACTACGTGGAACACGGGGTCGGCTGCTGGCGAAGCAGATTCTACTGCCTCCATTCGAAACATCATGCAGTCTCTTCCGCCATTATTGAGCACTATCCACGAACAGACTGGTATCGCGCCTCCGAGCTGGATAGCACAGATGCCTCCTACTACTAATGGAAAGGATGATGTAGCAGCAAAGAAGGGCTTTCTAAATGGCAACTGAACTGTTAGCTAGCATGACCGATCGACAGGTTGGTCCTACTCGCTCTGGCTTATTGATTGATTACTTGTAACTTGTTTCCACTAGTCCATGTCATTTATACCCTTGCAAATCCTTTGCTTCTCTTTTGTATTGCTGATCACACTTATTACACCTCGTTTCACAAACTCACTCGCTTCAAACGGCATGTGATGCTAAACACCAGCTTCGCCGCTTTGTGAGTATATACCACTACGTCTTGCTTTGCTGCCGTTGTATTGAGAATTCATATCGAGTAAACCTTACACCAGAATGGAAATTGGCACTTCCTCTCGCATTGATCGACAGGGCAATATGATTATCTAGAATACCAGGCTCGTACTGCGCTGTGTGATTTGTCGAGTTCATGTATGAGATTTACCAATGGGCTAAACTGATATGTGGACTTGACTATACATCCAAAACTAACATCAATTACTGATTTGAGAGTCTCGGAAGGCTGGCTAATTATTTTCGATCTTGAGAATAGCTGAGCAGCCTGCCTACAAACGACATCTGCGGCTAAATTGGGCGAACGCCCTGGCCCTTGGTGACGTGCCTGACACATAAAGAATATGAAAAGGAGAAAAACATTGAAAGCGCAAAATTACGAAATTGAAATCCTTAGATAGGTAGATAGTACATAGTGTTTCGGGGCATACACATGCTGTGGATTACCTTACACTTGTCTATCGCACCTTTTGCTCTCTGTCACTTCGATTTCACATGGGAGGAGGCTGGAATGAACAGCTCTGTACAATGGTCAGATGGCCATCAGGACGGTCTTGATGGTTAGCAGGGCTAAACTTACAATACTGCCTCCCCACAAAATATTATAAGTGCACTCCCATGAGTCTGTGAAGGAAGAACCCTGTTGAGGGCACGTGCCATCGCTAGGTCCAAATATACATCCGTACGGCGGCCCGTAGTGATCAATCTGGGCGTTGGTACTGTTGAAAAGGCAGCACATATGGAAGGAGTATAAGAATGTTGCGGTGTTCATCGAGCCCTGAGTTCCATCGACGTTGTCAGGTCTCATCATGCTCTTTCGTTTGCTGATGAGGGATGCGTCATTAATCTGACCATCATTCATATTCCCCTCAAGTCGGTTACATGAAGAGTCCGTAGAAGGGCAAGCCAGGTCTCCAGCTGGTGTTGCGATGAAGGCGGAAGTTACGACAGCGCACAAGGCGAGAAAAGCTAAGAGTTCCATGTTCTTATTGATGATATCGAGTATCCAGTGAATTAATTTATGGGCTGTCCGTAAGAGATGTTTCTTGTTAGAGCAGGTTGGCTGCCTTTTATGTATGGATTTCAAAAATTCAGACCTTGGTGTGTTACACCTCCTTTTTTTGATGTGCAATCTTCATTAGGAGTATGTTACCATATAATGTCACCTTATTGACGCTATTAATACTTCACAAGCTCGTGAAACGCTTTCTTGTATATGCCATGGTCAATTATTATCCAAAATATAACGCTTATTCCATCACGCTCACGCGACATGTGTTTGTTACAATGCCAAATCGCCGGAGCTTTAGTCTCAAATGCTCAAATTGATCCTTTTCACTTGTTAATATCGTTTTCAATGCATCTTGACTAATAATAAGCCTTGTTGATGTTACCTTCTTGCAGACATCATGACTATCCTCATCACAAGGGTAACTCTTGTCAACCCTCCAGCGCCTGCTTGGCTTCTCACCTTACCGAAATACCTCAGAATCCGAGCTTATGAATTTTTCCTGACCTTTTCTTTTATGAAAGGGGCAATTGAATCAAATGCCTCATGGCGTGCAACCTCTTTCTCGATGGGTCCAGCCTACCAACAACCTTCAGTTTGGAAGACTGAAATTTTCGCTTATCAGTGGATATCTTTAGCTACACATATCACAAGACAGCAAAATGAGTTTCGTCCGTATTTTGTCCATTTATCAAAATCTGTGTGGTTAGACAAAGGCGGTATTTCGATCCAGGCAAGACTCAATTATATCACATCTCAACTACCGCTTCGAGACTTTTGCATGAAGGGCTATCGCAATACATCTTACTGCAACAGATAACATGCGGCAATAATGCGAATGATATTCGCACCAATTACATTGAGCGCAAGCTATGCACCAGAATCTTAGGATGTATGAAGATCACAGATTTAAACATACTGTAGACCACATCCATGTCAGATACCTGCCAAGGTAGGCATGGAGCACCGATGATACACCAATGCTCGATACTTGTACTCAACCCTGGCACCAATAATCTTATCATATGATCGCCTGTTATCCGACAAATGTCGAAGCCATTATCTCAAAGAATTATTAAAAATCGGTATAACCAATTATTACTGTATTACATTAGCAGTTGACAAAACGACGGGCCAAAGGAACTGACAAACTCAGAAATCTAGCCATGAGAATGAGACCATGTACAAACAAGAGACCAAGGAAGCCCTAGAAAACAACAAATTACATAATCATCCTACACTCTTCCAAGATGGACCTGGCATGAAGCTAAGTTGCTGGTATACCTAAGCACATGAGTCAGATTCAGGTAGAAATTTAAAATCTTTAAGCTAGTCGCAATACGCAAGCTTATACTGAAAGCTCTATATCGAGTTTACATAAAGTGGACGCTTCGTCTGGTCTAGTACCAAGTTCTGTCTATATTTGGAGCAGGCTAGAGCTCAAATACCCTAAAAATTTGAAGCTCTTTTTGCCCTCCCCACTTGAATAGCATATTCCCTGTAGGGTCAATAGCTACTTGATATTAGGGCTTTCACAGAACTTAGGGTTGTGCAGTAAACACCGGGTCACATGTGTAACGTTTCAATACGGTTTTGGGTGACACAATTGATGCGCAAAATGATTATGTGTTACTTCCTTCATTCCACAGCCTTGATTTTAACTATGTTTAATTTTGATGACAGCATATCAGAACAAGGATAATAAGTGAAGCTGGTCTCCGTGAGAGTTCCAGACCACCTAGCGCTTATACAACCGTTCTAGGGTATAACCCTAGCCGACGCCCTAGATGTAACCATTCTGCAAATGCTGATTTCTACTGAACGTGCCAAAGTTATAGAAACCACTTTCATGTAGAGAAATACTACTACGGATTTCTCTAGATCTACCGGCTTCCTTGATTTGGCTGTAAATCGCGCCGCGGTGGATTCATGTTCACAGGGACTCAGCTTTGTATGATCTACAGAACATACCTATGCGATTGCTCTTTAGGTTAATGTTGAATCTATGTTGAATAGTCTACAGGACAGAATCGAATTTCCTTTCCGTCAATTTTGGGGGGTATTTTAGATGGTCAAGAAAGTTAACTAAGAGACGTAAGGTTTGTTGTAGTCTAGTGAAGAAGCGTATTTGCCGTCCGAAAGCTACCTGGAGTGACTTTTATGATAGAATAAGATTGGGCATAGCTATAGCTGTTGAAGCTTTCTGGTGTTAAGTAACACATATCAATATGACAATATGAAAATAGGAAACATGAGAATCGAATTGAAAATTGCATGTCTGTTGAAGATTGCTCATGTGGAAAAGAAGGATTTCAAACGAAGACAAATAAAACGAACCTATACTAGCATGTCAAGTAACTAAAAAGTGTAGGTATATACTTGGGGTGGGCTAGTTCCGCCACCGCTCTGCACAGTCACATTTACTGGACCCGTGGCTTGAGCGGCAGGCGCTACAGCAGAGATAGTGGTGTCGTTTAGGGCGGTGAAAACAGCTGGGGATGCACCAAAGAACACAGACTGCGCGTTTGTGAATCCGCTTCCTGTAAGCGTCACATTGTTGCCGCCAGTAATAGAGCCACCTGTCGGGTCTAAGGCGGTTAGAGTTGGAGCCGAAAGGTATTGGAAGACAGCCCCGTTACTGAAACCAGCGGGACTGGCAGCAACAACAGAAACTGGTCCAGTTCCAGGAGGAGAGACGGCGGTTATAAGGTTATCAGTGATCACGGTGAAGGACGTTGCTGCAGCTGCTCCAAAGAAAACACCTGTTGTGCCTGTCAGCCCAGATCCGCTGATGTTCACTGTTGTCCCTCCTGCCACTGGACCCGTGGCGGGACTGAGAGAAGTAATGACAGCAGGTTGCTGAAAACTGAAGGTCAGTGAGCTGTCCGTGCCTCCGGGAGTTGTGATGGTCACGGGAACGGTGCCGATGGCATGAGCAGGTGTGACAGCGCTTACTGAAGTGTCACTATTGACGACGATGTTGGTAGCAGGCAACGTTCCAAAAAGGATACTCGAGGTGCCAGTCAAGCCAGTGCCGGATATAACGACTGGGGTACCGCCGATTATTGGACCTGCAATTGGGGATATTGAAGTCGGCGATGGTGCTCCGACATAATTATAGGGGAGAGAGCCGCTAGTCTGAGTACCAGCTGTGACACTCACATTGACAGTACCCGCTGTAGCTGAGGGCGGAGCAGCGACATTGATAGCTGTTGGTGACAGGATCGTAAACCCGGGAACCGTAATGCCGCCAAACGAAACCGACGTGACACCAGTGAGGTTCGTGCCACTTATGGTGACGGTGTTTCCGCCAGAAAGGGGACCTGAAGCCGGGACCAAACTCGTAATCGTAGGCACGATCGGCGGGTTGTAAGTATATGGGACGCCCACAGTGCCGCTGCCAGCTGCGCCAGATACTGTAACAGTCACAGTGCCGGTTCCAGCGGGAGCAGTCGCGCTGATCGTTGAATCGGATAGGACTGTGAATTTGGGAGAGTCAGTCGGGCCGAAAAACACATGGGTTGCGTATGCGAAGCCCGATCCAGTCAGTACGACTGTATTGCCACCAGCAGCCGGACCGCTGGTAGGGTTCACGCTCGTAACGACAGGGATAGATACACCGGGATTGTAGGTATAAGTCAGAGGCGTAGTACTCGCTCCCGATACATTACTGACGGTGACGGTGGCCGCACCTGCACCGACCGGAGCCGGTGGCACTATGACACCAAGTGAATTGTCGGATAAAATAAGAAAGCTGGTGGCTGGCACGGTGGTGCCACCCTGCGTGAAGGTCACCCCGGTGGTGCTGAGCAGACCAGAGCCAGTAATTGTCACCAAGTTCCCTCCACTCAGTAGGCCATTGTTAGGGCTCAGGGAAGTAGTTACGGGTGGATTAACTGTTGTATAGTTGAAATACACCGGGTTGGTGGTAGTAACACCCCCAGCGGTGACGCTCACTAATTCTGGGCCTGGACTTCCGTTCCATGCAGGAGTCACTGCAGAGACGCTTGTTGAAGTACTCGCGATGGGCGTAGTTGTGACAGCACTTAATCCCGAACCAAATGTCACCGAGGTGGCACCCGCCAGGTTTGAGCCAACGATCAATACAGAGGATCCACCGGAAGTAGAACCACTGGAGGGATTGATGCCCGTGATAGTAGGTGCAGCCATTGCTAAGGAGTATCAGGACCACGAATGAACGAGACCGTTTGTAAGTGAGTGGATTTGGCTTTGTTATGAAGTAGATTGATGTTAGTTTGGGGGTTCTGGTAGTTGGTCAAAAATGGGAGACGGGCAGGAAACACTATGGCTTAAATACTTCCTTACCTCACATTTCGAGCACAGCAACTCTGGCGGATCGAGATTGAGGTTACCGGGTGATGTGGTGAGCCCAGCTAAGATTGAGCTTCTCCATAAAAAAGTCAAAGTCAATGCCTCACGGGTTCTCATTGTATAACGCTCTAGAGGCAGTATCGTAGCCCGAAAGGTAAGAATTCTGAAATTGCCATACCATACCTAGTCTGGCATCGATCACCAGATCTATAGCTGACCAATGGCGACAGAAGTCTCGGTTTGGTGTCATATAATTCAATGGCACACGGACTCATCACCTCTTGTTCAGTATGCTTAAATGTAAGGATGTTGTCATGAATTTTTAAAAATCGTCAATATCTCTTCAGGGATGTGTGCTCCAAATCTAGTCAGGCGGAGGCATCTGGGGGAGCACGGCATGCCGAGGTAGTCTCTAGAGAGGGTGATGTCCAGGTGGTGCACAGACAAAAGTCTCACTTGATCATCTTTATAACGAGGAGTGTTTTACTTTGCACTGTCTTCCCTAATTGAAACGCTGTTTGTACAATTTCCGAGCTAAACGGTCCAGAACTCTCCCTGACATACAGACAAAGCCTCACTTTACTATCGAGTTTTTCTTCTGCGCCTGGTCTGGGCCTTTCCCAGGCCTTGATCATTTATATGATTGAATACCACCCAATTCTCAATTACACGAACACAAATTATGCAATATCATCAGATGATACGGGAAGTTCTCTTCTCATTTGATGTCAAAAGTCATATTTAGGTTCAATCCATGTTCTGGCTATTGAATAGAGATAATTGCTACATCCAAATCAAATGCATGTGCCTGGATCATGCAGAACGTCGGCGCCCAGACTGTTGTCCTGGATGATCGTCAAGGCAACTAGACTGACCGATCTTAGTCCCCCGAAAATTGTATCTCAAAAATGATACCAGAATACGGCGCTTGTTGAATACTACAGTGTGAAGGTAAAACATCGAACTTATCACACCCCGGAAGTCCTCATGACCATACATTGCCACGGCATTTTTGGGGTTAGATGTTAGCTATCCAAATCTATTCACACAAATCTGTAAACTATGCTGCTTTCTTGCCTTGAAACTTGTACCCTGACGTCTGATGACGCAATCTTACAGAGTATTATATATATATGTGAAAAATATGCTTCCATTGAGCTAACTTCGCTGCATTCAGCACTATCTTGAATAGTTGTTATGCTAAACCAAGTACAAAAAGATTTGTTTCAAACAATGAGGGGCCGTACTCCTCCATAACTCCTATCTAAAATCATTTGTGCGACAAATTCTCAGTATCACGCCCCTTGATGCTCAGCCTGACTCAGGGGTTGCTTACTAAGCGTCCAGAGGGACTGCGTTTACCCTATTAACGACACAGAGATTAGGGCTAGCCTTCTGCAATATCCCGGAATGACAGGCAAGTTTCTGCTGACCATACTGCATAATTACCGCGTTGCGACAGTAATGTACGAAGCTACCACTATTTCTTATACTAGCCATGACTATGTACATGACTAGTTACCTTTTAAAGCTGCCGTGATTGGGCATGCATGGTACGTGGGCTCTTCCTCATTATTTCTAAGGAAAAAAAGCAATTTTCCGTTGTCCTGCTTGTACTCTTTCATGCCCATTACCTAAGAGTCTTTACAGTCTACGTGTTGATAATAGTCAAACCAAGATGTGACCAAAATTGAAATGAGTGTCATGGCCGTCATGTCTCTCTTTGTGAGCAGCACCCTCGCTGCCAATGCCACAACTATCTCTTCAAGCTGTTGTATCGATCTTTCTTCTATGAGCAATTGTATAGACACAGCACAATCGAACTATGTCAGTTGTGACATAGCTGCTGGTGACGACATATTAGTTGAGGCCGGTTATAACAAGAATGGATTAACGAGATGCTTTGCTATAAGCTCAACTTGATGATAATTATGATGTCTCCCTGAGCTATTACTTGTAGAATGTAGGTGTCTTAGAATTTAGTACTTTCCCTTTTTCTTATGGATCATAGTTAATCTGCTTTTATCTCGAAGTATGCCTCTAACTTCAGAATATTCTGAGTCCTCTTATTACTTGCCAGGCTGATTACTCCTTTCCTATTTCACCTTTTTGGGATCCATCACAGTTGAGCAGTTATCCCAGCACTGAGTACGAAGTACCTAAGCTTCTTCTTCTTCATGTAGGAAAAGCTTAGCTCTGCATCAGTTATAGGTAAGTGGCCAATAATTACTCAAGTTATGGGAATGAAATATGGCTTGACAATGGCCAGTCCTGAGGACCGGGGAAGACAAGGGAGCTGCACCTGACGAGATCTAATCCCGACATTATAGCCACTAAATCAGGCAGTTATCAATACAATATTACGCACTACACCGTAATATGGCAGACACCACCGTTAGTGACAACCGGTGAATACTGGTGAACTCGACCTACTGTTCCCATTGACTAGCGCAAAATGACGAATAGCGTTGACCTCTCTAACACACGAATTTGAAGATACTTCAATCAAACTTCAGGGTTGGATTGAAAAGAGGAAATTGGAATAATGATGCCCACCGAAGACTCAGTATGGAAGGACAGGCAGTTCCAATACCTTTCTATCCAGCTAGTCCTGCCCCGGCAACACCAAGGATAGTTACTGGCTTTGCCCTAACCGTCTCTTTCCATTTGCAGATTTCCCTGAGGCTCTTCTTCTGTTGATTAAGCGCCAGCCTCTTTTGATGACCGTGAGACATGTTGCATGCAATGTTCTTCTATTTTCGCATAGGGAGTGAAGCCTTTCACGAGAGAAACTCCCAGTTAGAGATGAGCTGTTTACGGAGCTGCACGCAGCTGGTATTCAATTTCCTGAGAATCACATTGAACACAAACTTGTTGTGGATAAAGGAGTAAGTTTTTGCTCCAAACAGGAAAATGTCCGTCCTGCCTGCCTTGCTCATAGTTTGTTTGTTCCTTCCTCGCCAATATTTCTCCATCCACCAGAGCAGCTGCCGCATCAAGGATCCATCCTTATTGTCTGAAGTCCCTTCCCGCTGATGACCGTTCCTTCCTCTTCGATAAAGCTAGGAACCTCTTTCAGGATGTATCTCAGCTTCGGCTTTGGAGCTGCTTTTCTCTTCTCCCTTCTTCCGCCAGTTCACAAAAGCTAAGTTTGCACGCCCCCCAAGCCCAGAAGGCACAAACACATCATGACTTTTACTTGGAACAATTGGGCTGACTTCAGATGGTGGGTAGGCTTCCTGGTGCCCCAGCTTGTGGGGCTTAGCCCTCTCAAGGACTGGTTCAAGCAGCTGTCTCCTCGCCTTTGGCCGGAGGAAAGGGACAAAGCCAGACGTGATCCGGAAACCGAGCTGCCTGCCTCGAGGACCTACGCGTTGTTGGACCAATTCGAGACTCTGCTGACCGGGTTCAAGCTTCGGGAAACCGATGTGAAAGCACGGGAGGAAAATATCGCCCGTCGCGAGAGGTTGGTCGACCGCTTCATCTCTGAAGCTAGTGTGATACTTGAACACTAGTGGCCTTTAGATCTTGTGGTGCTTGGTGGAAGGAGAGAGGGACAGCACAGTCTACCGCCCGATGATCCTCATGTTGTACGGTCCATGCACATAGGGGGAGGGTCACCAGCGACGAACTCGCACTTCTACGCAGTGCTGGTGACTAGTAGCCTTCGGGTGAAGCTAAGACGAGTTCACGATTAACTTCACTTCCACGATGATTTCGAATCTGTTCTGTACGACCCGCATAGCTGATCAGATGGGAGAGTAGGAGATGATGAAGTACACATGGGTGGAACGAATGGTTCTCCTGTATTATGCACTGTACTGCATTTTTCCTTCTGTCCCATATATTCTTCGTTTCATCGCCCCATGTCCTAAGCTACGATGTCTCAGGTCATCGTGTAGATTGGCTTGGCTCGATAATCTGAGGAACTTGAGAGCTAGCTTTTATGTATTCCTCATATCGTCACTTTGCAATCTTCGTCAGTTGCTCAATCAACCCCCTGACTCCAGAGGTTGCTTCTTTCGTTGGTAACTTCTAGATGTCATGCTCAACACTGCTATATACTAAGGCGGCAATCATCAGGTGGAGGTTTTGATAAGCATTGTCCAGCAAATAAAAATGCAACAGGATGTGTGAACTTAATGGGTACCATTTAGGTCTTCAGTGGGATACTGGCTGATATCCAACCTGCCCCCCTGTGAGAAATACCAAAACCGACCAATCCTATTAGAACTATTGCGAGAGGTCTTAAGCCAGGTCAGACGTGCAGGATGTGGAATCCCCCCCAAATGGCGCACACCTTGAATAACAATATGGCGTCCACTGTCCATGCGGCCAATTATATGAGCACTTGTGTCACACACCACACATTTATTTTTTGACCAATAAATAGGATCATATAAAAATGCAAGGATGTCAAAGTGTGGGCAGAGAAATATTGGCTCTGTATCACGGGGCGGCATGTATAAGGGAGGGGCCGCACCAGGAGCTGGTCGGGGTGTACTCCAATACAAATGATATCTTGTCTGTAATGCCAGGGAGTTGTCCTCCTGAATAGTCACCATAATTGTTAGGTTGACAAATGCATCCGCGTGATTCACCATTGAACACTGATGTAAAAGACAGTGTTGTCCCTTGATAACCAACAGCCGGAACATCTGGCGGTTCCCTTGAGAGAGAGTATCGACAAGTCCTGTACGCAGCCACCTTTCCAGTCGTACTCGGTCGAGGAAGGTCAACGACAGGCAGGGACACAGGTCGACAACATCCGACTCGTATTTGCACTTCCGATCAAGTAAAGGTGGGAGAGATCGTCTGTCTGGCAAGAAGAAGGCATGTGGATGGATCTTTAGACACCCCGAGCAGTGTAGCCAGCGATCGTCTTCGAGCTGAAGCAGAAGCTGATTTCGTGGAAGATCCAATTGATTCAGTGGGACTTCATATGACTTACTGGCCAATAGTCTTGGCCAAGCGAGCCTTTCGTCTTTAATGACGAAGCCGAAGAGTCTATATAGAGATTTGCAACTGAGTGCGAGACATACCTGCGACGGAAGCGGTAGTAATGGAAATATCAAGAAAAGAATCTCTATTGGAACCTCCATAAGTATAGGACAACGCCTTCTATTAGAGTCAAAGTCCTCTTGCGAGGCTAGATGGATGTATTGTCGCTTTGTGTTGAGGAAGCGGAAGAGAGACTGGATCTTGTGGGCGCAGAAGTGTGCCATTATGAATTTTGGTGGTTATGGATTTAATTCACAGCACTGAAAGCCCTGAAAACAAATGCGTAGAGAAGAGTTTGGCTGAACAGGCAGATTGGTCGAGGCCTACGGCTAATAAAGATGATTAATGGAAGGATGATACTATCCAACCAAATGGCAGCCTAAACCGCACAATCAATGTTTCCCAAGAAGTCTCTACAGTAAAATGTCAGTCCGTCATACTGACATCAATTGCAGATGTCGCTTGTGCCTAGGCAGCCACAGAAAGGGGCAAGAGAAAGCTAAAAAGAGCTTGTAGACCTAAATACTAATTCTTGCCGGGAGCAAATAATTTTCTTTACTAAATGTGCTAGGATAAGTGTGCCCTATTCCCTTCACATGGCTTTTCACAACGGCATCAAAATTCAAATATTCGATATACATTTGCCATGTTGAATGGTCCAGAATTCGTCCTGACGTATAGACGCCGCCTCACTCTGCTGTAGCGCAGATTTATATCAGATAATATTGATAGACACTTCTCCCCCCGTATGGTCTTTAAAATCGTCTTAATAGTTGTCGAAGTGTTTGAATTGATTTGCCCTAGCCCCTGGAGATTGAATTGGCTGGAATTACCATAATAGGGTGTCTCTTGAATTCTCCAGGGTGTGAGGATAGAGTATCAAACTTACCACGACTCCAAAATCCCTCATGACCATATATTATCACGGTACCTTTAGGGCTAGATGATGGTCTTAGATTCATTGATACTGTATGTTGTTCATGGTTGCAAGGGGGTCGGTAGGATTTCAACTCATAATGCTGGCCCGTATCACAATACCGAAGATCACGATCACTGCAGATGATGTGCTACAACCGTGGCTTTAGAACCAGTCAGTAGTACGCTCGTCGCCATTCTCGACTCAGGGACCTGGTTCTTTTCAGCGTCGGCCAGAAAACTAAGCCGATAAAAAGCCGTCGACATAAAGCGCTATGATACTGGACGGCCAGAAATTACTGCTCCACATAACTAGACCACGACAGATATAATAGGGTACTATCAAATATATCCATACAAGTCTATGCTAAATGCACCTTACTTGCCTTGATATAAATGTCCGGCCGTAGTTTAAATTACGCAGTCTCAGGCACACATATGAATAACTTAGCGTCATTTTACATATAGGTAAAGGTAACAGATTTGTTTCCATTTAACTAAATCCACTGAATTCAAACCTATGTTGAATAGGTGCTAATGTCAGACTAAGAATAAAATGTGTTTCAGACAAGGAGTGGCCTTTTTATATAGAGCATATGAACATACATCAAGTTAGACAATGTATTCATCATCTGGGTTCCCTCATCCTTGAATGCGCTTTAAGAAACTGTGCAGTTTGCAATGGTAATATTGGCTAGGTTGACAACACATTGTTCGGGGTTGGTGACTAAATTAAAGAATGGTAAGTAAAATATTGTCCACCTAGATTCAATATGGGATGATTGTCATACGGCAATCAGCAGCCAAATTGTAAGTAAAGTTGCACGCCAGTGTAGTAGGATTTTTGCCTTGTGCCAACTCCATGAAGGTGTCGAGGGCACTCTCAGTCATGCTGACATCCAACGTCGATGTCGCTAGGGCAGAGGTAGCCACAGAAAGGGGCAAGAGAAATCCAGGCAGACGCATGATGATTGTAAGCAGCTATATTGGGTAACTGGGTATCTAATTCATGCTGGGGCAATTGATTTTTGTTGTTGATAGAAAACAAACTGACTCTTGCAGGGAAAGACGTGCTTTATGACATTCAAATGTCTTATCACAGCAGCATCGAAATTCGATATTTTGATAAACTTCTCCGCATTAAACAGCTATGTATAGATGTAACCAGCCCAAAACACGCGCGAAAGAGGTATAACGCCAAATAGATTAATTATATGCTGTGTCATGATGTAGGATTACTGCTGCATCGTCACTATCTGAATTCAACGCTGTGATACATGCCCGATTGCATGTACTACCTTTAAACATGAAGGCGTTTGCAATCGCTAGAGATGGGAATGATGTATTACTATAAGTTCACAAATTACTTTTTTATTCTAGAGGTGTACCACAAAATGAATGACAGCACATATCAACATCAGGAAAGATAGCCAAGTTTCTGATATGAGCTATTTTATGTCATGCTCAATGAACTGCTGGGATCCCGAAATCGCAGTTTGGGCCTGACTTCACGTACCTATTGGTACATTAGCGTCTGCTTAGACGGTTACCACCTGGGACCTTACGGATATCATAGATCCAAAATATTTCATGGGCCAAGACTGCTGATAACCTTCACATTAAGCCCTGATTCAGTCGATCTTCCGAATGACCTCTTAGAGCTCATATTGTCACATTAGGGCTACATTATTTGTAGGCACAGATTATCTCCTATTTTACTTTAAACATGGCATTCAAGGCATATTGTGAATTCCACCATTGGTTGTACAAAATGATGAAATTTTGTTCTGACAACACTTGCCATATTTTAGATGGGAATTCATCACATGTAATCCTGTGTTCCGCGTGCCCAGTAGCTTATTCATGTCCTACGGGCGCCAGACATCTGACAACGATCCAAGGACTTTCTCTTCTATTCTACAAGACAGTCCATTTCATTCTATTCCGCCAAGCATAGATGACATATCTACAGCTTTTAAGTTCCTAGCGTGCTACACCAGGAGTGCATGGAACTTCCATCGCAAATATTATACCGAACAAGACGTCACGTAAACACCTTGGTAATACCATATACTGCCACGGAACGGAACGAATACTACCTCAGATGACCCATGGTTGCACGGATATCTTGGAACATTTCCCTCTACCATCGTTTCATATCAATTGCAGGTAACACCACATGGATGCGCAAAGTTTGCTTCAACTTTCCATTGATTACAGGCTTACGAATGATCACATATAGGACAGATACCCTGAAGGTTCAATGTAGCATGTAGTGATGGCGTCATTAACATTTTCTCGTCAGTTCATGGCTTTTACTCATTGCAAGTCATCCATCATATCTTCGTCTATATCGACACCCTGGTCTTTCGTCTTACCCACAAATCCACCGTCTTTCAAAGTAGTATCGTTGCGCTTTTGAGCTTTCCCCAGATAATTGACGTACTCCTTAGTGAACTCTAATCTCCTGTCACTAGCCTGCACGCTACGAAGGAGATGCTCTAGTTTTTGATGCTGTAACCTCAGTCGTTCCTCCAATGAAACCTCGACATCGATGGTAGGTTCTATGAAATCCGTCAAAAAGCGGAGCATGGAGTATTTTGGCTCTTTGGATGGGTGCACCAGCGAAGCAGAAATGCCTTCCTGCATAGCAAGAGCCACGATATATCTCTCGGTTTCAAGCACATCCATAGTACTTGACAGTGCTCGCTCTGAGACATCCATTGTGGTGACGGCAGCAAAAGTAGCACCCAGACCACGGACAGCTTGTCTGCGAAAGCTCGACAAAACCTGCTGAACAAGCCCGTAGTTCTTATCCTATGCGTGTAAAGTAATATTAGCCCAAGCTTTATTGACATCCGCAACATAAAGTGGCTTACTGAGCGCCATATGTTTTGCCCAAATTCCGCTTCTCCCTTTAATTTTTCCCATTTCTGTGATATGAAAGCAACCGCCAGTGCATCGTACGGCCGTGCAAGTGCTTTATATATTTTCAGGGCGGCGGGGGAAGTGACCCTGGGTGGTGAAGACGTCTTGGGCGGAGTTAGTCACTATTGCATATCAAAAAATATCGCCAAGATCATTCTTACCGTGCCATTCTCAAGAAGATTCACCAATACCCATTTCTTGTAAGCTTCCACCATGATAAAACTGACTGAACCGGCCACAGGAGAGGATACCACAATGCCTAAGAAATGCCGCGCTTTGCTCCATTCTTTCAGTGCCATGTAGATCATTCCACCGTAGAGAAAGTATTTCAAATGATCAGTGTGAGTGAGCTTGACCGGAGGCTCAAACAAATATGTATGAGTAGCATCATTGTTTCCTTGCTCATCCAGCGAGCGTTGCAAACGCAGTCGATCCGACGCACTCGGAATCGCAAATATGGTTTCATCAATTATGGGGCGAGCGAGCTTGTAAGCTTTAGCTAGTAGACACACGCGGGTAAAGTGAACATGGGCTGCAGTAAGGGTCGAAGATGTCGGGTCAAATCTCAGAATCGCATTTCTGATGGGCCGAACCGCTAAAAGTGGCTGTATTTATTCATCAGCTCTGTACAGCACTAAGCTCGCGATCCTGCTAACCTTGTTCTCAATCTCGGCTGCTTTTGAAACGAAATCTAATATATTATGCCATTCAGTGGTTGCATATTTGACCTGACTCGGTTGAAATGTATTCAAAAAGGACAGTGTCTTTGACCAAAGCTGTCTTCCGGGTCGTAGGTCATCGAAGGCTGAACCGTTGGATTTCTTTCCGGACTCGACCACATGGAAGTTCAAGACAAGGAGATGTGAAAGCGAATGTATTGATGGGTCAAGATGCTATAACTGTTAGATTTGATTACACAGCCCGGCTCGAAAAAGACGTACATCTAGTAATGTATAAAGCTTGTCTGGGCCATCACATGCGGTGACGAGCAGTTCACGGGTGGAAACTATGAAATCACGCGCATAGCGGGCTTCGAGAGCAGCATCAGAAGAGGGAGAAAAAGAGCTAAGCTGGTTAATGACGTCCTCCATGTCAGGTTTTCTATGCGCGATGGAGGCGAAGAGCAGGGCGAGGAGTGAGGTGTTGCTGAGCAGAGGGGAGAGTCAACAACAGCTCCGGATAAGATACGATAACAGGTGCCTCACCGCCTTCCTCTTTGGATTGCTTGACAGGACCCCGCATGACTCACTTTTTTTTTTGTTAAGCATTTCAAGCAAATAACAGGATAAATTGGAAAGCAAATACCATCGTAGATTCGAGATTAAATAGTAAACTACTTCATAAGCTGTGCATATAGGTTAATAAGTGTGGTTGCTTGCGGGCTTTTATGAAATGGAGTCCGCAAGAAGAGGCTCGTTCAGAAAGCGGATCGCTGGAATTTCAACATTTTTGCCTTCGTCTAGAGTTCAATAAAAAGTCTGCGCAGAACACCGTACAAGCCGGATTTCCCTTCGCAAAGGATCGCTGCCAAAACTCTTTTGACGTCGGCTTGGACCACGGCCACAATGTCGCTGACTGAATCGTCCGCCTCGGAAATCGCACAGAGCGCGTCTCTTGCCTCGCGCCGTTTAGCTACCCTCACAAACGATTCTCGCAATGAGGCATTGACAATTCTGCATGCAGCTCTAGCAGAGAATCGCGATTATATTTTAGAAGCCAATGCAAAGGATGTTGCCTTGGCCACGCGGGCAGCCGCCAATGGCGAGCTGAGTCAGAGTGTTTTAAAACGCCTTGATTTGGCCAGACCGGGGAAATATGACGATATGTTGAATGGAGTTTTGAGCGTTAGAGATCTCGAGGACCCAAGTAAAGCAGTGCTCTTAATAATTGACTTGATTTTCACTAATAAACATTTAGTTGGCAGGGTCACGATGCGAACGTTACTAGATGACGACTTGGTTTTGGAAAGAGTCACTTGCCCCTTGGGAGTACTCCTTATAATTTTCGAGGCTCGGCCGGAGGTCATCGCCAACATTGCAGCCCTAGCCATCAAGTCTGCGAATGCAGCTATTCTCAAAGGTGGAAAGGAATCGACCGAGTCGTTCACCGCCATAGCCGAAGTCATCTCAGCGGCACTCTCAAAGACAGACATCCCAATTCCGGCTGTTCAGCTTGTCAAAACGCGTGATATTGTAGCTTCACTGCTCGCTCAAGATAGCCTGATTGATCTCGTAATTCCCCGAGGGTCGAATCAGCTAGTACGATATGTCAAAGATAATACCAAGATCCCTGTTCTTGGTCATGCTGATGGTCTATGCTCTGCATACATCCACGCTGATGCCGATGTGTCAACCGCCGTGAAAGTCATTGTTGATTCTAAGACAGACTATCCAGCGGCCTGCAACGCTCTGGAGACCCTTCTTGTCCATGAAGAAGTCCTCGAGAGCATTCTGCCACCCATCGCTGAGGCCTTGCTCGCCAAAGGCGTTTCCCTCCGCTGTGACCAAGCTTCGAAAGAGGCTTTGACTAAGGCCCTTCCATCAGCAAAAGCTGCTCTCTTACAGGACTCGGTTGACCAAGACTACGATACCGAGTTCTTGGACCTGATACTTGCGATCAAAACCGTCCCATCTCAGACCTCGGAATTATCCGCTGTGCAATCAGCCATCGCCCATGTCAACATACATTCATCAAAACACACTGATATTATTATCACCATGTCTAGAGAAATTGCCGAGATTTACATGACTGGCATTGATAGTGCAGGTGTCTATTGGAATGCTTCCACACGGTTTGCAGATGGCATGCGGTACGGATTTGGCACGGAAGTGGGAATCAGTACAAACAAGATCCACACCAGAGGCCCCGTTGGCTTGGAAGGGTTGACCATTTACAAATATCTCATCAGAGGAGAGGGACATGTCGCCGCTGACTATAATGGGATGCCGGGAAGTAAGACATGGAAACATCAAAAGCTGGAAATCGAGCCATGAACTTCATCAAATTTGGGATGTATTTCATTAAACAAAAGCAAATACTCGATAAAAATAGACAATGCACCAATGATTACATAGAACCCATGAAATATGACAGTCCCGTTCCATCACTAGTGCAGTATTTTTTCATTTTTAAACCATGGAAATCCCCACTGACAAACAGCCCGAAGAGAATTTGAATCCCAACACAGGCCCATATCCGTAGATGTAATATGAAAAAGTTGTCCGGTTCCATGCATTTGAGTGTCCGAGCGTTTCCCTCAGGGTTTCTTTCCTTAGACCTTGAAGCCGCGAGATCGTCTCCGTCCACGAGCACGCTCGAATTTGCGACCCTTGCTTCGGACGTATGGTTTCTAGAAGTTGTCAGTTGGGAAAAAGTCTCAAAGATAGAATACATGATAGAAAAATTCAATAAGGTTGTCTAACCTTGTGACTGTGAGGGCCAAAGCCGAAGTGCTTGACGGCTTCACGAGCGTTCTTAGGTCCACGGAGCAGCAGAGTGTTGGAACCAGTGGGAGCACGCAGGGCAAGTTGGTCGAGGGTGAGAATCTCACCGCCGGCCTTCTCAATTCGTGCACGGGCGGTGGCAGTGAAGCGAAGCGCGGCGACGGACAGCTTGGGGACAGTCAACAGACGGTTGTCATCTGTGACAGTTCCAACAACGACGACGGTCTTTCCCTTTTGGGTCTCGTTCAAGTTGGAGACGATGCGAGACAAGGAGACGGGGGGACGGTTGATCTTGGACATGAACAGTCGTCGAAGGATGACCTTGTTGAAGTTGGCGTCGGTACGACCTAGAAAAAGGTCGTGTCAATGAGAATTCTTTTTTTATTGCACATTTTCCATTGCCCATGTCTATCAATCTTTCCGGCCAATCTCTGCTGTCTTTCTTTTCTCTGCCATTCTTCCACTTCGAGGTAATACGTACGAGCAAGGAATCGGTACAGCTTCACCAAGAGCTGAAGGTAGACGTTTTCGCTCTTGGGCGCCTTGCGGTGTGTGCTGCGCACATGATGACGATCCAAGTCGATACCTGCGGCGTTCTTAGCATTTACGCATGAAATAAAAAACAGAGAAGAGCGTAATCATAGGCGCTTTGAAGTTGAAGCACGGTACTCACCCATTGCTCCTGAAATGCGATGTTCCTTCGGAGGTGGTTATCTGCCGCACGTCGAGAATCTGAGAGTGAGAATCTCAAAATTTCGAGATGGAACGGGTTTGTGTGGGCTGAGCCCTACGCTAGCCTGCTTTTGGCCGGTGGAGCCTGCAGCAGAGCAAGAGCCGACCGCCAAGGCCGCTACTCCAGATCAAGCGTAGCGCAATATGCTGCGCTTACTTCAGCTGGAGAGAGAACGTTTGAATTTCAGAGAGGATTCCTTGTCATCCTATAACTATTGCTGAGAGAGTTGCAAATGATGG
Source organism: Eurotiales sp. R13A2 (assembly GCA_023625935.1). Lineage (NCBI taxonomy): Eukaryota > Fungi > Ascomycota > Eurotiomycetes > Eurotiales > Eurotiales sp. R13A2. The sequence goes on along the minus strand of JAMAFV010000006.1, from coordinate 1,792,620 downwards.
GGAGCAAAAATAAATCTATTTACATCCATGATGCAGAATCGATTTTACTTCAAAATAGCCAGTAAAATGAAGCCGAGTATGGAATCGTAGTACTCTTTTGAACAAACATGGTACAAGAAATGATATAATATGTCTATCGGTTACTCTTTTTTAAGGCTGACAAGAAAATCGCGGGTGAGCTCAAAACTAAGCCAACTGCTAGCCATGCTTGGTGCGACTTTGAGCAAGTTGGGTACGATGCCTTTGTACAGGCCTTGAATACCTTCACGGGCCACTATGACTTTGACGGCATCCCAAATGGAGGCATATTGATAGCCCATACCCGTCATGGTGTTAATTTGGAATCTGCGGCGGAGGACATCACTGCGGCGTGCACAATATTAGTGACCAGAGCCGAAGTAGGGACATCCTGTTACTTACAAAGGATATGTGCATGTCTGCGCAACCGCACCAGAGAAAGCTCCGGCAAGTAATTTTCTCCCCGCACTAGGATTCTTTTCTCCGGGAGGAGTGAGGTAGATGCGAGCCGATTCATACACCATGAAATTTAACCCAACCTGTGTCTTCGATCAACACTGAAACACATCAATCAGGGCTCACGTGACCAGACTTACATATGGGGCCACACCAGCCACCGTTGGGATAATACCCCGGTATAGGGCAAGAAAGCCACCTTCGTTTCTGTACATCAAAACCATTGTTTCGAACATACCCGGCAACTTCTCGCTAGCGCTTCGATGGCCGAGTTCTGCAAACGAGGCAGATTGAATTGAGAGTCTGGTACGGACGATATCCAGAGGGTATGTGACCGTAACAGAGGTAATTCCAGCAAGCGCTCCGCAGAATAGACGACGTATTGGGTTCAGGTCAACTCCTGGCGCTGGCTCTATGAACTAATAAAAACGTCAGAACCAGCTTGCTGATCAGCATAAATGCGGTTCTTACCCTTTTGTAGAAATTGTAGCTTCCAAACTGCACTGCTGAGTACGGAATGATCCGAATACAGTTGGTTCCGTTGCCACGCATGAAGCCTCTCCATCCTTCTTCTTTCCTCATCTTCCCCAACGCCTTCCATATCGATAGTTTATATTCCTCTCTACCGACGCTTTGTATTTGAAGTAAAATTTTCAACCGCTCAAGCGGCGAGACGATTGTCCTCGATACGGCTCCGGCAACACCGCCAGCAATAAAGGCTGCTACGACAGGCTCGGAAAGGTTGTTGTTCGTTCTCTGCAAAAAAGATAGTGCGACGGGTTTCTGCAAACACATTACGTTAGAAAATGGCCATGCTAAGATAAGAAAGCGGATAAAGTGTTTATCTGCAAACTAAATTGCAAGGATACTCAGATCTACTTACTGCAGGATATTCACTCGCTAACGTTGGCAGAGGCGAAGTTCGTGGGAGTCCGTCGCCATCCCTTTCCAACTTATCTTCCTGCACCGCATCCTGCCGATTGAGGCTCATTGTGTAGGTATAGTGGCGGCCTCCCCAGTCGCAACAAGGTCAAGATATGTCTGCGGCCTCAAGTTATAGATTCAAGCCAATTTTTCAATATGCCAAAAGAAAAAGGGAAAAGAGCGGCTAGTAGCTTGATTAAACCCGGCGCTGGGGGACTAACAAGCAAGATTGAGAGATGTGCGAAGTGACTTTGTGTCGGTTGGATTCAGCTTGTTGCTGTTTGTGCTGGCCATGAAGAAATCGCAGTCTTCGGCGTGGCATAGGAATAATCTCCAGTTGTTCTAGGTAAACATGATCGAAAAAAGCTCTAACCAGAAATGCGGGATAGGTACCGAAGCTATCGCGATCTCGTTAATGTTGTAACCCGGGGCTGCGAAGTGACTCTCGCTCGGTAGTCTTCTGCGCTGGCAGGTCGCAAGTAAGTCTCTATGTTTCGTTTGGACCAGAGAGGGATTGTGACAGCTTCAGGCGCCTGGGGTGACTTCAGAAGATATGAGACACGCTCGAACGGGGGCAAACTGGCGCAGAATTACGACGTACTGGTATCGGCATTTCCGGCCAATACCACAGTCTGGTGCTGTGAATCGCTGCAGCTGGTAAATTACGTACATGTAATATTACCGCTGAATTTTTTTTGCCTTGTTTGTTCAACTGCGCTCCTTTTCGCGCTTGCCGCCCCCGTCTTCTGCCGCTGCTGACCGCCCGGTCTGGCCGAACACAGAAAGAACAACCAACTTCGTCTTCTCTCCAACCACCTCCCGCATCAACAACCACCTCCTCCTCCTTCACCGTCCATCTCATCGAGCCGTTTTCCGCCCGCAAAATGTCTCGCTCTGGTGGCACAACACTCTACGTAACTGGCTTCGGCCACGGCACTCGAGCACGCGATCTCGCCTACGAATTCGAACGGTACGTCCAACCGCCGGTGGTCAACGACCTTCCCGAATGAATCCCATCATTCTCCCCCTCGTATCTTCGTATCTTTCGGCGAGAATTGTCGGCTTCAGAATCCGCTACGCATTCCTAGAGCGCTCCTCGTCGTCCTGAACACCTGCCCCCCTTTCAATGTCGATCGTGATTCTGACGAGCGTCGAAACACCCTGATTTCCCACACCCATCGCCTTATTATCCATTTCATTGACCAGTCTTACATGTCTCATCATGTTCCTTTCCATGCCTTGTTTCTAGCCGTCTAATCTGACACCTCTGCAGATATGGCCGACTTGTTCGGTGTGACATTCCCGCACCACGGACAGCGTCAAGTCGCCTGTGAGTATCCGTGTCCATTGTCTTCTATGACCTGTCTAATATGGATGGTATAGGTTTGCTTTTGTAGAGTATGAGAGCCGCCGTGATGCAGATGATGCTTATCATGAGATGCACAATAAGCGCATCGGTCGTGACGATCTACTGAAGATTGAGGTGAGCTACCTGCTAATTCGCGTGTGGACTTCTCTCATTCTAACAATCTTCCTCAGTGGGCCCGTACTCCGCCATCTGCATCTTGGCGTTTCGACTCTGGCCGTGATGGTGGTCGTCGTCGCGATCGCACTCCTCCACGCAGGGGACGCTCTCCATCTCCTCGCCGCAGCGGACGTGATTACTCACCTCGCAGGGACGAGAGACGTGATAGGGATTATGACCGACGTGACCGGGATCGTGACCGTGACCGTGAACGTGAACGCGAACGCGAGCGATCTCGCAGCCCTGAAGATCGCGATAAAGATCTCAAAGAAGACCGTGACAGACATGATGACAGAGACCGCCGTGAAGACGATCGCGAGAATGCCACAAACGGAGACGACAGAAAAGGTAATAAGTCCTTTGGTACATCGATGTCATTGACTTATACTAACACATCCAAAGCTCTGGACCCGCTACCATCAGGCCACGATGAGCTTGACACAGCCGAGTAAACTAATCGAACGAGGATGTGTCGTGGTTGTTCGGTAGGCATTCCAACTACCTTTAATTTCCATGTCTGTAGTGAAAAGCGCGCTTCCCATTCGCCGTTACCTATGCTAGGTTGTATGCTTTTCGACTTGGCAGGGCAGCAGCAAGTGAATCAGCCCGGATTTTCGCTTTCGTCATGATCCGAAGAAAAAAAAAACCTTTTTCTCTCTTCTATTTCGTCTGTAGCTCGTAATCATGCGGCCATTCTTCATTTCAGTTCTTATTCCATCATGTATTCTTGATTAAGTTGATAGTTTTCATTAAAACTCGATCTGAAAAAATTTCATCTTGAGTGGAATCGACCTGCTCCTTGGTATCATTATTATTATCCTGCTTTCCGTTCAGGACGACAGCAATCAAATCTTTAAAGGACATCAAATCAGAGTTCTTAGGACATTTCCACCTCGTAAAAACACACTACAAAAGTAATAATAATGTGTCGCTAAGGAAAGATGGAATCCTACAAAAAAACGATTTTCGATACTATGATCACAAGTAATTGCTACCTAGCTAGCTACTGGGTCATCAATGGAAGCAAATCATAAAATTAACCGTACTTTTTTTTCCAGTGTGTGTTTGTAGGAGAAGGTATTCACATATTCTCGAATGTAGCCATCAACGAGCCTGGAGGGAGGGAAATAAGTTAGCTTTCTCATGGTTCTGTTCCTTATGTTGAAAACATAACAGGTTTAATTACATACCAATAAAAGTCAAAATGAGTCTCGATCTGACTTCGACAATATCTTCTGGCACCAACCAGATGGTTGCGCCCATCTTTCGTGCAATACTGATGCTGAGTTTTGCATTTGCGTACGCATCGTCGGGGGTATGACCTGGGGTGACTAGATCGTAATCAACGTAGCTGCTCTTCATGCCGCTCAGGACGTCCAGAAGGAACACGCCAGTGCCGATAGATGGATCCTTGAAGCTGCGGATTGAGGATCTTTGTCCACCCTTCTGTGCCATGTCGTTGGCCCATCGAATCATTTCTGCATCCGTGATTTCGCGTTTGCCCATCCGTTGCGCTAGAGACGACAAAGTGTTGGTGATATCCTTGCGCATAAGCTGCCATACCAAGCCCAATGTCAAGGTTCGCTGACCATCTGTGATGTCTGCTCCTTGAATACCCACCAAGGAGAATCGATTTTGCTTTCCGAGCTCGATTGCATAGTTTGTGTTTTCCACTGCTTTGAAGCGGAGCATTTCCCCTCCAGATGCAGGGGGCTTGTTGACGTGTCTCCAGTTGACGCTTCCAGGAATAACCTTGTCATAAGCTTGAAGGAGAATCGTGCCATCTCGCAGGTCATCAAAGAGAGAGTTGACGGCAGGCTGCACATCTAACGAGTTGAGCCAGAGTGTGAAAACGCGAGCCTCTCTTTCGCCTTCTGCGTCGAAATCCTCGACTTCTAGTTTTTCTTCCTCCGTGATTGGGTCAAGACCTGGGTGATTGTTAAAAAGATTCGCAACAAAGGCAAGGTTCAGCTTCGGGTTTCCAGCAACAAGAGATGTCGGCGTCAAAAATTTGCGGCAGTCCAATTTTTCCGCATTTGTCAGCACCTGTTCAGCGCGCTGCAGAAGATCTCTGGTTTGTAGTGGTCCCCGGGAGCAGAGTTCGGGAGCAAGCTGGTTGAGGAGCACGGTGTAGTTCTCTCCGTCCTTGACGTCGGTTGAGAAATTGGAGACTCTATTTTAAGCGCATGGTGAGTTATTAGTGGGATTTATAGAGAACATGATTTACCCACCTTCGTTCCCATTTCGCGTTCTTCAAATGATAGTTGAACCACCGGAGCAAAATCTGCTCAGGTGGCAGACGCAGAAATTGTTCCAAGGTCTCATCCTCCTCCAATAAGCGGTATAGTTCAGGGTGTAATTTGATATCAATCTTCCCGAGGAGGCCACGACGAATGATCTGCCAAATAAGACCCAGAATAAGGTGCTCTCGGACTTCGATAATGTCACCACTGCCAATGTTCACGACCGAACAACCAATGCCTTTTGCCGAGTTGATGACAATGTTGTTGTTTTCTGACATGTGAAAGGCATTCAATTGCTTGATCTTGGTACCTGGCTTGTTCAAAACACGTTCATCAATGGTGTCTGGAACACTGTCATTGATGAGTTTTGCTAGCACCAACCCATCCTTGCATTTATCGAACATCTCGAAAGTATCAGTGGGGAAGGGGAGAAGGTTGCCAATGTCTGGGTCTCCAGCCAAGACGGCGTTAATATGCCTCGTGAATTCGGTTCGCTCATCTTCGTTAATCGTGTGTGTTACGTTTGCTGACGATCCTTGGACATGTATTCTGCCTCCGATACTTCCTTTCGACACATGGCGGGAGGAGCCCACACCCGCGCCTGGAGCGGCAGGACTGGCTGCCTGAACGGGATTTGGGACTGCGGCAGGTTTATCACCGGCAGATCGAAGTTTGGAGATTAGCTGTTTCAAGGAATTGTCAGCAGTAGAAGCATTGGTCACCCGGGAAATTGACTTGCATCGACGTAGTCTTCAAACTCGACACGGCGGGAGCTGTCCAGCTCCACTGACTTCAGAGCCTGTCGTACCACATCGTAGGGTTGATGTTCCGACTGCTGAGTGGCCTTTATGGCTGTCGATTCATCGAGGTAGCCCTTGTCATCGATGTCTAGTTTGCGAAAAGCATCCTGTAGACCAAACAATTCGTTTTGTGGAAACTCGGGGTATTTCCTAGGTGGTATATCAGCGTAAGTGCATTAGAGCGAACGGGTATATCAGGAAGCGAGGAATGCGATAGTCCAATATGTGATTGACGCAATGCGATCCACCCGGTGAGATGGTTTGGACAACGTACCTTTGGAGTTTCAGGAAATTCATCGTGGATTTACGCGTGGTAGAGACGGTGGTAAGGCGCGGGGTAACTCAGGCCACAGCTGCCAGGGGCAACACAAACGTGGACAGCAGGAAGTAGGGCAGAAGATAAACACAAGGAGAAGGAATTGGGGTTTATCTAAGAGAAGGGAGATATGGATGTTGCCTAAAGGCTGGGTGGTGCAAAGAGATGGATATGCGGTGGCCTAGAGGTTTGGTGGTTGACGATGACGCTGGCGGGAAAGAATGGGCTGAGACTGGGCGTGGAAGGTGGCCGGAAGGAAGGCACGACCAGGCGGGGGGGCAGTGCTTGCCCGTTGGGACGCTTGTACTTAGCTTAGTTAACTTACTTCTGCTGCTTATTAATCAGATAGCGCCGTTCTGAATTACTATCTCTGACAATTAGAGAATGGTATTTGTATACCACATATATCGTATTATGTCTATGTACAATGCGCTTCGCCAGAGGACAATATGGTGTGCCGGATTGTGGGTTGAGTCGAGACGCGACGGGAGCCTGGGAGTATGACGTACTTGTGCATGTTCTGTTGGTGCCCATTTCCCAAGGCAGCAACGCAGCTTAGCTTTTGTGGGGCGGCGTGCTTTCACGTGGCAGTCGACCTGCCAACTCTCATGAAGCAATTATCAGGAATGCATATGATATGATGATATGATGATCTATGCTATACAATATATGCTGCCCGGCTCCGAGACCTGCAAACCACCCTAGCGCGACTGATCCTGTCCTAAAGAAGACCCATAGATATAGTAAGCCCTTTCACGGTAACTTATCACTTATTTATTGACATACCCTTCCTCGAGTTAACTTCTGAAATCGAATTAGACATACGCGCCTCAAAAGCATAGCCCCTGCTCTCTTCGATATCCAAGTTGGCTCGACTACCGCGTTTTCCGAGGCTACAACGGGTGGCGATGGCCGGCAATGACGTGAAGCCGTCATTCCTTGAATCCATTTCACCATGGGCTACCTCGCGAAGTGCGACGCCCCAGACTGAGCCTCAAGACAACACCACTTGCACAGAGACTCTCAAGAAAACTTCAGGACATGACCATGTGACGTCGTACAAAAAAAGACTGAGTTCTCTGCGGTATCCGAGTGACTGCCCGGCGTTGCAAACAAGATGGTTCTACGCCGTGGATACGCCAAAGTCAAAACCGTCTTTCACAGGCATTGAAAAGACGGAGCCGAAGCCTCTGCCTCCGGCGAAAAAGTTCATTCCGTTCTCTCCGAAAGATTCGCAGGCCATTGAGAAAGCTTTCCAGCAACTTCTTCAACAAGAAACCAAAGACGACAAAGAGTCCAGGGACGGCGATGAACAGTCCAAAAATACTATCAAGGTCCCTGTAAATGAGGACTATTTGTACGATGTGGATGTGGAGAAAAGGGAGCTGGCTCCTGCGTACTGGTTAGGACCCATCTACGAAGTCAGACGTGGAACCTGGTTTTTTCAAGAAGGCTCGATTCTTAGGCCCTGTGAAGAAAACCTTGCCACACAGCTCGAAGAGGGCTATCTGAAATCGAAGCCATGGCAAATTCAGCACCAGCAGAACAAAATCAAAGCCCGAACAACCCTACCAGAGTCGAAGATACAAGCTAGTCATTACCCGGAGAATTTAGACTCTGCTAATGCCGCAACAGACAAACCAACGAGTGATGGAGTCAAACAGACACGAGATCGTTCAGACAGCCTCAGTCGATCCGCAACTCCAGTTCAGGAGCTTCCAGTACATCGTCTATTTGGCTCTTATATGAATAGTACTGTTACTTATCAGGATTCTACTGTGGCGTGGCTTAACTATGATGACTTTATGTCGCGTGTAAGCAGCACTGTTTACCAAAGATTTGGCGGAGTTGGGGGCACGAAGGTAACCAGGGGGTACACTGAAGGAATCCAGAAAGAATCAGCCGACAGCAATAGCATGCCAGCAGAAAAGGGCCCATCGTCAGTGACAGGTTCAACTTCTCATGCCGAAGGGAAAGACTCCGCTCAATTACCTCAGGATGAAAAACCGAAAACTGATCCTTATGGTCACGAACCCATGCCAGTGAAAGCTCCGTCGCTATCATCTGGGCATCGAATAACTTTGCAGCGTCAAATGTCTTCCCTCAATGGGGAAACCGAAGACACGGCTGAGTTAGAAGAGGAAGCGAGAAAAGTGGAAGAACAGGAAATGGAAGACTCTCGAGAGGCGGATGATGAAGAAAGGGACCGAGAAATTGATCATCTCGTACTCGTGACGCATGGAATAGGCCAACGCCTAGGACTCCGATTAGACAGCATCAATTTCATTCATGATGTCAACATGTTAAGAAAGACCATGAAGTCTGTATATGCAGCATCACCTGATCTGCAAACACTTAATTCTTCTTTTCCAGACGCCAAGAAGAACTGCCGTGTTCAAGTGATCCCTGTGTTAGTTTGCCACCATTGATATACCATGGATCTGCAAGTTACTGACCATGAAGATAGATGCTGGAGATATCTCCTGGACTTTCCTCGTCGAGGTCTACGTGAGAATCGCAAGGAATTTGATCTTGCGGACCCGGACAGCCTGTCTCCAGAAGAAGAACAGTATCCAAGCTTAGCAGACATTACTCTAGAAGGAGTCCCAGCTGTTCGCAATTTGATTTCGGATCTAGCCATGGATGTCCTCTTGTATCAAAGTGCATACCGAGAGCACATCATGCGTATCGTACAGAAAGAGTGCAATAGGATCTATCAGCTCTTCAAGACGCGTAATCCGTCTTTCAATGGGTCGGTCAGTCTCTGCGGTCATTCTCTTGGCAGTGCGATTATGTTTGATATACTTTGCCGTCAGAGAGATAGTCCTCAGACGACGTTCGGTGAGAAAGACACGAGACAGAATAGCACAGCTTCTGATTATCCTCTTGATTTCGATTGCAAAGAATTCTTCTTACTTGGCTCTCCACTTGCCCTCTTTCAGATGTTGAAAGCAAAAACAATTGCTGGAAGGTCACTTGAAAGGAGCTCTATTGAGGAAGACCCTTCTTTGCTACATAGGCACGGACATGTCGAGTGGGATTCGAGTGTTTCCTCACCTCAGTGCGAAGAACTATACAATATTTTCCATCCATCCGACCCGGTCAGCTACCGTCTCGAGCCATTGATTTCTCCCGCTATGACGGCTCTTAAACCCCAGCCCCTACCTTTCGTGAAGAAAAGCATCTGGACAGCTTCTGGTCAGAGCCTGTCAAATATCAGTTCTCGGGTCGGATCTCTTTGGACAAATTTCACGACTGGCGTAGCGAGCAGTTTGCTAAATCGGAGTCTAGGTATACGGTCTGAGGAGCAGTCAGTCGCAGGCCACTCGCGGAATGCTTCCCAGCATCCGATAACCGAAATAAAGGTCGACAAGGAAAATAGCAAAAACAACAATTCCTCATCTAATCCAAAATTGCACGACAAGGAAGCGGAGTTCTCCACCCTAATAGATTCAGGTTTGGTAACACTTTACGAAGGCTTTCAAAGGAGTAGACGCAGTGACGGAAAGACAGCATCAGAGAGCGATATTGAGGCCGAAGATAGCTCCCGAAAGATCAAAATTGAGGAAGGCAAGGTACGGGCTCTAAACTCAAACGGCAGGGTGGACTACAGCATTCAAGAGTAAGTCTTCTTTCTCGTATTCAACGACAATGGCGAACTGTGTGCACAGTGAGCACGCCCCCATTCGAGAGCGACTATGGTAATGACTATGCTAATATAGGGGCGTCTTCGACATATCACTTATTGCAAGTATTGCCAGTCACCTAAGCTATTGGGCTGACGAGGACGTAAATCACTTCATGCTATCGCAGATGCTGTCAAGAATGCGCCGAAGACGTCAACATCACCGCTTGTCAAGTGACATAGGTGGCAAAGAAAGGGCGGACTTAGAGTAGAACACCATCAGAACGTCCAGTCCCTTTTGCTTCGACAGTATACCACCATGTTGTTATTATGATTTGGCTGCTGCGCGTTGATGCCTTAAAGCCTGAGGCAGAAAGGCTCGGGATTTGTGGAGCTGCAAAACAAAAATCCAATTTTCCCGCGCTTCCCTCGTTTTCTCTTCCTTCGAACTACGTACTCCGAGTACACCCATTACAACCAGGCAATCTACAGTATGGCTACCCCGCTCGAATGTGTCCTTAATGTATGGAACAGAATTCAGCAGAACAGCCCAATCTACAATTTCCTTCTGGAAGATGTCGAGGTCTACGAGGCGAGCAAAGGCGTGGTTCGTTCCAGGATACAAGTTTCTGCTCGCCATTTGAACTCAAAGAGTGGACTGCACGGTGTTTTCTCGGCTTGCGTTGTAGACTGGGCTGGGGGCCTCGCAATTGCCTCACACGGTCTCGAGTCTACCGGTGTGAGCACGGATATCCATGTGTCGTACTTGTCCAAAGCTGTTCTCGGCGACTGGCTCGAGATTGAGAGTCGCACTGACAAAGTCGGGAGGACCCTTGGGTTCACATCTGTTACGATCTCGAAACGTGGCAACGACGACCAGCTCATTGTAGTTGCTAAGGGCACGCACACGAAGTACATACGACAATGAGTAAAGGTGGCTGACTTCGAGGTTTTCACTTTCTCTTTTTCTTCTGTCTTTTCAATTACATAGTGTCATCCCGCTTTCTTCTTTACGTCTGGCATGATTGCATGTCCTTTGAATGCTGGATTCACTCGGATCGCGGAGAAGAACACTCGTCCAAATTGCTTTAGATACCTCGTGTTTCGCTGACTAATGCGAGACGAGGAAATGAGAGGACGATACATAGACTAGATAGAACATAATAGAAGCCAATACAAGAGGTTGTCTGGGATTCACAGCTGGCGGTGATCATAGCAGTGCAAAGCGAGTACGGGACGGTGGTGGCCACTGCGGCAAGTGCGGACGGGCTGACGAGGCGGTTTACTTCTGGCCGCGCCTCCGTCACTCTGTTTGCACTCACAACAACTGCTTCAACCTCTTGCTGGTTGCCTTCATGTCATTCACAGCGCATATCAGCTCTGACTTATGCTGCTCGCTTTCTTTTCCTTTCTAATTAATTATCCACCAATGTAGATAGCGCTACGATGGATGAAGCGGATGCTTCTGCTAACCCGAGTGCGCAGAATGGACAGCCTGTCCAGACGACCTCCGCGGGCGACGCAGCAGATATCACTGACAACATCAAGGCCGAGTGGACGCCGCCTCAAAACACAGAGCCTCTGACATCGCTAGCCGGACAGCACATTCTGCACTTCCTCGAAATCGCCGACAACCAAGTCCTTCTTGCCTTTCTCGGCGCGCTGGCGCTTCTCGTATACTTAGTTCTCGGGAGATTGGGGTTACTCCTTATTGGATTGGTGTCAGGATTCCTTTTTCATGAGTACTGGGCAGGACTCGTGAACCATGGCGCTCAATTCGGAGTCCGCGCTTTTATAGGCGCGCCTAGAAGGAAAGAGCTGGGAATTGAAGTTGCCGCTCGACTGCTTGATTGGACCTCGCAAAGAGCCGCCTTGGAAACCGGTCATGATAACGAAATTGTACGAATAACAAATGTCGATGTTACTGTGGACTCATCCCGATATCCTCCTGCAACTGCGGCTGCTCTCACGGAGTTGGTAGATGCGACTATTAGGGACTATGTTAAGTGAGCGCGTGAATTTCCTTTGCATCTTAAATCGCGCGGCTGATTGTCAGGACAGTTACTGGTATAAGCCAATTCTACCCTCAGACGATGCCTTTCCACTCGCTTGCAGGAAGACGTTAATTGGATTTATCAATTCTCTATCGACGCACATAACTCGCAAACGATCAGCGGATACGTTTCTTCAATTCGTTACAAATTCAAGCTCCATGATAATTGTCTTTTTGAACGAACTATCCTTGGCTTTGCAATCCACAAATCCCGATTCTCTGTCGACTGAAGATAATGTAAAGGAATATCTGACGAAATACCCGGAAAGTAACTTGGCAAATGTATTGTCAATAGAGCAACAGCAGAAGAAGTTGAAAATGGTGGCAGACGACATGCTTTCCACGTTTTTGGAACCTCGAGCTTATCAGTGCGATGTGGTTAAAAACTTCCTTCGCGAGATATTTGCTGGCGTCGTTCTCGAATCAGTGGTCAAGAGCTGTTCGCAACCAGATTTTATCAATGGTTGGATTGTTTATCTCCTGAAAGAGGGCGAGCCTGAGATCATGAATGCCATTGATGCTGGACTAGAGAGCGCCTCCAAGGGCGACATAGCTGCTTTTTCTAAAATTGCAGGCCGGGCTTCCCAAGACTTTGCCAGGGCAATACCTATAACCGATGCACAAGGCAACGGGCTCTCGCGAGCGGAACAGGAAGCCCTCGCTTTACAAAAACCCAATCGCCAAGAGACTGTTCTGCCTGACGACCTACCTCAACCCAAAGAAAAGGTCGGGGTTACAGTTACAGACAAGATGCCCTCGAATATAAGTGAGCAAGGAGCCTCTCAAGCTCCCTCTTCTAAGAAGCCCGTGGGGGAAGAAAGGGAAGAATCCTCACAACAAATACCTGAGACCAAAGATCACGAACAAAGCTTCAACGAGATCAGAGATGCGGAGCAAGAAAACGAGGATTCTATGCAGATTCTTTACGGCGCGTCTGTAATCGTCGATGATGGCTCAGTTCCCGGCGATAAGAGTACGATAAAAGCTAAACCAACCACTGAATATATGCTGCAAATCGAACCAGCCTCAACTCGATATCCAGGTTGGATGATATTCAGGAAATATCAAGATTTCGAGCATTTGCACTCTGGACTCGCGACATTATCTAGATTCTATCAGGTCCGCTTTTTGGAAACCCATCCTACCTTGCCTGGTTACCGTGACAAAACAAAAGTTGCATTGGCAAAGGCTTTGGAGCACTACCTTCGTGATGCATTAGAGTATAAGGAATTGGCAAAATCAGAGCGGCTTCGGAATTTTCTTGACAAAGACAATGAGTTTGGCCAGAGCGGGCCAACACCTACAAAGACGGGACTCTCTATGCGTGCCTCAAACACCTTTGAAAATATGGGGAAAGGCATGCTAGGGGTATTGTCGAATGCACCAAAAGGAGTTGCTGGCAGTGGGAAAATCGTGCTAGATGGGGTGTCTGGTGTTTTTGCGGGGGTGAACCGAAGCAGGAAGAGCGTAGACATCGCCTCGACTCTATCGAGGAGCTCAACAGTTGACGGATCGAGTGACGCGCTTAACCATACCCCAGAGAGCCCAAGTGATACATCATTGCAAGACCACCCTCAAGATCAAACCAGTTCACCAATAACCAATCGGCAAGCAGTAGAGCCACCAACCGATATCATCGATAAGTCTAGTGGAGATACGAGCGAGCCAGAACCGGTGGCAGATGACTCGGCAGAGCAAAGGGCTGCGCAGGATATACAACCCAGCCCCAGATCACCCGAATCCTCCGCTAGTCCTTCCATACGAAAAACCAGCCTTGAAAAAGAGGACTTGAAATCCGAGCATTTTAATGATGCTCCAGATAGTCAAGGATTCGGCGATGACTCCAATACACCTGAAAAGGAGCACGCTGGCAACAAGCGCACATCCTCTGAAAATCCCATCACTGAAGACGAAACACGGGTAGCTATTGAATTGATTTTTGCCGTCATCAACGAGTTGTACACGTTGTCTTCCGCTTGGAATATTCGAAAAACGCTACTTAACGCCGCAAAGTCGTATGTGCTACGACCGAGGAATCCTCATTTAGAATCAATCCGTCTCTTGGTACAAGAGTCCATGATTGATGCCCACACCACTGACGAGGCGATTGCCACGAACATCAAAAAATTAAGAGAAAATTCACTGCCCACAGAAGAGGAGCTGGCCGCCTGGCCGCCTCCATTAAGCAAATATGAAAGCGAGAAGCTCAAGAATGAAGCGAAAAAGCTGCTGATCGAACGAGGTATGCCTCAGGTTCTGATGAGCGTGATGGGAGCTGCTGCATCGGGCGAGGCGCTCGGCAAGGTCTTCGATTGTCTTCAAGTAGAGGAAGTTGGGCGAGGCTTTATGTTTGCTCTGATATTGCAAGCGTTGAGAGCTGTCATTTTGTAAATTTGAACATAAATAATATATATGCATTAGATACTACTTATGACCGCCGCCCGATAAGATAAGATAAGACAACCCACGTGACGCAATGCACCGCGCAAACAACGCGCCTATAAGTTATTTCACTTCACCTCGTCACGAACTCACTCCTTTGACTCTTACCAAGAAAACCGAGAAAGCCAGCCAGAATTTCAATCCCGATCTGCAGAATGGCGTCAAATTCCAAGAAGCGTTCCAGCTCCTACCAGTCAGACGACGGATTCGTCGTCGACGGCGACAGCAAGCACAACACCAACAAGAAAGTCAAAAGAGAAGCAGCAGCCTCATCATCATCCCAAAAAGTCGACTCGAATGGCGATATTTATTGGAACGTCTCCAGCAACCGCCGAGTCACCATCTCCTCGTTCAAGGGCAGAAGCATGGTGAGCATTCGAGAGTACTACGAAAAGGATGGTCAGGAACTTCCTGGGAAGAAGGTTTGTTGTCTCCCTTTTTTCTTGCTTTTTGTTTTTTTTTTCTTTTGCTACATTCAATTTTTCTTTTTTTCCTGTTGTTTTCAGAGTGATGCTTATCGTTACATTCTGTAACTGCAGGGTATCTCGCTGCCAATCGATCAATTCAGCGCATTCCTCACACACTTGCCTGAGATCGAAAAGGCGCTCTCTGCCAAAGGCATCGTAGTCCCCAGGCCTTCATACAATGGCGGTGGGCAAGAAGAAGAAGATGATGATGATGACGATGACGACGACGATGACGATGATGATCGCATCCAACTGGCCAAGAAGAACATTGACGCTACAAGCGACGAAGATGATGACGACTGAGGCTGTCTTTCTTCCACTGGTATTATTCCAGAAAAATTGTGGGTTTTATGACATGATTTGCTTCAACTGTATTCAGGATACTAGGAAACTTCTGTTTTCTCTGCTTCATAATAATGATAATGACGAATATTAATGACCTTGCTATAAAGCTTGCTTTGTTAGACAGTAGTTTCGCGTCTATCGTCATAATATGACTCGCAAAGAGATAGCTTCATTCGGGATGTATAAAACGATGCGTATGAAACGAAATACACTGCACAGTGAGTAGTTAGCCAATCTCAATCATTCTTGATTGTACTATTCACAATGACTAGAGTTGACGGACACAGACAGACAGATTTGACGTAATAACACATCTTGTTAGTCTACCTTAGATACAGTGGGTGATCACTAAATACTAGTTTCCTGCGTTGCAAGAATATTTGCAATGGAACCCCCTTTCCAGGCGTGCCGTGCATCAAGCTTCTCGCGAGCCTGGCTTTCCTCCCCTGCAACGCCCCAACCACCCCCTCCTGGCGTCATGACAATAATCCGCTCTCCAGGCTGCATCTTTATGCTATTCTTGCCTCCCAAACTGATAATGCGATCTTCTATAGTTTCTTTCTCATCTTTGTCCTTTCTAGGGATCTTCCGAACCCACAAATTGCGCCCGGTCTGAGCGTCTTCGCCTCCTTCCAGACCATATGGTTTGTAGACCCGTCGCTCTGAGAGAATCGATACCTGCACAGGTATCCGGAACTCGATGTCTCTAACAACACCGTCGCCGCCGCAATGCTGACCTACACCGCCTGAGCCAGGCCGCAGACTGAACTCTCGCAGCAAGACGGGATACCGTCGCTCGAACACTTCTGCATCTGTGATTCGGGTATTGGTCATGTGCGTGTGTACTCCAGAGGTTCCTTCCCAATCAGGACCGGCTCCGCTGCCTCCAGCAATGGTTTCGTAGTATCCGAAGCCCTGGGTTGTTTTTTCCCCAGATACGTTACCACCGAAGCCGAAGGTCAGGTTGTTTGTGTCTCCTTGGGACGCGGCGCAGGCGTTGAAGCATCTTAAAATCACATCTGTGACCCGTTGGCTCTGTGATGGGAGTGGTTAGCCTTGTTTTAGAACATTATTGTGAGATGAATGAGTGTCATACGGTCAAGACATTTCCGCCCACAACGGCCGCTTTCTCTGATGGCGAGAGGAAGGAATTTTTTGGAATGTGAACATCTATTGGTTTTAGGCATCCCTGGTTGAGAGGGATGTCTTCTGAAATCAAACATCTCAGGCAGTATATTATTGCTGAGTACGTGACAGCCTCGGGGGCGTTGATATTCCCTGTTTCATGCGTGTTACTTCTCTATTCTTTTCTCTGGCAAACAGGAGGAAATATGCATACCATAAACTTCAGGTCCCGTGCCGGTGAAATCAAAAACCGCCGCACCTTTCTCGGCATCGATTGAGATACGCAATTGGATCGGGCTGCCATCATCCATGTAGTCAACAGCAGTGAGGTCCCGGCCTTTGAATCTCTCGCTGACCTGCTTCAGTAGGTTCCTGACGCTCAGTTCGGCATTTTCCTGGATTTTAATCATATAATGCTGTACAACATCCTGGCCGTATTCCTCAATTAGTTTGGTGATTAGATTGATGCCCTTCTGGTTTGCTGCTATCTGCGCTTTGAGGTCGTTCAGGTTGTCTGCAAGACATCTCGTTCCACTGCAGTCTGGATACTGGGCTGGCTCGTGGTAGAGAAGCTCCGTAATGCGTTTTTCATTGAACTGGCCTTCTGAGACTAGTTTTTCTGATTTGATTGCTGCGCCTTCCTGGTATAGTTCCTTGGAGTGAGGCGGCATACTTCCGGGAAGAATTCCTCCGATATCCGCTGCGAGATTGTTAGCATAATTCTTTCAGCAAGACTTCAATCAAGCTCAACCTACCATGATGGGCTCTAGATGCCACGTAGAAGATAATTTCCTCACCGGCAAAAGCTGGTGTGATGACTGTAATGTCTGGGAGATGAGTGCCTCCGAATTCGGGGTGATTAGACACAATCACGTCGCCTGGCTTAAGCTTGCCTTTCCAAATATTTGCTTGTGTTCGCACGCATGTCGACATGCTTCCCAGATGCACTGGCAGATGTGGTGCGTTAGCAACCAAGCCACCATCAGAATCAAATAGAGCACAAGAATAGTCCAGTCGTTCTTTGACATTTGTGCTCACACTTGTCTTCTGCAAAGCACGACCCATTTGCTCTGCGATTGCCATGAATCGGTGCCCGAAAATACTCAGCATGATAGGATCGACTCCACTGGTGTCGGCCTTGGCTCCAAGAAGCTCACTTTCGCCGATATTGATGACTACATGTGTCTCCGTGATGAGAGCACTGGCTCCGGGTGTCACAACCAGCGTTTGCGTGTCATCAGCAAGAATTGCTGGCCCTCTTACGCGATCATCGACATCAAGATCACCCAGTCGATAGATAGGTGTGTCTTGACGTCCTCCCTCGAAAAATACACTCTGCGTCTGGTACACCTTATTGGTATCTACCTCGTGAGGTTTGGAGTCCCGCAATTGCTCGTCAACTGTCTTCTTTGATGCTTGGAAACTTTTGCCAATACCGCGAGCTCGTACGTCGTCAACAATGATGTCTCGATCAGGTAGTACAAAGCCAAATTCCCGTTCATGCTGCTTGACAAATGCCTTTCCAAATGCCCATTCATCTCCTTCATAAAGGTCCCGTGCTTCTTCTGGTGTTGGTTTTATGATCATAAGTGACGATTCTGTACCTCTATATCTCATGTTGAGGTACTCTTCAAAGGCAATTGATTCATTGTCGAACCCTTGAGCACGAAGCTTCTCCGCAGATGTGCTTTTTAGCTCTTCCATCTTCGATTTGAGCTTCTTCTGCACGTCTCCCTCGGCCCAAACTTGGGATTCTGGTTCCTGTCTCTCATCTACCACGTCCGCCAAGGCCATGCCATATGCTGAGAGCACCGATGAATACCGATGAACTAGGATCTGCCGTATTCCAAGGCCTTCGGCGATCGCTACGGCATGCTGGCCACCGGCGCCACCGAATGTTGCGAGTCGGTGTTTTGACGTATCATGGCCTCTGGCCTCAGTGAGCGAACGAATAGGACGCGTCATTGTCTCGTTGGCAATCTTAATAAACCCATATGCCACTTCATCTGGAGTCATTTTCTTGTCTCCGTCTGTTTTGGACATCTCCTCGTTGATCTGTTTAGTGAGTTCTTCGAATTTTTGACGACTGGCTTCTTCATCTAGGCCTTCATCCTCATTTTTGCCAAATATTTTCGGGAAGAAGTCGGGTAGAAGTCTGCCGAGAAACAGATTGGCATCTGTTACGGTCAATGGACCGCCTTTGCGGTAACAGGCAGGGCCAGGATGGGCACCAGCTGATTCAGGGCCGACAACGAAAAGTCCATTACGGAAAAACAATCGGGAACCACCTCCAGCAGCAACGGTGTTGATGTCTAGTTGTGGTGACTGGATAGTCACACCTGCCGTGGTCGTTTCAAAGACATGTTCATACCTGCCCTCTCCATAGCGGCTGACGTCGGTACTTGTGCCACCCATGTCGAAGCCAATAACCGGTGTCTTTGTATTATGGTCATAAGAAGTGAGGGCGTAGCCGACAACACCTCCTGCCGGCCCTGAGAGTATAGCTTTTAAACCAGAGAACTGGCTGACATCGACGAGACCACCATCTGACTGCATGAACTCGCATCGTGCAGCTTTGTTTCCGCTGCTCTTCTGCACAGACTCTACACCCAACCCGCCTTGAAAGCCGGCCTCAAATCCAGTAATGTATTTCTTGATGGTAGGGGTAAGATAGGCGTCTGCACATGCGGATGTTGTTCTCGGGATCAGTTTGATCATTGGCATCAACTCATGACTGAGGCTGATGTGCTTAAAACCAATATCCCGGGCTAATTGGCCAACCAATGCTTCATGATCTGGAAATGTGTACCCATGCATAAGGCAGACTGCAATGCTCCGAAAGCCATCGTCGTAAAGCTGCTGGAGCTGGTTTCGTATAGTCTCTTTTTCAGGCCGTTCCACGATCCTCACTGCCTCCGAAGAGAGACCCCGCACTATGTCGGCATCTTCTGAAGTCTGATTTCGGGGTGCCGTCTCTGTTTTATGCCGGGTTGGGTCTTCTGCGTAATCTTCCAGGGTCACCCGTTCGTCAATCTCCAGGACTTTCTCGTACAGAACCTCGGGACGCCTAATAGCCAAGTCGAAGATCTTCGGCCGAGACTGGTTTCCTATCTGCAAGCAATCTTTGAACCCCTTTGTGACTAACAACGCAATCCTCTCGCCTTTGCGCTCCAGCAGCGCATTTGTTGCTACCGTTGTGCCCATCCGAATGCTCTCGATCTGCGATGTATCGAGGGGCTCGCCTCGGGGGATCTCGCGGCCGGTGAATTTGGAGAGGAGC
This sequence comes from Eurotiales sp. R13A2, assembly GCA_023625935.1. NCBI lineage: Eukaryota > Fungi > Ascomycota > Eurotiomycetes > Eurotiales > Eurotiales sp. R13A2. The sequence continues at coordinate 1,773,001 of JAMAFV010000006.1, read as the reverse complement.
CGTCGAATGCCCTCCAAAGGGGCATCACTGTAATTCTCGGGGTCTTCTGATAGCAGTTTGATTATAATGTCATCTTCCATTTTTCCGCTTCCTGGATTACCGACGCAATCGGTAAAAGTGCCGCCCCGCTATTATGTTGGTTAGAGAAAGAAATAACGATGCCGGAGGAAGCTATACTTACGTCAATCGCAATTCGTATCCCTTTGTCGGATGCCATTGTTGCAGGTGTCAAGCTGGACGGCCCTCGTCCAGGCTGTCGATGCAGATAAAGATATAGAATCGTTCCCCGCACTATAGATATCGATTGATATGAGGGCCGGCCGTCAATATTCTAGGCACTGCCTCTTTTTAACAAGCCACCCTGATTGAATGACAAGAATAGCAATACAACACCGACTCTCATGTGTCGAACAGCTTTGGGCGTGTTGTGACTGTGGAGAGGAGGTTGTTGAATGATGACGAAATCAGCATTCTGCCGCTGCCCGCCGCCAGACGGCTGCTTATCTATTACGTATCTACAGACTCCTAGACTCCGTACCAGTACAGCGGGCAATCGTCTTTCACCAAGGTCTAAAAGCGTCGATAGGCTAGTAATTAAGATTGTAGCAATCGTCGATTGTCGACTGCTTCTTGAAGTTTCAAAGAGGCCTTTTTTTTTTTTTTTGGAGGAGTGTTCAGCTACGTCAATTCAATGTCCGCCAGCTAGCTTCTCTTCCAAATCTCTCCAATCCCTGGTTCGTGCATGGACACAGCCGTTCCTGTGCTGCTTCCATGGTCCGCAGCTGACGGAGCATACGGTAGGCCGGCTGGCGGACAGACGGACAGAATCCCTCAACACTCGCCGCGGATTCGTCTTCTCTCTGCCCCTTGGTCGAGATATCCGCTCTGTGCCACGGTGACTGTGATACGTTGCAGCTGGCAATGAATGAATGCAGTCAGTTGGTCATTTTGCTTTTTAACCCGGTGTGGTTTGGCGACGTTCCTTAGGGCGCCCAGGCGGAGGCCCACGATGGGACAAGGGCGTTTTCGGAGCGCATTGACAGGAACATCAAGCCTGAATGCGCTCTGTGCAGATATGATCAGTGTGCTATATATGCTGAAGAGTCTTGTATAACGAGAGAACGAGAGAGAGAGCCAAAGAGCGAGAGAGAGGAACAGGGAATAGAGGCCTGTTTACGAGGGAGAGACACACGGAAAGCGAGACTGGGCCAGAAACGCGCCCCACGCGCTACCGCCCGATGTGGATAGCCTCGAACTACTCACCCAATTCATTATTTCCCCCTTTCTCTCCAGCCAGCCCAGCCAATTATTGCTTTCTTGCCTCTTTCTCCTTCTCCAGAACAATCCCAGACGAGCGGCGTCCTCCGTCTTTGTGATCGGGAGGCTGGATACCTTCTTTTCCTCCTTCTTATTTATATTTTTCCTATTCGCCGCTCATCTGCCTTGTGTAGCCCGGGCTTCTCTATCTCATTTCGTGGACATTTTTGTGTGATTTCACATTCTGAACGTGGCCAGTATAGTAGTCCTCAGCATTTCTTCGTCGCTATTGCATGTCGCATCTTGCATCCTCCAGTCTAGCATCGCATTTCTCGCCTTTTGCCGCAAACCAGTGCATCTCATACACTTCAAACAACCGACCGGCACAAGTTAACCAAGTTGTATTAGCACCGTTCGATCTCTACGCTGTGACATCGACAAAACTCAAGCGCCTTTGAAATACGACGGATAAAAAAGAAGATAAATCAGGAGTGATTCGAGGTTGCTTAGCTATATTTCGGGGTATACACACCTGTTGCAGACGTCGTCATGGTTGTTGAATCATGAAACAGTTCCGGCCTGAGTGTTGGATCTTGACGTTTTGCAGGGCAGACAGAGATCATTCGCCAACAAGATACAATTGATTGTGTATACAAATAATGATTATCGCTTCACCGTGACTCTGCCAATACTCAAAATTTGCAGGACGCCGCAACTTCAAGGATCGTTATTTCCAATCATCGCATAACAGCCAACTATTTGGCTATTGGTATATCGGGAAAACACTGAGCGCGGGAAGGACATCGAAGCCCATTTCTCAAAGACCGCACCTACACAGAATATATAAACACCGACGTCTCCCTCCGACGAGCGTGCATATACAATGGAAGATTTAGTAGGCATATCGGATCCTCATACCAGAGAGTACAGACACGAACATGAGAGGACTGAATCTGGTTCCACGTCGCCGCAGCGCCCCCGACGACAACGTGGCTCGACGCAAAAAGCAATGCTGTCCAAGGCTTTACAGAAAGCAAATACCGCAGTGCTGCTGGATAATGCAGCAAATTTTGAAGGCGCCATCGAAGCCTACCAAGATGCATGTGAATTGTTACAGTCTGTATTGTTACGGAGTAGCGGAGGTGATGTCGAGAAATACAAACTGCAGGAAATTGTATGAAATTCCGTTGTGTCTTAGCAAACCCCGCTCTTCAGGAATATATATGCTAACGGAAACCCCAGCGCAAAACTTATATAAATCGCATTCAAGAGCTTCAACGGCTAAATGCTCACTCGCAACATCATAGTGACAAAGCTCTGCCTGAGAGACCGATGAGTGGAGATAGTTCTCCTCCTCACGAAAATCTACCAACGATCGAAGCAGGGTCTGAAGGCGACGTCGGTGCGGGTACTGCTGCTGAAGAAGAAATTGAAGATCATATATCGAATGTGGCTGACATACAATTACCATCTTCATCGCTTGACGCATCGCTAGACCTCGCGTTTGACAACAACACACATAACACAAGTTCCGATCTATCCAACTCGAGACAGGAAAGCGACGAGTTTGGAAAGGATTTCATCCCACCTCTTTCTCCTCGCCACCACTTCACGCCAATTTCAAGCCTTCCTCAGCATGAGGTAGAAGCACGGGGTGTGAAAGCGCAAGGATCGTATCCTTTGGACGGGAAGGCTCCCATAAGTGAAAATCAATCCACGTCATGGCTAGACACAATTGATGAATCTGGGGCCTCATCGCCTGTCTCAACGCATACAAAAGTGTCTTTGTATCTAGGTGGCGCTCACTCACACAATGCAAGCAACGGTACCGAGGCAGAGTTTGACGCTGCGCTGGATGCAGCAGTTGAGGCAGCTTACGACGAGGGCTTGGAGCCTGCTCTCAATAGACAGGACGGTTTTTATGACGACCACGACGAATATGAAGACAACAGGTATAATGATTACGACCACGATGATGTAGTATCAAATGCTAGAAGAAACATTGAAATTGCCAAGCAACGAGTCCGGGAGGCTGAGAGAGAGGCCCAAGCTGTTATGGCACGAGGGTTCCACCAGCGGCAGTTGCATGACCAAGCCATGATGGCTCATAATGACAGCGTTGACGCGGATTATATTGACGAAGAGGCCGAAGAGGAGGAGCGCCTGCTAGAAGAAATGACGAAAGGATATGTGATGGATGATTTTGAATTCAACATTAACACAAAAACTGCTTTGCCAAGGCAATCAGACTCAAGTACTATCTCTGGCAGAACATGGGGCAGTTCAGTTACATCAACTTCAGCCACTGCAGGCACCTCCCTTTCGACGCTGACAGAAGAAGGCGCCCTCATGTCTGCTGATACAGCAGTTCCAAATAAGCGACTTCCGCCGATCCCCCCAATTCCTCCAACAAGTTCCTCTGGTCATGTACAGTCAAATTCAACGACCTCTCCCTCAGCCGGTGTACAAGCTAGGCGTTTCTCTGGCTCAAATACGAAGCAACTGAAGATTGATACGAAGCGAATTCCAACGGGTTTTGAGCCATTAAAGAAGGAGCCATATTCAGCACAACTTGCGAATCCTCCCTCGCCAGTGCTACCAGCTGAGCCCAAGACTAGTCTGCCTGTATTAACCGGTACCACGTTGCCACCTCTACCTGGAGGTGCTCCTGAAAGGAAGGCTCCGTTTGAGGTTTCGGGAGGAGACGGCTCAAACATGGGTTTGACGCGGGCACGCACACATGACAGCGACGCTGTCGAGCGATCTGCGCCACCCTCACCTCCTAGACCCATTGGCAAGATTGGTATGCTTCGAAAGAATACCTCATCATCTAGCCTAGGGGGTTTACGAGGAAGGAATACATCTGTCTCTACCCCTGATGCTGGGACCGACTCACCAAACACCCCTTCCGCAAGCTACTTTCCTGCCTTTGATTTCCAACGCAGTTTGGCTAATGGCCTTGTTCCGGCATTGCCAACGCCGACTACATCATTCCCCAAAAGTCTTCATCTTTTTGAAAGCGAAATACATTCACCCACTACTCCAGGGTCACCAAACTCAGCAACCACCAACGCGCCAATAGCCTTGGAACCCTGTCCGGAGTCTTTTTTGCTACGTCCTTTTTGGCTGATGCGCTGTTTGTACCAAACCATTGCACATCCTCGTGGCGGGTACCTTTCTACCAAGCTGTTCATCCCTAGAGAGATATGGCAGGTAAAGAATGTCAGAATTCGCGCACTGGAGGACAAGATATCATTATGCGACTTGTTGACTGCGGCTCTCCTCAAAGTCGGTCAAGTCGATACCTATGACGCAGACGCAGTGCTCGAGGAGATGCAATCTTTCGAGAATATCCTAGACCAAGCCCAGACCACATTCGCAAAGAAGCTTGGCAACGAGGTGGGAGTTCAAGGCGCTATTCCACTTTTCAAAAATGTGACTAGCCCTGATGAATCGCCTGTGCTTTCCGACAGCGCAACGTCAAGGAATTCAAGCCATCCGAGCAGGTCGTACTTGACCTCGTGGAGGAAGCTTCGATCCAAAAGCTCAGCAGCGACGACAGCGAACTCGAACCTCGCTTCTGCGACACCGAGAGACAGCGGCAAAGGAGGGCTCAGCATGAACACATTACCCATGACGACCTCTCCTCCAAGCGTGCGCTTCACTAAGCGAGATGTCATGCAGCTTCAATTCAATGGGCCGAACGCGAACTATATGGGAGCGCTGGCGCGATTGTTTGATGCGGTTCAGATCTTGGGTAAGTTTACTAAGTATTGCTGTGAAGTATCATGTTGCTTCTGTATGCTCACATTCTATCAGACCAAATCGCGCGTCAAGTGGAAGACCCTGGTCTTAAACACTCATCGCCTACCCATGTCGGCCTGGAATTAAGCACGCGCCATGCCGCCGAGTTCTTTGGCTTCTATATCTGCCGCTTTGCCCTGAATGATGTGGGAGTACTACTCGACAAGTACATAAAACGAGGCACCGAATGGGTGCTTGTATGAAGTAACATTTACTTGTTTTGACACGATAGTTTTTTGTTCTTTGTTATATTTTTGAGATACCAACATGGCCAGTCGTTTCTGGAATGATTACTTGCATTTTACACAAATACGACGTTGTGGATGAGACATGTCATGGTATTGGATGCTACATATTTAGTTGAATGTACATATAACACCTGCCTAAGTCTGGGAGTCATTTCGAGTCATCTGCAGTCTGCTAACTTAAGGATTATCTGATAAAAATTCAGCAAAAAAGTAACTCCCGAAAACCCAGGTCCTCCGCGCTTTCTCAGTTAATCACTGATGACAAGCGGAGATCATAACCACTAAACTATTCGGGATTGATGAATGGGGTGGCAGTTTCTCGATATCTAACCTATTAAGGTGAGGTGAAACTCAGTGAGCACTTCTCATACGCGCATAAAATATGTAGCTGGACTAAAATAATTCACCAGTCTTCTTAAGGTATGATCTTTGGAAACTTCCTAATACAAAATATAATATTTATTATTTATACAGGAATATGAAAACTATCAACTTAAGAGCCTGCCATTATATTTGTTGTCGTTATGCCTGTCATTACAACCGAGTCATGCTCACTGCTGTTGTGCCTATCAAACATGCTTGACACTGTTGGGGGTGGATTACGTTCATTCTGATAAAAATTTCAGCAAAAAGTAACTCCCAAACCCAGGTCCTCCGCGCTTTCGCAGTTGATCACTGGTGACAAGCGGAGATCATAACCACTAAACTATTCGGGATTATTGAGTGGACGAGCAATCTTTAGCTACTTAATCTTCTAAGCCAATCAATAGCAACCCGGAGTACAGAATAAATGCCTCAAACATGACATCAAGGTAAAACGACCTGCCATGTCTTAATGGGCAATGAAAGTCTTTCTAGACCTCGCGCAAAACCAGAAAATGGAGACTTTAATGGAAACTACAGTTTAATGCCGTCAGAGTATAGCTAGGATAGCTTCTAACAGCCGAAGTTAGGAGACTTCTAGGTACGAAGTGTCATTGAAAAGCAAGGTCTTACGAAGTACAAGAGTACCCTGTTCATAGAAGAATCTGTATTCTAGCTCGCACGGTTGATTCTACACAATTCCGGGAAGGCTAGCTAGTCGGGGTAGGGCAATCTTTAGTATACGTTGAGGCTTTATATAGGGTCCTCTCGTGTTGTGTCCCCGATATATAAAATGCGGTATCTCGGGTACCATTTCGTTGTACCGTCTGTTATGTTTTGTATTCTGGATACAATATATTTTTCTACCCCACCCCGTGACACTTACTCCGGGCAAGTACAAGTTCTGGCTCTGTAACTCAGAGGTTTTCGTTCTTTAGTCTCACTGGGTTGTAGGTCTGGTCCTAGGAACATGCCATGAAGCCGTCCCTATGCCTGTGTTTTCTTAGCACCAATAGATATATCATAACCTAGACATGGAGTCCCGCTTCTGATTTATTAATGTAACTAGTGCCGCTAACATTAATATAAGTCTGACAGTCGATATGCCAGTTGACCGTTCACCTGCCGATACAATGGTCCTTCGTCGACCGATATGGCGGTTCCGGATGGGGGCATGGAAGCGTCGCGATTATGCAACAATGAGGTGTACAGAGTTGACCATTAACATAGGAGCAGTGTCTAGTCGGATAACCGTGAGGTCCTGCGAATTGCTCCGTCAGTTCTGGATAAGCCAGTGGAGCGCGATGGCTACATAAAGGCCTCGCCCCTACTTCGTCATGCTTGACCTTAGGTACTGGGTAGTGAGATACGAAAATCTAATACCACAATATGAATTAAAGATTTGAGATATGGAAGGGCCATTAAGTTCAATATTAACTTTATTAATATGAACTCGGTTGAAATCATGAGAAAAAAAGGAAATGATAATACCAAATTTCAGCAAAAAGTAACTCCCAACCCAGGTCCTCCGCGCTTTCGCAGTTGATCACTGATGACAAGCGGAGATCATAACCACTAAACTATTCGGGATTATTGAAGATGTCGGCTTTGTGAAGAAATCTAACCTAATGAGGTAAGGTGAGCCAGGCTAGTCGCGTCTTCGGGCACGCGTCGACTTGTTTACCGCATTAGACCTGTCACAGTGCTTCTTAGTTGGAATCATATTTTCTCCCCACTCTGTTGCTGCTCGTCTACGAGATCAATAATCAATCCCCAAAAGGATCACTTAGATATCCTCGCTAACCCTACGAACGAAACCAGAGTGTCTTACTGACCGCATCCCATGCCACGCCCACCTGCACGACGAACTCGCACTGTGCGCCAGGCATCGGGCGACATTCCCAAAAAGCAACCAAAGAAGAATACAGACGACACTCAGTCGAACACAGCTACAAGCAATTCGAATCGAGTGTCAACTCCTCCACGGCCTAGTCGTGAAAGCGACAGCGGCAACAACCACAAAAACCCCGAATTGACACCTGCCAGAAACGTTAGCGAAAATGCCATCGCTTCATCGCCAGCAGAAAACAACACAACAACGACAAGCATTCGACCGCCAATGCGTGCGCGAGGTTATTCATCCACCCTGTCATTGGTCGGGCGCAAAGGGGACTTCAACTCGCGCATCGGCAGCACTCCTGGCTTCGAAAGCTCGATTCTGAGCAACTTCAAGCGAAGGGCAAGACAGCCTAGCTTGCTGCAGATGATGCAAGCTGAAGATGACGATGAATCGAACCTTGAAGACGACGATGATTTTCTGGGCGGTCTCAGTAGCCCGCAGGACGAATCGACGCCGTTGAATGTTGCTCGCACAGGAGCAGCGCCGATTGTCGACGACCAATTGGTTGCTGTTTCTCCTTCTCGTCCACCGGCTGTGTCGACTCCGTCGTCTAGGGAGTCGCGAAAGCGGAAGCGTCAGCCGGGGAACGAGGACATTGGCCTGGCCAGTAGTCCCAGCAGCTCATTATCAACCCTGACGCGAACCCCGGGCACTCCATCAGTGCGACGATCTGCTGAGTCGCCAAGCATAACAATGGCCACGCCTTTGAGCAGCGAATCAACGAGCCCTGCACGATTGTTGTCGTTGGGCAGCCATGCAAAAAAACAAACAGTCATCGTGGACAAACCAGCAGATCTCTTACCGAAAGTGACCACGCTTAACATTCAAAGCAAGTTCCTCCCGCAACGTCGAGTCCGCCGTCGCCAGCAGCCGGATGACAGTGACGATGCCGATTCTGCTCACGAAGATCCGGATGAAGATGAGCTAACTAGGGAAGTCATGCGAAGACCGCAGAGGTTGCGCAGAAGAGGCCTATCAGAAGCGCCATCTCGCAATGCAAACGCAAAAGGCAACAGGAAAAACAAGGATAGCGGAAAAGGTTCTAGTTCTGGCAAGGCTCAGCCGCGTACATATTCTCGACAGAAACTGCAAGCTTCAGACAAGGAAAACCGCGACTTGGATGAAGACTCCTCGGTCCTCTCATCGCCACCGCCATCGGAAGACCTTAATGATACCGAGCTTGAAATCCCGTCACGGAAGAAGACGAGAATTACCAGTCGCGAACTGCGGGAGCAAGCATTGAAGTTCGCCGAGGTGGATAAGTGGCAGATGGAGTTTGAGGAAGTCTCTTGCTCGGAGGCCAGCCCTTCGCGATGATCGAGCGCGTCTGCTTTTACGTACCGTACAAGAAATAATGTCTAAGATATCCCCTGTCCGCACTTTAGCTTGCGTGTTCTTGTAATTTGCTTGTTTCTACTAAATGGAATATCTTCTGCACTGCAGAATAAATGCATAACTCGAGTGATTTATCTAATCGGAAATTGGAGGGCGGGGAGCAGTGGGGTAACAACCAGTCCTGCTACCGAAAGTGCCTGCTGGCTGTTGGTCTACAACACCGCGAGCGTCGTTTTCGAGTTCATACTGACTTCTGCAATCTCCTCTAATTTTCCAGCCTGACAAAATTGTAGAGTGCTAGTATGGCTTCGTCCGAAAAGATCCTTGCGGGAAAATACCCCGCTAAAGCTCACGCGCGCAAAGTCGTCTCGTATCTCCGACAAAATGGCTTCCAGGGGGACGGGGCCATCTACTTAGAAGCCCAAAAGACACGAATGGTCGAGGACGATGATACCGAGCAGCCGTTTAGGTGAGTATATTGGCGTGGATCGTCGTCTGTAATATTGACTCAACGCGCTCACTCAATGAAGGCAACGGCGGTATTTCTTCTACCTTTCAGGTTGCTTGCTGGCAGATGCACATCTCGTCTACCATATCGGGACCGACAAGCTGACACTCTTCATCCCACCGCTAAATCCCGAGTCAGTCATCTGGTCTGGTCTGCCTGAGTCTCCTGCTGATGCCAAGGAGCTATACGACGTGGACGAGGTCCTGTTTACGACCGACACCAACGCTACTCTGGCTCGTTTGGGATCAGAAGTGGGCAACAATGGGTTTGTGTTTGCCATCGACGGCCAAATTTCAGACGACATCACATTCATAAACTTCCCCGACACTGACTTTGTGGCCGTCAAGAACGCAATCGACGAATGCCGAGCTACCAAAGACGCCTATGAAGTTGCCATGATTCGCAAAGCGAACGATGTCACAACCAAGGCGCATGTGGCTGTTCTCAAGGCAGCCAAGCAGGCCACGAATGAACGAGAACTAGAAGCTGCCTTTATCGGGACGTGCATTGCGCATGGATGCCGCGAAATGGCCTACCATCCTATCGTTGCCAGTGGCACTGCTAGCGCCACGCTTCACTACGTGCACAATGCGAATTCTTTGTTCGATCCAGCGACACAGAAGAAAAAACTTAATGTATTGCTTGATGCTGCAGGTGAATATCGAGCCTACTGCGCAGATGTGACGCGCACATTCCCATTATCAGGAAAATTTTCCCCGGAATCTCGGGAGATTTACGATATTGTGCTGGAAATGCAGAACGACTCATTGGCCTTGCTCAAGGAGGGCGTCTCGTGGGAACATGTCCACACCACTGCTCATCGAGTTGCGATCAAAGGGTTGCTCAAACTCGGCATCCTGCGCGGCTCCGAGGAAGAGTTGTTCGAGAAGCGCATCAGTTCGGCGTTTTTCCCCCATGGACTTGGTCACTATCTCGGCATGGATACGCACGATACTGGTGGCCATCCCAACTATGAAGACAAGGACATTTTGTTCAAGTATCTACGTGTCCGCGGCAAACTTCCGGCGGGAAGTGTGATCACCGTGGAGCCTGGGGTATGTTTTATTCTTGCGCGATTCGTTGCTGTGCCAAATATATGCTAATGACTACATTCTAGGTCTACTTCTGCCGGTTTATCATTGAGCCATACCTAAAGTCTCCAGATCTTTCCAAATACATCAACAGCGATGTTCTGGAGAAGTACTGGGAGGTTGGTGGTGTGCGTATTGAAGACAACATCCTCATCACCAAAGATGGATATGAAAACCTGACTACTGCGCCAAAGGCTGCTGAGGAAGTTGAAATCCTGATTAACCAGGCGTGATCTTGTCTACTTAAAATATGCTGCGCACGTTAGCCAGAAATGCCATTGAAATTGTAGACACCTGTCTTGGATGTAACTCTATCAGTCAACTGCGGCGGCTATCCGCGGGCAGCCCCGCCAGTGATAAATCAATCAGTGATAAGAGAAAAATGCCCCTCGGAATAATTTACTAGCAGTTAGAACATCGCAATTGCGTTTCACTAAACAAAGCCTTCAGAGCACCGACCTGCGCCTATTTTGATCCAACGCGTCGATTGCCGTAGACAAGATGGCAGAGACGACCATCCTCCGCCCTCGTGACCCCAACACGCTGAGCAACTACACCGCGTGGCGCTCTCGCCATATCACCGCAAACCTCGAGATTGACTTTGAGAACAAGCGCCTCGTCGGGAATGTCGTTCACCAATTCGTGTCCAAGACCAAAGCCGAGACCAAGGAGATTGTTCTGGACACCAGTTACCTCGATATCCTCGAGATCAAAGCGAATGGCACACCCGTGCAATGGGAATTGCTGCCACGACTCGAACCCTTTGGAAGTGCGCTGAAAATCCAGCTTGGAAACGGCATCAATGAAGAGGCGACCGTCGATATTGATGTAAGACTGAGGCACTTGACAATTCTCGCGCTCTGGAACTGTTTTGGATGCTGATGGCTGTGTAAGATCTCGCTTCGGACTACAGAAAAGTGCACTGCACTTCAGTGGTTAACGGAAGCTCAAACTTCGAACAAGAAACATCCTTATATGTGTATGTCCTCGTTAGGCTCCCCGTATCTCAATCTTTTATGCATATATTCTGATTACGCATCCTCAACAGTCTCTCAATGCCAGGCCATCCATGCTCGCTCCATTTTCCCCTGTCAGGATACACCCGATGTCAAGGCCACGGTAGACTTCAACATCAAATCGCCGCTACCCGTCGTTGCTAGCGGTTTGCCTGTAACAGAATCTTCGGCGGCAGACAATATCTACAAGTTTAAGCAGAATGTCCCAATTCCGAGCTATCTGTTCGCAATTGCAAGCGGGTGTGTATCTCTATGCAAGCCAATTGAAATAAAAAAACACAGCTCACAAATATTTTGCTGCTTTAGCGACCTGACCGAAGCGCCAATTGGTCCAAGAAGCGTGGTCGTCACCAGCCCAGATAAAATCGAGGAGTGCAAATGGGAGCTCGAAGCAGATATGGAGAAATTTATGCATGCTATTGAGGTAAATCTTCTCCAAGGGAATGCAATGCCTTCTCATAAAACTTTAGCTGACCGTATTAGAACGTCGTTTATCCCTACGCATGGGGCCAGTACAACGTCCTTATTCTCCCACCAAGCTTCCCATATGGAGGGATGGAAAACCCAATCTTCACGTTCGCGACTCCGAGTTTAATTTCCAAGGTACTTTGACGTTGCTGAGACACGGCTTCAATAAGCACACCTACTAATATGCTGCTAGGACCGCGAAAATGTCGACGTCATTGCCCATGAGTTGGCGCACAGCTGGAGCGGGAATCTGGTCACGAATGCGTCTTGGGAGCATTTTTGGTTGAACGAGGGTTGGACTGTCTATTTGGAGCGAAGAGTGAGTTCGTACTCTTAATTAAGCATTATAGTAGACTCGATCATTTGACTGACATTTTGTGGCCCTAGATTCTTGCTGCTGTGTGAGTTTATGATTCCGAACAGGCAAATCGTCTCAAGGGTAAAGGAACACTGACCGTGACAGGCACGGAGAGCCACACCGACACTTTTCAGCCATTATCGGCTGGGATGGTCTTAAGGGTTCTATTGAGGAATTTGGCGAAGATCACGAATTCACAAGACTTGTTGTTGACTTGAAAGGAAAAGATCCAGACGACTGCTTCTCAAAGGTTCCTTACGAAAAGGGATTCACCTTTTTATTTTACCTTGAGAACCTGTTGACCAAGGAAGCTTTTGACCGTTTCATTCCCCATGTAAGTTTTCGTCCCTTCCTTTCCTCTCCATTTTATGTCTATTATGTGTGTGCTAAAATTGGGCAGTACTTTTCCGTCTTCAAAGGCAAATCCCTCGACTCCTACGAATTCAAAGCGACACTACTAGACTTCTTCGCCAATGACGCAGAAGCCTATAAGCGTCTGAGCGAAGTCGACTGGGAGTCATGGTTCTACTCCCCGGGTCTCCCTCCGAAACCAACCTTCGACACATCCCTCGTCGACGTTGTATACGAATTAGCCGATAAGTGGAAGTCGCTAGGCACATCATCATCAGGATTCACGCCGTCAAAGGACGACATCAAGGGGCTATCCGCAAACCAATTCATCGTATTCCTCGAGCGGGTCATGCTCTTCGACGAACCCGCCCTCAGCACAGAGGCGTTCCGATTGATGGGTCAGGTCTACGGCTTCGCCGAGAGCTCCAACATCGAAGTCACAAACCTTTACTTCCGACTTGGACTTAAAATCGGTGACAGTGCAGCTATTGACCCGGCTGTCAAGCTGTTGGGTGAGATCGGAAGGATGAAGTTCGTTCGTCCATTGTAAGTACCCTTCCTTCCATGTACTTCCTTTTGACCTCCTTTTTTCTTTTCGTTTGAAGTTCTTGCAGCCTTCTAATCGGTCTTGCAGGTTCCGTGCTCTCAAGAAAGTTGACCGCCAAGTTGCGGTGGAAACTTTCGAGAAATACAAGGATTTCTACCACCCTATCTGTCGTGCGATGGTTGAGAAGGATCTCGCCAAGTGAATAATGGGTGTATTGCTAGCACAGATCAATATAGGAATAAAGAAGGACTGAATGCAACAATGCTACTTTTGAAATCTTATAGCGACTCGCGAGGCTTGCCTAGTAATGTGTATCATGTATAAAAAGACGATTAAAAATTCTGACAGTGTACATTGCTTCATAGCCAATATATGAAAGATGAATTCAATATTATACATGCATTTAAGTTGGCACCTCCAGACAAAATCACTCACTTCCTTCCAGCGAGCTGTAAATCAGTCTGATGGAATCCGAAAATAGCTGGTTTCTCTCCACCCTTGGTCTTTTTCACGTCGAAAATGAGATCCGCCTCACTCGTCTCAGACAACTCCGACGTCACACGTCGCATATAAGACACGACGGTGGCTACCTTGGACCAATCAAGGTCTCGGCCGTCGTGTGTGGTGGCACTGGCTTTCCATATATTCCTCCACACGGCGGCGCCAAGGACAGCATCGCCTTTCACCAAGCCCTCATCGTAGGCCGCAAGGACGCCTCGCCATTGAATGAAAAGGTCTTTCAAGTATTTGTTGCGGATGCTTCGGCTGGATATATTGTGTAGCGTTGCCATGCGCTCTTCAGCGTTGTGGGAAAAATGATCGAATAGGTGACGCGAATGTGTTCGTACACTCTCTACTGACGGAAGTGCTCGCAGACGGACTGTCAACAGGTACATGTGTAAGAAGGTTACCTGCGACCAGGTGGAAAACGTAGGAGGCAATTCGAGTTCTAGCAAATTCGAAAATCAGTAAGCGACATTCATGCGAATATTTTACTTTTTCGAGATGGAATGACTTACTTTCATACCACCAGCTTTCTCCAACCCCAAGATCCTCGCCGCTAGCGGTCTTGGGAACTTCAGCACCTTTGTCGGCCAATTGCGGAATTCGGTAATCTGCCTGCGAAGAGCAAGCTTCGTACAGTTTTTGAGTAAACCCATATGAAACGTAGGTCTCTGCTGCTCCTCCCTTGCGGGACGCTAGGTTGTTAAAGATTCCAGCAGTAGCTGGAGTCGTCGTCGAAAAGTGTCGGTATGATGGGTGGAGGTTGGTGTGGCATGGGGAAGGTCGGTCGGGGCTTCCTAGCGACGCAGGTGTACTGCTTTTCAGCGCATTGTTGTACCTCTGGTGAGATGTTGATGAGATAAACCGGGTTACGGATTTCGTCTGAAATTCAGTGAGCGAAAGCAGGGACCTGGTGAAAATACCATCGAACCTACCTGCTGTTTCAAAGTCGCACCGAAATGCAAGCTCAATGAGCAGCTAGGGCACAACAGTTTGCTTGACATCGCAATTAGATTGTATTTTTATAGGAAGCGTTTTGAATGGATGATAGACCAGCGCGTGAAATCATCGGAAGAAGATTATTTAGCGCGTGGATGATTCGGTGGTGGGTGTTTGCAGTGTTTGTCCCGCTGGATGCCTCGCTATATACCACCATATGGCACATAGCACAGAGTGAATGCACTAGCAATGCACCAGCAATATTATGTCGACAATCAGGTCGAGAGCACAACTCGCTCCAAAGAATTCTCAACGAGCGGAAGCACTTGGGAAAGCCTGTTTGGATCCCTCATCACCGCAGCAATGTCGTCCCGACCGCTGGCCAGAGCCTTGAGCAATTCCCGTCAGCATATGTAAATTTATCGCTGTAAAATAAAGGCATCAAAATGAAGAATACCTTTCTGACTTCCTCATAGCCCATTTCACGGGCCTGGTACTCTCTTATTACCTCCGCTTTGTTGAAGTCTACGTATATTCTTGTGTCCCTCATCCTGAAAACTACGTTGTCCAATCGCATAAAGAATCGGGCCAGCAAAAGTAGTCGGTCTGGCATGACGCGGATTTTGCAAGACAGCATAGAGATTC